>OY294046.1:12831760-13222390 GCA_958510825.1 Brachypterus glaber
AAAAAAATATCTATATTTTTTAATATTCTTCGTCAACGCATTTTTTAAAAAGGACATTTAAAAAACACCAACATCTATACAAGAAAAATACGTTAATTTTAAAAGCTTATTACATGCTTATTAAAAGCCTAAATCATAAAGATAATAATTTTTTTGTTATTGTTTCCCGGATATGGCTGTCTTCTTTATAATATATTACATTATAAGAAAAAACGTGAAATGATATATTGTTGCGAAATAAATTTAATTACATATATAAAAATTACATTTTATTGTTCGCAGTACTGCGATTTAAAAGAAATATTTTATGATACCTACATTTGATAAATTACTTTTTGGTTAACAATGTGTAGCTTTTCAAAATTAAAGTATAATTCCTGCAGGTAATTGCAATGGGTATTTTAAAAAAGGCGATTTTTGGATGAAAAATACAAAAATAACATTCTGTGTCGTTTAGCATACGTATGCATTAATTTTAGGTCAATAAAACAATAAAATTAGCCTTATCCCACTTATAAACATATTTAAGAGTTGAAAACTAAAAATATTAATGTTTTTATATTTATGCATTTTGCATAACTACGGACATTTGATTTTGATTAATAAAAAAAAACGACAATTTAATTTTTTTTTGACCTGAAATGTGGCATAGAGAATACAATTTATATATATGTAGTATGCTGTACTGATAAGTGAAAATACCTTACCCCTATGATTTTTTTACCCCTCTTTTGTCTAATCTAAAATTGTGCTTATTGTTTGCTTTTTAATTTATAAAATATAATTTATTTGTGGATTAATGCCAACGAACTAATAACTCTTTTCTCTAGAATAGGCATTTCATTCGTTAAAACTGACAAAAACGTCGGCAACATAAACATTCGTCTGTCTTACTCACAAATCTTTGTTCTAACAGAGACAACAATACCAGTTACTGGTAATTGTTATTGTTCAGACCTGAATATAGGTACTATTTGTTTACAAACAAACCGAGATGTTGGCGATACTTTATTTTAACGGTATGCGTATTCTAGAAAGAAAAGTTATTAGTTCGTTGATTAATACGTTTTAATTAAGACGTATGTGTATTAAATATAAATATTATTATTATATTAAATATAAATTATATTCTCTCCATAAATATCAATTCGTGATACTAGGTTAGGTACCGGTGCTTTTTTTTTCAAATTTTACTCATATTAATCCCAATTTTTGGAAAATGCAACTCCTGCTAAAGCAGTTGTTGCATTTTCGTCATTGGGTTTAATATTCGTAAAATTTATGTAAAAAACCACCAAAACCTAACCTAGTATCACTTATGATATTACCCATGATAATATTTTTTGTTAGTTTTTGTGACATAAGGGGCGGAGATTTAGAATTTTTGAAATTTCGAGTTCTTTGAAATACCCTACTGCAGTGGGTATACACACGTGTTACACGTACAGTACACCTATAGATAAAAATGAAAATAAAATTTATTACGTTACTTTAAAGTAGATTAAATTAAATGAAAATAAAATATATAACATTATTTTCAAGTAAATTACAGCATTGAAGGCTATGTTACATAGCCTATCTTTCATTTTTTTTTTATTATCGATCATATTGATTTCAAATCTGCAAAACCAAATTAAATATCGACCTCTAAATTATTAGAATAAGATGTAAAGATACGTAATGCTTTGCATTCTATAGAAAACTCTTCACATATTCCATCCTAAGAAGGTTTTTTAATCGTTCCCTTGAAAAGGTTCTTAGTATAATGCTGTAAACATTCTCAGCATGATTAGAGTATTTTGCTAAGAATATTCCCAATACAGATTCTTACAATATTCTAATGGGAATATTTTTAGAATAATGCTAAGCATGATTAGAGTATTTTGCTAAGAATATTCCCAAATACATATTCTTAAAATATTCTAATGGGGATGTTTTTAGAATTGTAATATGGAGTCTATATTATTTTAATTTTATTAGGTTAGAATTACAAATATTCTTAAAATTGTTGTTAATAACATAAGTTTGAACCTTAAGTAGTAGAAATGGATGTGTCTTTAGACATAAAGTGATTTTATATAGTTTTAGACAAAAAATTAAATTAATTACAACATTGAAGCATAAGTGCTTCTACTCTTAACATTCTTAGCATGATTAGAATATTTTGCTAAGAATATTCCCAGTACATATTCTTAAAATATTCTAATGGGAATATTCTTAGAATAGGGAAGGTTCAAGTATTACATAACGCAAATTGTACCAAAATTCATACACTTCATAGCGCGTTTCTCGCGTTATTAAAGGCTGTAAAAATTTCATGTTTTGGCTACCCCCCAAATAGGAGGTATGTTAGGGGGTAGCCGGAACCGGGGTATGAGGTGTGTCAATTTTGGTAGAACTTGCGTTAAGTAATACTTGAACGTTCCCATAATGCTAAACATGATTAGAGTATTTTGCTAAGAATATTCCCAAATACATATTCTTAAAATATTCTAATGGGGATGTTTTTAGAATTATAACATGGGGTCTGTATTATTTTAATTTTATTAGGTTAGAATTACAAATATTCTTAAAATTGTTGTTAATAACATAAGTTTTAACCTTAAGTAGTAGAAATGGATCTGTTTTTAGACATAAAGTGATTTTATATAGTTTTAGACAAAAAATTAAATTAATTACAATATTGAAGGCTATGTTACATAGCTTATCTTCCATTTTTTTTGTATTATCGATTATACTGATTTTAAATCTGCAAAACCAAATTAAATATCGACCTCTAAATTATTAGAATAAGATGTAAAGATATGTAATACTATTTATTCTATAGAAAACTCTTCACATATAAATTTTTGACACTTCCCTGATATCACAATTCATCCTAAGAAAGTTTTTTTAATCATTTCCTTGAAAAGGTTCTTAGCATAATGCTGTAAACATGCTAAGAATGTTCTTAAAAGGTGCACTGCTGTAGTAGCATAAGTGCTTATACTCTAAACATTCTTAGCATGATTAGAGTATTTTGCTAAGAATATTCCCAATACATATTCTTAAAATATTCTAATGGGAATATTTTTAGAATAATGCTAAGCATGATTAGAGTATTTTGCTAAGAATATTCCCAAATACATATTCTTAAAATATTCTAATGGGGAGGTTTTTAGAATTGTATTATGGAGTCTATATTATTTTAATTTTATTAGGTTAGAATTACAAATATTCTTAAAATTGTTGTTAATAACATAAGTTTTAACCTTAAGTAGTAGAAATGGATCTGTTTTTAGACATAAAGTAATTTTATATAGTTTTAGACAAAAAATTAAATTAATTACAATATTGAAGGCTATGTTACATAGCGTATCTTCCATTTTTTTTGTATTATCGATTATACTGGTTTCAAATCTGCAAAACCAAATTAAATATCGACCTCTAAATTATTAGAATAAGATGTAAAGATATGTAATGCTTCGCAGTCTATAGAAAGCTCTTCAGATATAAATTTTTGACACTTCCCTTATAACACAATTCATCCCGAGCTTCATCCTAAGAAGGTTTTTTAATCGTTCCCTAAAAAAGGTTCTTAACATAATGCTGTAAACATGCTAAGAATGTTCTTAAAAGGTGCATTGGTGTAGTAGCATAAGTGCTTCCACTCTTAACATTCTTAGCACGAATAGAGTATTTTTCTAAGAATATTCTCAGTACATATTCTTAAAATATTCTAATGGGAATATTTTTAGAATAGGGAACGTTCAAGTATTACGTAACGCAAATTGTACCAAAATTCATACACTTCATACCCCGTTTCTCGCGTTATTAAAGGCTGTAGAAATTTCATGTTTTGGCTACCCCCCCCCCAAATAGGGAGTGTGTTAAGGGAAGTAGCCAACATATAAAACCTCTACAGCCTTAAATAACGCAGGAACCGGGGTATGAGGTGTATGAATTTTAGTACAATTTGCGTTACGTAATACTTGAACGTTCCAATGCTAAGCATGATTAGAGTATTTTGCTAAGAATATTCCCAAAACATATTCTTACATTACAATTTTATACTGGGTTATTTTTGTAAATTATGAATTAAGCAAAATGGTATTTAGTTATGTCTTTTTTTAATAGTCTGTCATAAATATTGGTTTTAAATAAAACTGAACCAAATTTAAGGCGTATGATAGGTATACGTTACATTACATGTAATAAAATATTGTATACAATGAATACAAGATATTTGTGTATGTTTATAAAATTAAAATTTTATTGCAGTCTGCGAAAAGTTCGATAAATACTATTTTTTTTTCTTTACTATAGCAAGTTAAATTTTCTTCACCTCGATTACCTAAAATTAAATTTTTATGGTATTGGAAGTAACTTAAGATATTATTTTTTTTACAATCCAAACACCTCTAATTAAACCCAAGTAATTGCTTTTATCACCTAAATAAGATTTTTTCGAACGAATAGGATTTCTTATCTCATGGAACTTGATTTTTGCTGAAATGTTCTTATTAGTTGGATATTGCATTCTTGTGCTATCGTGGACGTAAAGGCCAAAAGGCCAAACAGGCAAACAAACAAATAGACAAGTAAACCGACCTTTTTGAAAGTTATTTTAAATTCGTATTTATAAACCAACAGAACAGTTACAAGCACCTTGTCAAAACATCGGCACAAGGCACTAAATTGAAACGCTCTAAAACAAGAAGTTGTGTGAATAGGCAACCATTAATACACCTGCCTGTTCCATAATTTATTAAAGTTTGAAAGTATGTATCTACAAAACGTTATATTCTAGCAAAAACTTTATATAACATTTTTTCTAGGGCTTAAAAAGAGCTTTCATTTGAAATATATTTTTTTGAAATCGGTTTATAAATAAGTGAGTTATGCTAAAAAAACTTTTTACTTTTTATTTAATAATAATATATATAATATAATATTATAATAAAACAATATATTTTAGCAAAAAATAGTTTATAACATTTTTTGAACAGTTTAAAAAAATCTTTCATATAATTACTAAATTAATAAAATACAATAAAAATTAATAATTAACTATAGTTAACTATAATTATTAATAATAATTATAATTAACTTAATTATAACCAAAAAAAAAAAACGCTAAAAAAGGTAAACATTTTTACGGTTCCCTTCTTTCTTTTTGTAGACTGTTTTGAAATTAAAATAGACTTTTAAATTCGTAATAATTCTGGTGCAAGGACTTTCTGTTTTTTTTTTGTATAATCTATAAAACTGTTTAAAAAGTAAAATAGACTTTAAAATTTGTTAAGTTAAAAAATTTATGGGCCTTCCAACCTTTTTGTAAAATTTTATAAAACTGTTTTAAAATTAAAATATATGGGTGTTTCTACACTAATGGCAAATTTCATGTCCGGGCAGAAAAAATTATTATAATACATATTTTTTAAAAAATTTTTGCTTATATTGTTTAACTCGTTTATTTTTATTAAAAACATGTGATAAAATACGTAAGATTTTGCTTCCATAGGAAAAAAAATGGAAATAGTTCGAAAATAGTGTACTTTTTACGTGTCCGAAATGAAAAATTTAATTTTTATCAAAGAAAACTTTTTTTTTGTTTGGTGTATTTGCGGTTTTTGATATTAAAAAGTTTGGACGCCTTTATAGAATTAAAATAAGGTGTAATACGCCCACATATTTGTCGGTTAATAGATTTAAACACGAAATAGATCAATGAGCTTTTAACGCTATTTTTATGCATTTTGATCTTTAAATTACTTAAAAACTAAATATTAAATATCATTGATAGGACTGAAAATGATAAGCACTTAATATAGGATTTGATTAAAAAAAGAAGTTCCATTATATTGCATTTGGTTGGGGAGTTATAATTTTTTATGTTTTCCAACTACATGGATGTCAGTCAAATCGTCATAGACCGTTCTGCCAATTTTTAAATTACATTATTTATTTATTACCCATTGAAGGGAACAATCAAATCCTTATATTATTTTTAACAGTAATATTGAAAAGTATCATCGATTTACCATTACTAAGATCAAATACTTTTATTACATTAAAAGGGGCCTTAAATTTTAAAAATCGTCATAGACCGTTCTGCCAGCATCATAGATCGTTCTTCCAGCGTCATAGACCGTTCTGCCACACATTTTCATTAAACAGTTTTTTTTGTAAACATATTAATTAGGTTTTTTTTTACCTGTTAAGGTATTTTTGGGGTGCTGATTTCAAATCTAGTGTTAATTTTTAAAAATTCAAAATGGCGGATTAAATATGGCGGAAATTTTCTTTAAATTTAAAATTTTCTTTAAATAATAGCATTGGGGGGTTTTGAGACCGTTAAAAATAAATATTCCTGATAATAATATTATAAAATTCAAAATGTCCTACTCAAGAGGCCGAATTTAAGATTTCGAATGATTAAAAACGATTTTTTACTACAATAAATAAAATCCCACGAAATTAATTTGGGAGCAACTAAAAAAAAATAAATTATATCAATGCATTAACGTTCCAAATGGCGAATTCAAGATGGCGTATTATAAAATAAATATACAGGGTGTATACGGTCTTAATTATTAAAAATAAAAATAATAAAAAAATTTCACTACAAACCAAGTTTTTAAATATTTCTTTATTTAAAACAATAAACCTGAACTCATATCAATATTAATAAATAAGCCACAAAAAATCCTTTAGTTTGATACCATCTTAAAAAAAAAAAAATCAGTAAGTCATAAATACAGTCCAGCAGCCATTTTTGTTTTCTTGCAAACAAATGTAATATAATGTAACCTAAACAAATCCTTTACTTGATATTTTTTTAAAATTATTTTGCCATAAAAAATTACGTCTAACAGCCGCCATTTTGATTTTTTGTGAACCAAATTTAATATTCAATTACCTACGAAAAATTTCCTTTAATTTGATACCCAACTTGACACCTTTTAAAATTTTTAATTTTTTCGTCACAAACAAATGACACCTAGCAGCCGCCATTTTGTTTTTTTTGCAACCTTAATGTCGCCCAGAATATTTCCCAAATAAGATAAACCTTAATCAAAATCGTCGATATCGGATAAAGCGTTTGGCTTCAGGAGATAATATATAAACATACGTAGACTGTAAAAAACGGAACCTTTTCTTTTTCGAAATAGTGTCTGTTCTTTGCATTTACAAACCGTAAAGACCATTTTCTTTAATTTTTAAGTGATTTTGGTTATTTAGTGATAAAAAAAGTTACTGGACAAAAATCGTTTTTTTTTACTCATTACTGTAGAAATACCCATATATTTAAATTAAAAAAAAATCGTCTGTGGCTTTTGGGCTTTCACATTTTGGTAAAAAATTAGGGATAACCTTTTTTTTAATTAAAATTTTTAGACTTTTAATTCAAGTTCGTAAAAAAATGCTTTTTATAGAATAATTATAAAATTTAAAATCGTACTTTTTTAAATTAAGATTAACCTTCAAATTCATAAGAATTTTTGCCTGTGCCTCTAGAGCTTTGTTGGGTTTTTATTAAATTTGTATTTAATTTTTTTAAACTGCCAAACTGTTAAAATTAAAATAGTCCATCATTTTATGCTTTATTTTCTAAATTGGATACACCATACAAAAATTTTTAAAAATGCCTTGAATTATGCCAATTCTGATTTGGCCAGAACTGGAATTAATTCATTTTAATTTAATTCTTGAAAAGTACCAATTGTTTTTCTGAATGCGCAACATTCTTAAGTTTACAGTTAAAAAGAAAAGCTTAAAATAACACAGGTCTGCATCACAAGGGAACGTTCAAGTATTACGTAACGAAAAATGTACCAAAATTCATACACTTCATACCTCGGTTCTCGCGTTATTCAATTCTGTAGAGATTTCATATTTTTGCTACCCCCCCTAACACACCACCTATTAGGGGGGGTAGCCAAAATATGAAATCTCTATAATCTATAAAACCGCGAGAACCAGGGTATGGAGTGTATGAATTTTGGTACAATTTGCGTTACGTAATACTTGAACGTTCCCTAATATAATTATGTTTTAGCTAAAAAGCTGCTGTAAATAGCACAGGTCTATACAAACAAGGAAAATTTCATGAATTTGTAAGGAAGCAATGTAAAATTTTCTCGGACCATCGTGTCTGATACAAAAAAGATATACTTTTCCTGGACCATTATTAAATAAAGCAGCTTATTGTCTAGTTATTTTTGTAAATGATTAATCGAACAAAATGTTATTTATGTATATTTAATTATCTCGTAAATATCGGTTTTAAATAATGCTAAACAAAATTTTATTTTACGGTATACATATTTAACTTATACACACTGGGATATTTGCAACAATATTTTATGGGTTCGATTCTCACTCTCTTTGCCGATTTGCTTTTTCAGTTAATTAGTAATTGAAATTTGGCCAAGGCGATAAGTGAAGCGGACACTCCCTATAAACTGGTTCGAAAGTCAGTTAAAGTCCGTGGTTCCCTACTAGCCCACACAAGTCCTGGACTTAGAGGATTCTTAATTAAGTAGAATAGTACGAGGTTAAACTAGGTTAAACAAACAAACAAACTTGATAGTTCCAGTTAACTGGAATTGCTCTAATTACTTAATAGCATTGGATGAATCGCTGTAGTTACTTTTCTACCAATTTTGATAAAACTACACCATAGTGCGGCCTACAGTAATTGAGTGAACATGCTGCTTTATCAGTTTAATTAATTTTGGTATACTACTCTTTGTTTTTACATATAAAAGAGCTTCCATTGCAGGTATAAAAAAAGTGTAAAAGTGCATATGCGACCTAATAGCTTGTTCTGCTGGGTTTTAATTAATTTAAAACAATTAATCGTTATTACATAAAATGTATGGAGACCTTTATATTTTGACACTTTTGTAAAACAAAGCGACTCTTTTTATTCAAAGCTCAAATTCGCATTGGTTGAAAAAATAATTTTTTACTTTTTATGTAATACATACATTACATATATGTATATATGTAATTACATATATACATATATGTATATATGTAAGTACATATATACATTACATATATGTATATATACATTACATATATGCATATATTAATAAAGTTTGGGAAGTACGTGATACTTTGTCCCACTGTTTTCCACGCCCTAACCTGACCTGTTATGAAAAATAGAAACAAATTATTACTGGTCTGCATTATAAATCATTAATTTCCGCTAGATGGCGCCACCGATTAAAATATCAAAATGGCTGAACTGCTGTTGTCATGATAAACACCAAAGTACTTTGACAAACATGAATATAATCTAATACATTTTGTTTAAAAAACCTAAATGTACAGTTTTAGTCAATAATGCTATAAACGGTACCTTGTGAGATTGTGAGCTATCAACAAATGTTTTTGTGGCTGTTTTTTTTGAGTTACGCGTATGTGAAACTTCAGTTTTATATGATTGTGCTTCTCTTGAGGAGCGCCTATGTGCAGCCCTTTGGATAAACTGCGTATGCGCATTTTTTTACAAAAAAAAACATATACCATAGGAATGTTTAGTAAACATTCACTAGATGTTACAGTTGTCAGAACTATAACAACGTTAAGTATTACTGTAACAACCAGTGAAGGTTTACTAAATTTTCTTGGAGTTCCACATATGCAATAAAATTTAGTATTTCCTACGGTTAAAAATTCAGTGTATATTAAGTTTGAGTTAACTATATCGTAATTTAAAATTTATAATGCTTTCCTTTATTGGTATAAGTAAATTAATCTCAGGCTTCAAAGGTTTCCCAAAATCCTGTAAGCTTTGATGTGGAATTCAAACAATTTAATTCAATCTAAAATTTAAAATTATTCAATCCCTACTAAAACAAAATTGGTTAATTAAGTAAATATAAATAAATAAAAATAAAAAGCAAAACATTCTCCCTTAAATATCAAGTTATATTTTTTATTTATTTAAAATAATATAATTTACACTAGGGTCCATTAGGGCCTGTTAAAGGCTATTGTATGATTTATTAGTCGGAGAGCTGTTGACCATTTTCATTTTATTTTCTCCAGTCTATATTTTATGAATGTCTCAAATTTGGGTTTCTTAAAAAGCTATGGAAATAACGTACCTTAAAAATTTATTTTTTAACTTTCCGTAATTTAGAATACATTTATTATATTCAGATTAAGCCATTTTTATACACCATATTATTTTTCTTTAAGCGTACTAAATTGTTTATATTTTATACTGAACTTTTTAGAAGTGATCTATTTTTTTACAGTATAAAAATGAGTTCATTGTTGTACGCCGTAAAAAAAAAGTTGCTTAGCAAAACCACCACTGGCGGCAGCACTCTTTGACTTTTGACAAGCATACTTCAAACTTGTTTGTTTATTATGTAAACAGGTGGTTGACTCGAGATTCTGTGCAAAAACCTTGTCTGAAATTGATTAAAAATGATTGAAAAAGAATATATGGTTTATACACCTACAAATCTCTCCGAAATCGCAAATCCTACATTAGACAAGTTACCATCGAAATCGCGAAAAGTGTACGATTTAGCCTACGAAAAAAATTTAAAATGAGCTAATAAGGTTTAAGTTTATTTCGAAAGGGATTTATTGGCCTATTTTAATTAAAAAAAAAAAAAAACATACTTTATTACTAAAAAAATTAAATTCAAAAATTAATATTTTAAAAAATATATATAGGACGCTTGAAGAAAAAATAGTATGTTTCACTCAGAGGAAAAGTGCTTCTTTTTACTCGTAAATTCTACAGACTAGTGAAAAAATCTTCACTTTTCCTCTTAGTAAAACAATATACTATTATTTAACTATTAATTTTCATTTATTTTTTAGTATTATGTCATTTATTTACCTTTATTATACTTATAAACATCAATAAATTTTTAAGTGAAACAACAAATTCTTAGTCAGCAAATACATACGTACTATTCATGTCCTATTTTATCATTACATAATTTTTTTAGTAAAAATAGATTTTTTTATACTACACATGCAAAAGATATCTTTTTTTGGAGCTTCCAGGTCCAGTAGCACTTTTTATCAATGGCGTAACATTAATGCCACCCGGGGTTCAACGTTTTAATATGCAATAAAAAATTAAGTATAAGAAAGTCGATAAAAAGTGTTAAAAAAATATGGGTAAACCGTTTAATTATAGACCATATCTTAGGGGTTAATATTAATTATAATCTCGAGAATTTTTGATGAATATTTTTCTTTGAAATTGTAGCAATTTTAACCAGAGCTTCGGGCTGCTTCTTTCAAGTTTTTTTTTTACGTGAAAAATATGATTTTAAACTTAGTAATAAGTAAGTCGTTAACTTTTGATTACTGACTTGTTATACAGTAGGCATTGCAAATAGGGTCACTTGATCATGATCAGTTGCAGTTGTGGCTTTTTAAACTATTTTGGTGGCTTGGTTTGGTTAATTACCCCCATGGGGGTAATATGGGTAATGCGGGTATAATTTTTCCTACCACATAGTTAGTAGTTAGTCCCTATTTCCCACGCGTTGCGCATAACCTCAAATTGACAAACTAATTTTAAGATAATTTTTGGGTTTTTTTGATGTTTAGATGTTAGGTCGTTTGGTCGTATCACATAATTTTAGGACACTTTTTCGTAACGATTTTGAGCCATAACGGTTTTAGATCTCTACCCCTCATCTAAAATATATTAATGTTAAAAACCGTGTCAAGAATTTTTGAATACATACGAGTGTACGTAAAAGTTAAATAAAAGTTAGCAAGAAAACATGTTTAGCTCGTGTCACTAAATTTTACTTTCTTACATAGTACAAAAAAGTATTCATTGTGCTGCGCTGTTTTCATGCTTAGATATGGCACGGCAAGAACCTCGATTTTGCTCGTAGAGCGCAAGTAAAACTTTACAGTAAACCAGTAAAATCCTTAATGAATCCCTTTTTACCGCTCTGAATTATTTAACATAAACTAAAAAACAACTTATTATATTTGAGTAACTTCATTAAAACATTTTTTGCCGCTCAATTTAAAAGGCTCAAAACGTTTTATAAAAAAGTTTCTAAGTAAAATTAATTTGTCGAAAAACGGAATGTTGGGTGTGAAAAGATAACTCTGTTAAGTGTATTTTATAGCCAAGATTACACCTAAATGTTTTTACAGCTTAGATTTTATGAATGGACAGCAATCCAATACGTTAGACAACATAAATTTAAGTCTTCAATACCAACCCAAAAAGAACATTCCCTAAAAATATTATATTTGGATTTTATTACAGTGCAACAAAAAATGTGCATTATATGCAAAATTATTAAAGAATACATCAAACAGCTTATTAAACACAAAAACAAGTACAAAACCTTCACACACAACGAGGTATTATCAATGACTGTCAAATTAAGGAGTAGGTCATAAGTTCCCTAGGAAACTTTAGACCTACTGTACACATAGCTGTGTTATAAAAATTAAAAAAAAATTGTTTTTTACTTAAAAAAAACACTCAACCTCCAGCCTCAGAGGTTTGTAGCTAGGCTTTTTCAGAGTCAAATGTGTTAAATTAAAGATTGACCATACTTAAGTGATGTTTTATTGATTATAAAATTGGTTTATATACAATTACTATTCTAAATGTTATTTTTACCTAAAACATGAATAATTTTATTTCAAAACAATAATAATTATACTTTACACATACGTATATACATACCACAGTTCCACAAAAAATGAATTCGGTAACCTACCATAAAGATAGAGGTACTAAATTAAAAGGGTAATTCTACATCTTATTAAAATTGTTCCGGAAATGTGCCGTAAGGAAGTCACTGCCATCGTAAGGGTCTATCTGAAATAATATTTTTATTAAATATCTCTAGACACCTATAAACTTCAACAACAAAATTTAGCACTGTCCTAAAACTGACGAAGGAACTTGAAATTATCTCTTTAAATGCAATTTTCTCTTTAAGTGCAATTTTCTCCAATACGTCCTAAATTTTTATACTAAGAGTAATTTTTTTTTTCGTATTTTTAACTAAGAAATATTTTCTTGAGAAAACCTAAAAAAAACTTCACAGCAAGCAAACAATAAAGTGTCAACGTCCCCATGAGGGATTTTCCCGTTTTACAAGCTCCAGCTTAGAATTACCGAACAAAAAATAAATAGGATGATTTCCTTTATTAATATAAATAATGTTAGGGACCATGTCCTTAGGCTTCCAGATCTAAAAGCTCTTCAGAGCTATTTAATTAAAACCAAATTTTAGACGGACTATACCGATTTTTTGGATCGGAATCTAAACACAGAATTTCAGGGTTTTTAAAAACCAAAAAAATATAAATTCTAATTTATAGGAATCTGTATTTCAAACCCCCTTGGATACCAATTTTTTTTTGTTAAGCCATGTAATAATTAAAGCGGCAAGTGTATGAAGGTATTAAGTAACATTTTTTAAAATGTTGAAATTTGTATCATATCGTAGAAGGTAAGAGACCCTTTTACGATAATATGATACAAATTTGCATTTTATTGTTATATTAATGTAATGAATACCTATTTTGTACTTTTCTATACCGGGTCTTATCGTAAACTAAAAGAGATAATCAAGTTTTGAAAAAACCTTTTAAATAAGAAAACAAACTATTTTTAGCATATATTTGATACTTTCAGCTCTTGATATGTGGGCAGGGGGAATAGAGGGACATTTTTTTAAATGGGGGTACATCACTATAAAACTTATAAAATTCTCCATTATATTTTTTTAATTTTTTTAAATATTTAGGTATACTTTTAAACTAACAAACAAACAAAAACTTAATCTCATTTTTTAGTACAAAAAATTAAAAAATCAAAACCTTAAAAAAATTGTTTAAAAAATTAAAAAATATATAGTCTAATAGAGAATTTTATTTGCTTTAAAATGATGTATCACACGACCCCCATTTTTATTTAAAAAAATTCTCCCCCATGCCTCTCTGCCCACAGCTGAAAGTATCAAATATATACTAAAAGATAGTTTAAGTTGTCTAATTTAAGTTGGTTTTCGCAGAACTTGATTATCCCTTTTAGTTTTCGAGAAAATCGCTGGGTAAATAGAGTTGGGACACCCGGTATATGTATTATTCTTAAAACCAAATACTTTTTCTGCTATTTTTTATTATTTATTTTTTTAGTTTTTTTTACTTTTTTCATAAAACATTTCTTCTTTGAAAAAAGTTAATCCTATGTATTATTTACAGATGTTAACCAAAGTGGGACCATCGACAGAAAGGACTTTGAGCTGGCTATAGAGGTAAATATTTGCTGATACTAAATTAATATTAAGATTTCAGTTGAAACTTTAACCAAAATCGAGATCGAGTTGTAGTCCGGGAAAAGTTTTATGTAATGAAGGCCTTGAGTCATTCTTTTGCAACCGGTACCCAGTACCAAAAAAAAATTAAATAAAGAAAGATCCTGTTTAGTATTATGATAAAAACTTACTCTTTAAGTTTAGAGAATATTTTTTAGTTTTTTTAATGGTTTTTAGTTTTTTTTACTTATTTTATATATGGGTATTACTTTGGAAAACGAGCAGCTGGGATTAAGATTCAGTTGATTTATATTAATATTTCTCCTAAAGGGAAACACCGTGTTTTTTGCTTAAATTTATAAATAAATTATTAAAAATCTCAAATTTTTTAATTAAAATACAGACTCGCACAATTGTGTCACGCCTAATACTTCACGTCAGATATACTTCCAAATATTGAATTAAAGTTTAAGCTAACCAAGTGCATCATGTGTTGACATCATGTCTACATATAAAATGTATATAAAATTTTCAACTCTTTAGTCTCATACAATTAACAGAATTTTAAAGAAATGTGAGCAAGTGTCGAATCATGTGTGTTTGTCTTGTCACGCCAGATACACTTCTAGAAGTTGGTGTAGCAAACAAACTATATTCAGCTTTACAATAGCACTTGACATGAAAAAATTAGTTCCTATTGCAAGTAATATACATTAAAAATAATTTATAATTTAGTTTTATATATAGTAATATTTGTGTTTCAAGTGTAAAAATGTCACGCCCGCTAAAGTCTCATTATTATGAGGGCCATAGTAAAAAAAAGTATTTAAAAGATTGTGACTTTTGACAATTTACGCCACGTAAGCCGAGGCAAAGCAGATGGTAAAAACATAAAAATATGATTTGATATGAATGTAACATTTTTGATTAATTGATGCACCTAAAACGTATACTTCACTTCACTGCTTCAGGAACCTTAGTATAATTTTTTAATAATTAGAATTTTTTTATTTTTATTACATTACTTGTAATGTAATGTAATAAAAATAAAAATAATGTTAATACATCACACGTCCCCCCAAGTAGAAATACGTTTAAAAAAAATAGCAAATTAGGCGATGATAAATTATTTGAGCAAAGGGTCTGTACAATTCAAACCCTCTGAGAACGAAATCCTAATGAGCGCCAGTTCGTAAATAGTGGTAAAAGCTCTTCCGCAGACTGCATGCTAAACGACAGTAACAAACTGCGAATTCTTTTGCACAATTCTAATAATGTTTTTGTTGCTGATTTCGATTCTATTTAGATCAAATCTGTATCTTTTTTCCGTTTTTTAGAAGTACCCTGCCGAAAATTCGAAAAAATTAAAAAATGTCATTTTAGGTGGACAATAAATAAATTATGGAAGCGCCTACATAGGTTTTCTATAGCTTGAATTGAAGCTATATATTTGCGCTATAAAACCGTATTAAAAAGTATCTAGATGTTATTTCCTGTGTCCAACGGAAGACTAGTTTTTAAGACATATGTAATGACGATTCAGTGTTTCTGTTTAAGACTATTTTGGGCATTTGGGCAGTATATGTCATGTTTATCAAAATTGACAAACACATAGGCTTGACAAATATAATAAATTTGACGTTAAATTTATAAAACTGCTTAAAAAAGATAAATTCACCTTCTTTTAAAAAGCATTGCAGAGGCTTCAAAAGCCATTCATTAATTGAACTTTTAAAATGATTTTCAGATATTTTTCGTAATTATTTTATAGAGCATAGATGTAACTTTAATTTAAACTAGAAATCACTTTTTTAGCTGCTATAATAATTTAAGTATGGGCCTCCAAAAATGACATATTATCATTTTTATAAAATTTTGGAACGGTTTTTCTCAAAAATGGGAACAGATAGAGATTTTATCTAAAAAAAAAAACAGCAATAAAAACACTATTAGAATTGTGCAAAAGAATTTTCAGTTTGTTACTGTTGTTTAGCATGCAGTCTGCGGAAGAACTTTTACCACTATTTAAGAACTAGTGCTCATTAGGATTTCGTTATCAGAGGTTTCGAAGTTTACAGACCCTTTGCTCGCATGATTTATCATCACCTAAGTTTTTGCTATTTTTTTAAACCTATTTCCATTTGGAGGGACTTGTGACATATAGAATGACTTTTCCTAGACTATTTTCAGTAGAAACTTTTTCACAAAATGTAAACATTCGAAACCCATTTAGGAGTTTCTACAAATTTAATGCGGAATATTGCATTGGGAATGCCAATTTGATATAAATTATTTAAAATAAGCAGAAGGCCTTGCATAAAGTTTTGGGACAAGTTGCCAATGGACAGCAGTCCAATACGTTAAGCAACATAAATTTAGGTCTTCAATACCAACCCAAAAAAAAAATCCCTGATAATATTATATTTGGATTTTATCACAGTGCAACAAAAAATGTGCATTATATGTAAAATTATTAAAGAATACATAAAACGGCCGTGTGAACCTGGCCATGAAGATGGGGCACTTACGAAATAAGGGTCCTTTCCTAAAAGGGGACCCCCTAGAAAGGTTAGTGCCCCAATTGGTTTCGTTAGTGCCCCTTTGGTTCTCGACTTATAAGGTTGGGGAAAAAAACACCTGTTCTTCACAAAAGAGAAATAACGATTTTTTCGATTTTTTTGTTTATCACTCGAAAGCATTTCGTTAGTGCCTGTTAGTGCCCAAGATTTTTTTTCTCCATCCTCAAAGGTTAACTCTCAGGGTCACCTCCAAGTTGATAATTTTAAACCGTCACACTAACAAAAGTAAAAGAAATATATTTGTTTTTTTCGCACATATGAGCTCTCTAGCGTTGGTAGAGGTTAGTGCCCAATCAAACTATCCTCAGCCTTTATTATGAGGCTCACCTCAGGGCTCCGAAAAAGTGCAAAAAAAAAGTATATATTATTAAAGCATATACGCGTTCTTTATCGTTAGTGGACGTTAGTGCCCTCAAAAAAATGACTTAATGTCCAAAGACGACGACTCCAGAGGCTTTTAACTTTTCCAGATTTTAAGACCATACCATAGACTATAATACTATATAACTTAAGCTGGGAAAATTATTCTAACCAAACTTTTGATATCTTTCAATCTTTGACATGAATTAAAAAACTTGAGTTGTTTAGTATTAAAAAATTTATTGCCGATTTTTTAAGAAGTGCCATCTAGCAGTAGTTTCGAATCGTCAAAAAACATCCTGGACAAAAAATTCTTGGATACAAATATTTTAGATGGAAATAAATAAATAAATAAAAATAAATAAATAAATGTGTTTCATGAAAAAAACAAGAAACTTTGAAAGAGTCCGTCCAATGTCACGATTTTTCTTAACACGATAATTCAAGAACGATTAATCCGATCGACTTTTCTCTTAATTTTCAGGAAAAATCAGATTTCACTAGGGAAAGATCCCTATTGTTTTTAAAAGTGATCCCTTCAAAAACAAAAAAGTTATGGGGGGTTAAACTGTAATAAAATCGAAAAAAGCTAAAAGAAAATTCCTATTAACGTATCTTTTTAAGGAAAAATTAATTTTATTGTAAGGATTATTTGCAGATAGGAAAACTTTTCTTAGCCGGGCAGCATAGGTATAGTAGCCATAGTTCCTTTCCATACTCGTTTCAGTATTAGACCATCTTCAAAGAAAACCTAACACTAATCTAATCTAACTTTCTATGGTAAGTCCCTATAATTTCCCGAACAGACCAATCTTACGACTGACCGACCGATTTTTTTTTGCTCAAAATTGATTTATATATAAAACGTCATAAAAATACCCGAAACAAATTTTAAAACTTTTGCACGAATGCAAGGCTTTCCCAAAGTTTTGAATATTTTAAAAATGGGAAAGCAAAATTAATAATTTGATACTAAGGAACTCAAGTTTTATGTCAAAAATTGAATGATGATCAAAAGTTTGGTTAGAATAATTTTCCCGGCTTAAGTTATATAGTGTTATACTGTATAGGTATTGTCTTAAAATCTGGGAAAGTTAAAAGCCTCTGGAGTCGTCGTCTTTGGACGTTATGTCATTTTTTTGAGGGCACTAACGTCTACTAACGACAAAGAACTCGTATATGCTTTAATCGAGGCTTTAATAATATAAACTTTTTTTGTTCACTTTTTCGGAGCCCTGAGGTGAGCCTCATAATAAAGTCTGAGGAGAGTTTGATTGGGCACTAACCTCTACCAACGCTAGAGAGCTCCTATGTGCGAAAAAAACAAATATAATTCTTTTAGTTTTGTTAGTGTGACGGTTTAAAATTATCAACTTGGAGGTGACCCTGAGAGTTAACCTTTGGGGATGGAGAAAAAAATTCTGGGCACTAACAGGCACTAACGAAATGCTTTCGAGTGATAAACAAAAAAAATCGAAAAAATCGTTATTTTTCTTTTGTGAAGAACAGGTGTTTTTTTCCCCAACCTTATGAGTCGAGAACCAAAGGGGCACTAACGAAACCAATTGGGGCACTAACCTTTCTAGGGGGGTCCCCTTTTATGAAAGGACCCTTACTTCGTAAGTGCCCCATCTTCATAGCCAGGTTCACACGGCCACATAAAACAGCTTATTAAACACAAAAACAAGTACAAAATATTTACACACAACGGGGTTATTATTATAATCACTGTCAAATTAAGGAGTAGGTAATAATAATAAGTTTCCTAGGGAACAACTTTAGATCTACTGTACACATAGCTGTATAAAAATAAAATAAATTTTTTTTACTTAAAAAAAACAAATATCTTACCTTAATGTAATTTAAAATATAATCTAAAATGTTATTTTAACCTAAAATATGCATAATTTTATTTTAAAACAATAATAATTATACTTTTATCTCTTTCTGTAGAACTTCTCTCTTTATCTAATCTAAATAGACGGCAGTCTATTGTGAAAATCCATTTAGGAGTTACCACAAATTGAATGCGGAATATTGCATTGAGAATGCCAATTTGATATAAATTATTTAAAATAAGCAGAAGGCCTTGCATAAAGTTTTGGGACACGTTGCCAATTGAAATGTTGTGACCAAAATAACCAAATATAAGTTAGTTAGTTTATAGTGTATCGAAATTTTTTTGATAAAGAGTATTTCCACATTTTGAGAATAACTAACTAACAGGAAAAGTCGTGGAACTTTATACAAGTGATAATAGAGCTCCTATTTACAAAAGTTTCATATGGACTTGGGTCAAATATATTCTCCCAAAAACAGACCCGGATCTAAGGGTGGGACAATAGGGCAATTGCCCTCCTGTCACTATAGTGCCGCTATTTTATGAAGGATAATTAATAAAATGGTAGAAATCAGCTGGTTTTATCAAAATTTTGAAAGTAGGAACTTTGGGATGAAATGTTCATGTGCATAAGTATACCTAAAGATAAGCATGGAGATGTACATGAAATTACATGTGATATGTAGTTTTTATATCCACATATGTGTACATACATATAATAATTGAATTTAAAATTATAAATGCGTACAATTTGTTATTGTAAATCTAACAACTGCACTCGTTTGTAAATACCGAACTCGTTTACTTGTTTGTTGTTGTGTATTCTATGCAATATATAGGTTGATCAGTAACTGCCATGCCAAAACTTAAGAGATTCTACACCCAAAAATATGAAAAAAGTTTCTATAAAGGTTGTTCCGGAAATGGGCCATAAGGGAGCTAAAGCCCTTCGAAGATGACATTATAAATGGGGAACAAAAAAAGCATCAATATAATTTTAATGCTGCAGTGTGATTGTTCATTTAAAACTAAGCAAAAAAGTATTCTTCACCAAAACACCTAAATTTAAAATTAAAGGAGTAAGAGCCTTTTAAAAAGTAACGTTTTTGGTGGCACAAAATGTTACTTCCTCTTAATTGCATTTTTTTGAGAACAGTTGCTCCTCAGTGTTACACTATATGACATTATGTATTTTTACTCAAGGAATCCATATTTTTTATAAAAATCCAAAAAAAATACACATAAAAAAGTTTGGCGCAAAAATGTGTTAAGGCCGATACATTTTTCCGTCTAGGGACGCCTTTGAATAAATTTTGGCATTCCAGTTATTGATCACCCTGTAGAGTGGTTGGAGCATATATTCTATAACCTAACTGTAAAATAATTTAGTGTCTGAATAATAAATAGCATTTTTTAAGCTATTTAATAGGAAAATGGAAAACATGGAAAATTGTACTTTCAACAAGCTCGTAGAAAACTAGACTTGTAATATGTATTTTTTACATATTATCATAAAAGATTTATCGATTCTTGTGTGATTTATTAAGCGTACTTTGAAAAAATAACTCTGTAACGAAGGTACTAAACCTATTTTTAAATTGCTAAGATTTATCTGAAAACATTCGTCAGATGTCTGGCTTAACAAAAACGACGAAAAAAGCTTTTCTTTACAGCCCAGGAAATTAAGATTTATTTTTGGCTAAAATATGCATGAGGGTTTTTTATACATAATATTGTTATGAAAGAAAATTGTTTGTGGAATGGAAAAATTAAAAGTAAGTCAGGTGTTGTTCTAGATTCTATAAAGCACTGCAGTCTCTCTACCCCTCTTCAGATTTGTTTCTTTTCTGTGCTTTTTCTATATTAATATGCATTACTAAAATTAAGATTAATTTTCATTCTATAAAAAACTTTGGTGATTTATTTAATTTTACATCGGATATAAAATGGCGTATTTAATTTTTTTAATTTATTTTCCGGTTTCGCCGGAAGTGGTATTAATATGTTTTTTTTTTTTTAATGGAACACCCTGTATATTTTTGCCTATTTCGATTCAAAAATCTATTCTGAGAACAAGCATGTATCACTTGTCAATTATAATTGACAGGTCATGTAATTTTTCATTTAAATTTTCATTTTATATCTTTATTGTTTTAATCCAAGTTCTTCCAACTAAACTATTCATGTGTGGTATCAAAATGTTTGCAAGAAAATTCTCTCTCATTTAAACCTGTTGCGACACCCTCTTTCCATTTGAAAAAAAATACCTATGGACCAAATTATTTTTAGGAGCGCAGAAATTTGGGAAAAGAATCAAAATAGTATTTTTCTTAAGGTACTAGATCAAAATTAAGCGAATAAGCCAATTCAAGGCACTTTAGATTTAAAATTTAAATTTAAATAAAAAATTACATATCCTGTCAATAATTGACAAGTGGCACATGTTTGTTCTCAGAATGGATTTATGGATGAATATGTAAAAATATACATGGTGTTCCGTTAAAAAAATATATTTATGTCACTTCCGGCGAAACCGGAGGTGAAAGAAAAAAAAATAAATCTGCCATTTTATAGCTAATGTAAAATTATAAAAATCACTAAAGTTTCGTTTTTATCAAATGAAAGTTTTTTTTATTAATTACACAGAGAAAAGGGTCTAACAGCATTTGTCATAAAACAAAGTATCTGGGTGGCACATAAGCATTTTTTAAAACCAATTCTATAGTCATCCACGCGGTAGAAAAACTGCGACTCAAGTAGGAGGTATCACCGAACGGACAGCGTGCTCTATTCTTTACGTCTAAGCGTGCATGCCTGCAAGTGAGACTCACTCACATTCCACACATACTTATAATAGGCACACATCCGTGAGGCGAACAATATACTTTCTGGCATTTACTCTAATAGTATATTATCCCTTAAACGGTTTTTGTACCCTAAAAGTTACATACCAGAGACTACAACAACAAGGTTTATCTCTGTACATACTTAATATTTGAAAATTCTTATATTTTAAGACTTCTGTGTGTATGTATAGGGTAAAACCCCCAATTATTGTCACTTTAAAAAAATTTCCACATACATTTCATTATAACTTATTAAATATTTCATTTTATCAAGAATAAAATATTTTACATCATTTAGTAGTTATTCTATTTTATATATTATATAAAATTTAAACTGAGATCTCAATAATATTAAAGATTTTTTTTAATTAATTCCAATAATACACAATTTCGTATTATTGGCACCTTTTTGCTAATGATTGGCATCCAAAATTTCCTATTATTGGCACCTAATTTTTGCTTTAAAGCAACGGAAAAAAATTAATTAGTAGGTACCTACTTTTTGTTGAATAATAAACATTTTAGTATCAAAATAAAATATTTAAATTGGAATATTGCAGTTTTATACATATTAACTAAAGGCTACAAAATTCTAAATATCTTTATATTAAAGTTAAAATATTAGTTACCTATTACTAATTTGTATCTATAAAATAATACCTAGTTACCTAGATACACTTCTCTAAAAGAATTATTAGGTTTTTAGACTAATTTTGATGTGCAAGTTTTGCATACAATAAACCTCCTGTGCCAATAATAGGAGTTTAATATCATTCGGACACCTATTATGGGCACTGTGATAAAAAAATAAAATTCTAAAGAAAAATTAAGTTTATAGACAAAATTAAGCTCTAAATGTATATATGTAAATATGTATTGAGGAAAAACTGTAAGTTTTTCATTAAACGCTGTGTAAAACGCATTTATTTGAAATAGGTTTTTAGCTAAAACTGTATCTTTTGTATAAAAGCCCACCCGCTTTAAAATACGGTTTTGGTTTTGTCTTATATCCACCCTAATACACCACGGAAGCATATCTATTTTCTACCTTGCCTCAGAGTATAAGGCTCATACCAATTTTTACCAACCGAGAACTTTTTATAGGGACAGAAATTTTTAATTTTCAACAAAATTAGAAAAATATTATAATAGTCACAGAATATACTTTTTGGCATTTACTCTAATAGTATATTATCCCTTAAACGGCTTTGTATCCTGGAAGTTACATACTTAATATTTGAAAATTCTTATATTTGTGTGTGTATACTGAGATATATAGGGAAAAACCCCCAATTATTGGCACTTTAAATATTTCATTTTATCAAGAATAAAATATTTTACATCATCTAGTAGTTATTCTATTTTATATATTATATAAAATTTAAACTGAGATCTTAATAATATTAAAGAATTTTTTTAATTCATTCCAAGAATACACAATTTCGTATTATTGGCACCTTTTTGCTAATAATTGGCATTCAAATTTACCTATTATTGGCACCTAATTTTTGCTTTAAAGCAACGGAAAAAATTACTTTTTGTTGAATAATAAACATTTTAGTATCAAAATAAAATATTTAAATTGGAATATTGCAGTTTTATACATATTAACTAAAGGCTACAAAATTCTAAATATTTTTATATTAAAGTTAAAATATTAGTTACCTAATACTAATTAGTATCCATAAAATAATACGCAGTTACCTACCTAGATATACTTATCTAAAAGAATTATTAGGTTTTTAGACTAATTTTGATGCGCAAGTTTTGCATACAATAAACCGGTGCCAATAATAGGGGTTTAATATAATTCGGACACCTATTATAGGCACTGTGATAAAAAATTAAATTCTAAAGAAAAATTAAGTTTATAGACAAAATTAAGTGCGAAATGTATATACGTAAATATGCATTAAGGAAAAATTTTAAGTTTTTCATTAAACGCTGTTTAGAACGCATTTATTTGAAATAGGTTTTTAGCTAAAACTGTATCTTTTGTATAGTAGCCCACCCGCTTTAAAATACGGTTTTGGTTTTATCTGTTTTCTACCTTGCCTCAGAGTATAAGGCTCATACTAATTTTTACCAACCGAGAACTTTTTATAAGGACAGAAATTTTTAATTTTCAACAAATAGGCGCGAAGCCGCGGGACTGATCCTCCTGGACATCGCAAAAGCCTTCGATAAGGTTTGGCACAAAGGTCTTGTAGCCAAACTCCACTTTCTCGGCCTCCCCCCAGGCATCACCAAACTCATAGCCTCCTTCCTCAAAGGCAGAGATTTTCAGATAAAAATAGGTGACTGTAAGTCCAACACCCGCCGCATCAGAGCTGGCGTTCCACAAGGTTCCCCACTATCCCCCCTTCTGTACAACCTCTTTACGGCAGATATTCCAAAAACACAGGGCACTGAACTAGCCCTGTTCGCCGATGACACAGGCATCCTAGCAAAAGCCAGAAACCCCCAGCGAATCCATATCGCCCTCCAGCGCCAAATGGATGCCCTAATCAAATGGTTCTCCAAATGGAAAATCAAAGTAAACGCCAATAAAACCAAAGGCATCCTAATCTCTAGGATTAGAAGAGGCCCACCCCAACCCATTCAGATAAATGGCCAACCCATTAACTGGGAAAACCATGCCAAATACCTCGGCATTACAATCTCCAAAAACTTGACGTGGGATCAGCACGTCAAAAACACCCTCCAAATAGCAAATTGCCGCCTCTCCAAACTCTACCCCTTAATAGGCAGAAAGAGTCCCCTATCCATTAAAAACAAACTTCTTCTCTACAACCAAACCCTAAAGCCGGTACTTCTTTACGGAGCCCCAGCCTGGAATAAAATCACCCTTAACAAAGCGCTCTCAGCAAAACTTCAGGCCTTCCAAAACAAGGCACTCAGAATATGCCTCGATGCCCCCTGGTTCATGAGGAACAACCAGATACACAGAGATCTCGAAATGCCCCTCCTAAAAACGGAAATCATCCGCTACAGCACGTCTTTTATACAAGACAATTTAGATCACCCAAACCCCCTCATCTCAAACTTTCTAGATTACGATCATGAAATACACAACACTCACAAAAAGATCAAAAACGTCCTCAACCAGTAATGGTACCCACTAATACAGGACAGATGCATTCCCAGCATCAGTGAGATAATCTCACTCCTCCCGCACATCCCTCCTCTCCCTATCACATCCCTCCTCATCCCCCTCCCACCCACTCCACAGCGCCAAATTATGACAGATGCAACTCGCATCAGTGAGCAGAGACTCACTCCCCCCAAATTATGACAGATGCAACTCGCATCAGTGAGCATAGACTCACTGCCCCAACTTTCAATTCAGATTAAATATTTTTTTAGATAAATGAGCCATAGGCTGCGCCTGTCTCTTAAAGACCCAAACAAACTATTGATGATGATGATGATTTTCAACAAAATTATAAAAATATTAATAGAGCCGAAGGACTTCGGTTGATGCAAGAGCTGCTCCCCACTCCAGGTGGAAATAAAACATTTACTATTACTACTTTTAATTTATTATTCCATCAATCTATTTTCTAATCATCGTACAGAGTGATATTAGTAGACTGACAGTATGTATGAGTAGTTGTCTACATCTAGCAATAGATGGCGCACAATTATACATCAATCTAATGACTTTATTTCTTTTGCGAATAAAGTCTGTTTTCTTAATCAGCTTACGGAGATGACTCTTAGGACTGAAGAGGGCCAGCAGCCCAAAACTGTCAGTCTACCAGTATCACTTTCAACGATGATTATAAAATAGATTGGTGTTATAATAAACTTGAACTTCTTATTCTTATCCTAATTTTCTAACTTCTAGAATTATTGTGTTTAGATTTTTTTTCGGACAGACGAAAAACAAGCAAAAAATGGCAAGAATAAATACATAAATATTAAATATTGTTAAAAGATTATTATTAAAATCCAAACATTCATAAGAGCCCAAACGCCATAAAATCGGTAATATACTTTGCCTAGATGCCATAATAACGACTATATTGCAGCTGGAAATTTTTAAATGGAGAGACCTTTTTTACTCCAAAACTTTTTGGCTCCTATATCTTGCAAACTATCAGCCCTATCAAAAAAAAAACACATTTTAATGGATATTTAAATAGGGTTATTTCCTGCGTAAATTATGTACTTTTGAATTTTTACTAATAAGAGTTTTTGTGCCTAAATTACTTTTATATGATAATTAATAAGAGAGTTTTCGAAATGGACAGCAGTCCAATACGTTAGGCAACATAAATTTAGGTCTTCAATACCAACCCAAAAAGAAAATTCCCTAAAAATATTATATTTAGATTTTATCACAGTGCAACAAAAAATGTGCATGATATTCAAAATTATTAAAGAATACATAAAACCGCTTATTAAACACAAAAACAAGTACAAAATCTTCACACACAACAGGGTATTATCAATGACTGTCAAATTAAGGAGAGGTCATAAGTTCCCTAGGAAACTTTAGACCTACTGTACACATAGCTGTGTTATAAAAATTAAAAAAAAAATAGTTTTTTACTTAAAAAGAAACAAATATCTTATATGTAATTTAAAATATAATCTAAAATGTAATTTTTACCTAAAATATGCATAATTTTATTTCAAAACAATAATAATTATACTTTTATCTCTTTCTGTAGAACTTCTCTCTTTATCTAATCTAAATAGGCGGCAGTTCATTACTACAGTCTTTAAAATAACCTCTACCATATTGGATCTGCCAATTTGGACTTTTATAATTTTAATATAATGTAGATTTAGTTTTAGTGACCCCAGTACGAATTACCGTAATTAATTAAATGTCATAATTTTAAAACCAAATTTATGTTCAGCAACCTCAAAAAAACCCAAGTTTAAAGTTTTATAAAAAAATCTACCTTTATTTTTCATGATGTTTATTCATACAATGAACACTGTACATAACACTCACTGTCAAATTTAAAAAAAAAAAAATTATTTCCGCAAAGAATAATGGTGTTTATGGCCTTATGAAAGTTGTATTATTTATAATTCCATACATATTATGTAATATATTATATACAGTATATTATCCTTTCCCTTAAAAGGCAAAAACTGACAGGAAAAGGTTTATCCTTCATCCATCATCATGCGTTACAACTGGTAATTAACAAAAATAAAAGCAATTTTAATTATCTTTTAAAATGGTTTATGCATTTTTTCCATTTACAGAATTAAGCTGACATTTATATTAAATTTAAAATTAATTTGAATAATTAGTGCTTAAATCTTCATTAAAAGTTGTGAAAAAGTAATACGGTAGGTAATTTATAATAATTACACAGGCACACGAAAAAAATTAAGTGTGCGGAGCCAAAAAATCGTCCCACCGGGTGAGTTTTATTTATGGACACCCCCAAAATTAAGAGTAATCTTCATTTGATAACAACGAAACTTGGGTGAGTTAAATAATTTAAAATTGGCTATAAAATGGCGTATTGATTTTAATCACATGAGTAAAGTCATAATCTTATGCCAAGGCGTGCCTTTAAAAGTTTAAATAGGACCTTGAGTGGTACATCATTAGAAAGGTATTTTGATTCTGGTTTCAAGAGTCTTTTGTTCTTGACTATTTCACAAACAATATATATGCCAATCAAAATCTTGCATTTTTAGTTTCTTGACCAATCAGATAAAAATTAACCTGATAATTTTTGCACATGAGCAATTATCACTTGGTTACTATGGAAACAAAAAACTGACAGTTACTGACATCTTAATAAATCTTATATTTTTGCAAAATGTGTTTTTAATTTGTGAAGCTTACCTTTCTTTAGTTGATTTATTTTTATTGATAAGCAATATAAATGTTTATTTTATTACCCAAACATCCTAGGTATAAACCCTAATTAATTTAAAATAATATATTATATTTTATGCACTTTCCATCTTAAAAGCTTTAAATCACTGATATTCATAAATTTTAATTTATTTAATTGAATCTTGGTATTAAAAACAGTCCACTCAAACTAATTTAAACACTTATTTATCAAAAATATATTTACAGTAAAGAAGTAAATAAATTACTTCTTTTAAATGACGGAAATCAAAACATCAAATGACTGCTCCGGCACCAGTACAGCGTTGCCAAACTTTATTAGAAACCGATGGCAAATTGTTTTTTTACGGGTGGAAACACCCGTTATTCTATTTGAAAACTAAACGTTTCAAACAAAAACAGCAATTATCTTTATTTAAATGCTAAAATTTATGATAAAAACTATTTTATTGGAATAATCTTAAGCATAAAATATCCCTCAAGCAAAGTTTAGACTTGGCAACATTCACGAACAAGTGAACATCGTGGTTGTAAAAAGCGCGGAAAATTTAAGAGTTTAATTTTTAATTATAGTTGTAAAGTAATATTGTTGTTTAAATAACATTAAACATGGTAAAATTATATACTTCCTTATTTTGTTTGTGAAATAGTCTTTCAAAATACCATTCGTGCATGTTGAATTATACATATTTTTTTACTGTATATAAAAAACATTTTGCTTAAGGAAATTGCCAAGCAAAATATTTTTTTAATACAGTAAAAAAATTATCGATAATTCAACATGCACTGAATATTACTACTGAAAATTATTAACTTTATATTTAATGAACTTTAGCTCTCTTAAGAGATAAATCAATTCTAAAAGTAATAATATTTTAAAAATTACAAAAATGCCTATGTATAATAGCTATTATATAAAAGAAAATCATTAAGTAAATTATATAAGGTGTAACTCCAAAATAAATTCATTTCAACTACGTATTATGTGTATTATGTATATGATGCTATATACCACAAATTATTCACAATACATTCATATAAAGTATTTATAATCAAATTTTAAGTTAAATTAAACCTAAAAACCTATAGGGGAGAGTGGGTATGTTTCGACCAGTGAGAGGATTCAACCATTTGATTTTATTTAAAAACTATTTAAATTTTGCGTGCTTACAGTAGTGCCAACTAATAAGTTAGTGGCTATAGGGCCTAGTTAAAGTTTGGTCAAATTCGGAAAGGTCTAAAAAAAATTACGAAAAAAACAATTTTTTGTGAAAATCAGGTAAGGTTTTGGTTCTACATTTTTTTATTGATATTTTTCTAGTGGTAAAATCTATTCAAAATAGGTTTTATATGATTAAACAAGTGTTTTATTGGCTTCATTTTCATGCACTGAACCTAACCTAATTCGTTTATTTTACCGGGTATCATCATATTATTTAAAATATGAGCATATAGGGATGATACGACCACTGGATAGAACATTCGAAAATTTAAGATAATATTAAAAATCCAATCCGTTTTTTAGTTTTCCAATATACTTTTAATATTGGTTCGTATTTTCAGATTACTTGCTACTTACTAGGTAGTTTTGTATTGTTTTTTTTTTATATTAGTTAAATCGTTTCTGGTTCCTGTTAATATTAGTCTAATATTATTTGTTCATGTTCTAGTTATTTTTAATAAAACATTAATAATTTTTGGTTCATTTTAATGTTGGTTCTATATTTTTATAACTATATTAGAACTATATTATAAAGTTTTAATAATAAATTTTAAATATTTTAATAAAATTTATAATTTTATTCACCCTGGTTTAACCATCCCCACCATCTGGTTGAAACCTCCTACCCTAGAGGAATGTTTCAACCAAATGTAACTATTTTTATTTTAATTTATAAAACTAATTATTCTTTAAATTAATACAACTTGTACTATATTATTTAATAGAAAACATATTAAACCATAGATTGGTATAATAAAAATAAAATAATTTATTAAATATTTTATAAAACGATTTAAACATTAAGAGGTCGAAACATCCCCACTCTCCCCTACCTAATTTTGGACATTTTTTTTCATTTGGCGACATAGTGCGACTGCATTATAGTTAATACTAACTCTATAATATGGTGCAGCCAAAACTATAAAAGTTTTGTAACAGAAACTAGAAACGTAAATCAATCGATTGGTTAATCCTTTGAACTAACTGTTTATAGTATTTCTAAGTGAAATTGAGCTTAAATATTTTACAAGCGTTTAATTTGAACTCTATACTCCTAAGCTCATAAAGTTATTTCGTGTTCCAATCCCTAGTAGAGCAGTATCCTGTAGGAATATAAAGGATAAATCTACTTAATACTTAACATTGTTTACGCTATATATTAGACTATAAATTGTGTTTGTAATTTATTCAACATAAATGATATGTGTAAGAAAACAAATTATTTGTACATATATGTATACAGTGCGATCTAAAAGTCACTTCCCTCTTAACTTTCGAACGAGTTTATTATTATTACTATAATTTTTTTATGCTAAGCATATACCAGGCAGGCCTGTATTTCCGTGCCTCCGACCACGGCAAGGCGAGCTGGCAATTGACCAGTAATCACTCCCTACACCGTGAGGTAAGTGGTTACTGGGTCCGATTATTGTGTGTCCTGAGCAGATTCAATGACTTAAGATTAACGGCCTTCTGCATATTTGCAGCTGGTACTCTACTCCTTTGGAGCACACCGGAATAATCTTTAATGCAGAGAGAAACGTCTGCCTCATGCCACCAAGAGAACCAATAATGAGAACCATCAATTTGATAGAATACTCTGGATAGAGCCTTTTGAGTTTGTAAAGAAGATCATGATACTTGATCTGTTTTTACTATTATTATTATTATTATTATTATTATTATTTTAAATAAAACCAGTCAGGCCACCTCGCGTTCCGACACCTACGAGGCGACGAGCTGGGAAAGACCAATAGCTGCTCTCCACGTCCATGGAGTAAGCCGCTATTGGGATCGATTTCCATGTGCTCTGAGCAGATTTAGGGACCCAAGGATAACTGCTTTCTGCATGCGACCGGCTAAAAATTCAGCCGAATCGCGACATGCCGGTATGGTCTTCAAGGCAGAGAGCAAGCTAGCGTTTGTACCACCGAGGGATCCAATAATTAACACCACCAGTTTTATAGAGTGGCCTGGATACAGTCTGTTGAGCTGAAATAATAGATCCTGATATTTTGTCCGTTTGTTCTCCTCCTTCAAAACAATGTTCTTCTCGGCTGGAGCCGAAAATTCGATAACGAACATTGATTTGGATTTATGATCGAGGAGAACAAGATCTGGCTTATTGGCACGTATTTGCCTTAGGGTGGGGAATGGATAGTTCCAATAAATGCGACAACTATCATTCTCCACCACGGACTCAATATCGGCTGGAGCATAGGGCGGCATTGGCGTTTCGTCTAACCCATACGAGTGCCTGAGAAAGAAATACAGCACTCGTAAGGCCGCGTTATGTCTACGGATATATGCCGAGACCGCATATGTTGAACATGCAGACAACAAATGCATGATAGTCTCTGGCTCTTTCCGAAAGGCCCTGCAGTTAATATCAGGTACCTGTATACCCATAACGCGGCTTCGGTAAACCAATGTATTAAAAACGCCATCCTGACAAGCAAGACTGAATCCCTCGGTCTCCGACTTCAGCCCACTTGACCTTAGGAATGCTAAAGTCAATTTTTTGGATATTTATTATTATTATTATTATTATTATTATTATTATTATAGTTATTATTATTATTATTATTATTATTATTATTATTATTATTATTATTATTATTATTATTATTACAATAAGAGTTGAGGATTAACTTATATAAATAACTATATTTTAAACTAATCGCTTGTCCAGTTATAATTGTGGAATCTATCCAGCCCGTTTTTAAAAGCATTCATTGATGAAGCATTTACAAGATTATGTGACTTTTTAAATTTGGAACTTTCAAATACGAAAACTTAAACTACATCTATTTGATCATACATTTTTTTTTGTAGACATTTTTTGGGGGTTTGAGGGCTAAAAATGGGTATTTTTGTCAAAATCAAATAATTTTTGAAAAACGATTCATTTCTAGATGCAAAGGCGTAAATTATACTTTTTAACTAATTTTAATTGATATAAATAAAAATTTACAAAAAAAATCTTAAAAAATCAAATTTTTTAGCAAAAAAAATTAAAAATTTAAAACTTTAAAAAAATATTTAAAATATATATATATATATATATATATATATATATATATATATATATATATATATTCGAATAAAGAATTTTATTAACTTTTAAATAATGTATCATATTTCCCCCTATGTCCCGTGTCCTTATTTTAAAAGCTGAAAATATAAAATCTATGTCAAAAATTTTAATCTTTTGTGTTTTAATGCCAAGTTCTTCCAAATAAACTATTCATTTGTGGTACCAAAATATTCGCAAGAAAATTCTCTTTCATTTTAACCTGATGAGCCAACTTTTTTCTATTTGAAAAAAATGACTTATGGACCAAAGTATGAACCTTTAAAAGCTCACCAAATTTAGAGTTGAAAACCAACCAACAATCAAGCGAAAAAGCTAATTTAAGGCACTCTAGATTTAAAATAAAAATTTAAATTAAAAATGACATGACCTATCAAAAATTGACAAGTTGCAAATGTTTGTTCTCAAAATTGATTTTTAAATCGAAATAAGTAAAAATATACAGGGTGTTCAATTTAAAAATCGAAAGTGAGATTCATTTCAGGTGAAACTGGAATTGTCAAAAAATGTTTAACCATGATAAAAAATCCTAAATTATACATAATATAGCTTCTGCAAATTTTAAGATACTACCTAAAAAAGTAAAAAAGTTAAGGGGGGTGAACCACCTTTCTCAAACACCCGGTATACCTAAAAATCTAACTATTTTGCGCATTTACACTCCTTTGTAATCTTGTTTTTTTTTCCGTCGGACTTCCATTACATTTAGAGTAGGCATTTTCATAAATCAATATCAATTAGGTTGCTATTTTCACCAAAATCACATGCGACAAGCTCACACATCGTTGGACGGGCATTATTGAAATTGCTATCATTCTAATACCGGTATTATCCCTTCAAAATGCAACTATACAACATCTACAATTACAGGATGTCCAGTAAATGATGTCATTAATTTTAAGGGGTGATTCTACAAAGGAAAATATAAAAAAAAGTTCTATTGAAGCTGGGAAGCGTAAAAACAATATTTTTCGCTCTTGTACCAAAAACTACTATTTTTCTAAAAAATATATTTCGTTTAATTCACTTAAACGTTTCCTATCCAAACCCAATGAAACATTTATCATTTAAAGTCAGCAAAGAGCCTGATTAAAGTAAATAAACTTTTAATGCCCTTTAATGGTATAGCATAAAAATAATCATCGGATGTACTAGCATAAAAGTAGGCCACGATTTTATCTTTTATCTGAAGGATGTGCACAAAACGTAATAGGCAATTGGTCAGTTTATGTCACTGGATGTTGTTAAACAAAAAATAAGTAGTCCATAGCACTAATAGAGGCTTTTGTTAATTTTTGTTAAACCTAGGTTTATACAACCAAGTGTAATTCTGACATTAAAAAACTGTTATTTCAAACATATTGCTCAGGGATCTACATGTCCGAACTTTGTTGTAATTATACATTTGGAAGGTGGAATAAGCTACGCAAATGCTATAATAATAAACTTAGACTCTTAAATAACATACTGAGATTTTCTAGTGTTGGTGTAATATTTGCTACAGCCCGTGTTAATGACTTTTAAGCTGTTTGTAGATTTTGGGCTTTTGGGTTCCGCGATCGTATGCATAAATCCTCAAACTTCTTTATTGTGGCTCTGCTTAGGAGTGACATTCTATGGCGTTCCAGTCTATGGCAAACCTGGAGTAGAGTTTTAATGGGCGGACGGTAGCACTTTGAACTTTTGAATACTGGCTTATTATTAATTTGCAAGTAGATATTTTGAACAGGTTGGGGAAGTTTTTAATAATGGACTCGCCCGGGAAAGGGTCCCATTGCGAAAATATTTAAAAATTATTATTAACTTCCAAACGAATTGACCTAGGCTAGAAACTTTATTTGGCACACCTCTAGGTATTATGCAAAGTCATTTTCATACTAACTTTAGTTATTAAGAATTTTGGAAAATTCAAAAGTATCATACGATACTTTTCCAGTGCGTAAACGCACTGTGGATAGTATTATAATGCAAATATGTTTCATTAAAGTTGAAGAAGTTTTATATAACTTTATACTTCATAATAAAATAATCATACTTGTGATTATGGACAATAAACTTTAGTGTTTCAACATTTTGACTCTAAGCCTTCAATATACTGTAAACTCGATCGAGGTAGTAAAATAATATTTTATTCTCTGGGGTAAAATAATTTACTTCTTCCAACATTTTTGTAACCTATTTCTCCTCCCAGTCGCAGAAAAAAGAAATTACTGTTTTACGTGAAAGGAAAATTGCTACGTAGAATTGTGATTTTAAAAAATACTTAACTAAGAACGGAATATACAAGTAATAAATTTAAATTATATAAACTGAAAATGATACAGCTCCACCGCACTTACTTCCACTCAAAAATAATATTTCTTCTTTTTAACATTTCCCTAACGATTTTTACTTATTTCTAACAATATTCTAAGAGTTTTAACCATAGTTATGGCTATTAAATAAGTTTTCCTTCTATCGTTTCATATTTTAATGTAAAATAGACAAAAATAAGGGCAAATAAATATATTTATATCTAATAAAACAAAACAAACAATATTTTTTAAAAAATTTCCTATTTTCTTCAAATTTTTAGCGTAAGGAAAAGACGTCTAATTTCGGATAGTTTCCTAATTTTGGATAGTAGTGTATTTAAGATACTATCTGCAAAGGTAAACAGAAACATACTTTTATTAAATTTGGTTTAGTGACCTTTAAACTATATTAAGTTTTAGTTTGGTGGGTATAGGTCTTTTTTTTTTTAAGAAAAACTACTTTTTAAACTTGCCGACGTTTCGTAAAATATATTTACTTTCTCAGGGTTTGTTAATAGAGTTTTTCTTTGTTAAATATATACATAATAAATAAATAAAAATTAAAACAGAAATCACAGATATACATTTTAACACAAGGCATAAATATAGTGAGAAACGAACTGCACTTTTATGTTAAGCCAAAAGTAAAACTAAATTCGTCCTGTACATCATAGTTAACGGTAGGGCTTCTCCCCGTTAAATGGCAGCACAAATCGTTTAAATTGCAAATTGCAGTTTTGTGCTCAGTTGCATTAGCATGCTTGTTTATTTTATAAATAATCATTATAAAAGTTTGTGTTTTTGTCTTGGGTAAGTTAAAATATTGGTTAAGTTTATCCACTAGTCAAAATTAAGCAATTTGAAAGCATAAACATTTTAAAAATTTCTAATCTAAAAAGCAGAAAGTTTCCAATTTCGTATATCTGAAAGCTAATTGTTATTCAGGATAACCAACCGTAAATTATTATCATTATTATTATTATAATGAAACAACAAACTAAGATACACAATTATAAAAAAGAGAAAACTACTTAAGATACTAAGATTTTCGAAATTGAGAATCTAAAATTATGGGTCCTATAGTATTTCGTAAAAAATTGCTTAATGATTAAATTAGTTCTTAATTGTAAAGGAATAACAAGAAACAAAAGCAATGGGATCCATCGTGAAAAAAAATTAAGTTTTTTTAAGCTTGTTATTTGGAAAAAATAAACTGTAATAAATTGTTTTCAAAATAAATCATGGTCCGTTATAATAATTTATTATTCCATCAATCAATTTTCTAATCATCGTACAGAATGATATTGGTAGACTACAGTTTCGGGCCCTTTTCAGTACCAAGAGTAAACTCTGCACATTTTTAGGCTTTATTCGCAAAAGAAATATAGTCATCAGATTGATGTAGATTGTGCTCCATATATTGCTAGATGTAGACAACTACTTATACCTCTCCTAGTCTGAAAACTTTGAATGGAAGCAAGTTGAAGACTTGTGTATCTCAAGTACATAGTACCACTAATGTGTGGTTAGACATAGAATAAGTAAGAACAGAATTTTTTAATTTTAGACAAAATTATAAAAATATTAATTTATTATTCCATCAATCTTTTCTAATCATCGTACAGAGTGATATTGGTAGACTGACAGTTTTTTGCTGTACCAAGAATTATAATAAGTTGTATAATAATAATAATAATAATAATAATAATAATAATAATAATAATAATAATAATAATAATAATAATAATAATAATAATTATTATTATTATTATTATTATTATTATTATTGTAAAAAGCTTACTTTTACAATAAATATGCATAAATATATAAAAAAATAATACCGACTTAATAGTAATATTGAATACATTGTAAATGATATCCGAAATTAGGCGACTTATTGAATGTAATTTGTTTGATGGAACAAAATATCTGCAAATAAATCTTTTTGTTGGATTAAAATATTATTTGTATGTGTATTTTTTGGATAGGTCTTTGGAGACGTCTATAAAGTCTGTCACGCCTTTGGGGAAGGGAGGTCCAGGACTTTGTGAGTGTACTGGGGGTCTACAACTATTTAATGTCACAAAAAGAAAAATAATGTGTTAATAAGGTTTTAATTTCTATATATTTATAGTTAAAGGACTCGATGTTTTAAATTTCCTGATATTTAAAATTTAATAAAAATGTGTAAGTTTAATTTTTTTTTCTATATAAAAATTTAACGTGACGTATAAGGGAGAGCCAGGGGTCAATGCCGGTCCTAGACTTTTTAACAACAGAAAGTCAAAATTGACCAATAAAAGTGTGACATAATATATGGATTTTGTGAAACTTGGAAAGGTTCTAAACATCGAGAAAAGTAAAAGTAAATACCATTTTTTTAACCCAACGGGCGTATGCAATGCTTCGGCAACTTTTAGAAACGGAAACCAAGTTATTTCGTTTTTGCAGTGAACCAAAAAAGAACTGAATGAATGTCATTTTCGTTTTCAGAGACAAAGAAATTTATTTCGTTCTAGTCACTTTTTTTTTCACATTTTTTTATTTTCTATTTCCGCTTGGCCTAATTATTATGCATTGCTCCATAGGCGTCGTTTGGATGTGCTCCTTTCCCCGATCAAATACAGAAATTGCTTTAAAAATAAAGACATACATGTATATGTTAAAAAACAACATAAATTCATAAAAATAACTAAAAAAAGTCCAACAACGAGTATTTTACCGTTTATTGTAATATTTTACTTTCAATTTCAAAGTTCTTTCTTTGCCTTAGTAAAGCCGAAGGTACGAGTATGTTATAATTACATATGTTAAAAATACCGAAAGTTTTTAAGATTACATTCTATTTTCATAGGTGTTAGTTTGACCTACAGTATCCCGCAGGAAACAAAAAATATTATTAATATTTTTTTTAGTAAAATTCAAATTTCAAAAACTATTTTACTGTTATTTCTTGTGAATAAAGTAAACAAAAACCTAATTTTATTCACTTAATCATTATTACTATTGATAATTTCAAGCGCACTACGCGTTAATTCAATATTAATTAAATAAATGCAAAAAGATTTTTACAATTTTTGTAATGTGGGCCTGTGTTTGTACAGAAACTATTAATAAACTTACATATATGAATAAATAGTAAAATATTTACAAAAATATCTGCTACCCTGTTGTTCTCCTGGAAAAAGTGCCCACGACACCCATGCACTGATCGAATATTCATTCGGCGTTTGGCATATTAATGCAAATTGAATCGATTGACATGTAACAATGTTGCGTTGTTACAAGGGTTAAATTTTACCACGTTAAATACTAAGTATACATGCAAGATTAATCCTTATTAATCAAATTTAAATTTGAATGTTTAAGTCCTGTTTTTCTACCATTGTTTAGTGGACTCAGTGAAAACAAAAGAGCCATAGATAATACCTTATACAGGGGGTTTTTTGTTATGGCTCACCAACAGTATATCAGAAGTGCTTTCAGCTTTTTTTCTAATATTTTATAATATAATAATATTATATATTTTAATATAAACAATGATTTTGTAATTAACATAAAAAATAACAATAGTACTGTCGAATTTTTTTAAAAAGCATTAATTAATAGGTTTTATCAAGGGAGGCATTGAAATAGTAAATTTTAAAACATCATATCATTTAGACAAGAGATTTTAAAAGTTGTTTTAAGCTTTTGACAAAAACCGTCTAGGGTAAAACACAGTAAGTACTGGATTTTTTGTTAGTTTTTTGTATTGTACTATTTAAATTATTCTTATAATGCTTTATAATTAGAAAAGTTATGTAAATTAGGTTGTTTTATTTTTCCGAAAAATTTTATTCTAATTTTAATTTTTAGAAAAAAAATCAAAGGGGATACTGTGTTTTTGCTTTGATATGTTTTGAATTTGACAAATAAATAACCTTACTTTAAAAATTAACTCTTACCTGTCAAACTAAATCAAATATATATAAAACATTTTACTATTCCTTAAAACCACTTTTGTTTGATTAACGCAGTCGTCCCTCCGAAGTGACTGATCGATTTCGTGCTTTTTAGCACTCTTCAGAGCCACATATCGGTAGTAGGGACAACTACGAAAATCAAATCCTTTCCATATATCTCTATATGGAGTTTAAAAATCGTTGTAAGGAAAAGCAAAAACAGCTAGCGACATCTACTGCTAAAAGCAGAGACTGGATAAACCTATCGACAGTCCAAAAAAGGAAGCAGTTATTGGTTTCAAGAACCTATTGCACGCTATGCACCACTGTAAAAGGTGACCTCCTAGCGTTTAGGATTCAATAGAGGTCTGTACAACTAGAATTATGAAACAGAAGACGTCTACCCTATCTCTATCTCATTTGTGCACGGCACACCACTACCAACTTAAATAAATTAAAAAAATATTGCATTTTTTTCAATTTTTATCAACAATTACCGTTGATTTTTGTAAATAAACCTAAAGAAATGAATATTTTTTGCTAAGAAATAAAACTGACGATTTAATAGTAAAATAAAGAATGAAATATAAATCCTATTAATTGTTCTTAGGTTGGTTGCTTAATCTGTTTATTTATTTACAAAACATAATCTCAAATATGCAACCCGATGGCTGAAATGTTAAATTACAAAGCCAAAAAAACGAAGAAGAAGAAGAAGAAGAATAATCTCAAATATGAAAAGGTAAATATGATTTTATTTAACGTTTATCATATTTATTATTAACTATATATTATTATTATATATTTTAATATCGTTACCAGTTTCTACATTTCAAGAAATTAATTTTATGACGAGCGTTATTTCTGTTATAGCTACCAAATGCCAAGATGTTTTTACAAGGGTTGCAAAAGTCCAAACGAATTTCGCCTAGGCTTTAAATCTAAGGTATAAAGAAAGAACTTTGGTAAACAATATTTAAATATCAAAATTCGTAAAAGTACTATAATAGTCAATAAAAACACAATATTTAGTAAAACACACAAAAAACTGAAATCAAAACAATATCAAACGCAGCTCACACAATGACAGTTGCTAACGAAAATAGCGTTACTGACAGTGCAGCCAACATAAAAGCTAGTAGATTTTTTTTTCTTTATGATGGTGATATTACTTCTATCCTTTTTGGGTAGAACTTTTGTCCCTGTCTAATCTAAATGGAGAAATCTCCATTGGCGGCAATTTCCACCGTGGCATTGATTAATCTGCCCCCTATCGACAGCGTGCAATAGGTTCTTGAAACCAATAACTGCTTCCTTTTTTGGACTGTCGATAGGTTTATCCAGTCTCTGCTTTTAGCAGTAGATGTCGCTAGCTGTTTTTGCTTTTCCTTACAACGATTTTTAAACTCCATATAGAGATATATGGAAAGGATTTGATTTTCGTAGTTGTCCCTACTACCGATATGTGGCTCTGAAGAGTGCTAAAAAGCACGAAATCGATCAGTCACTTCGGAGGGACGACTGCGTTAATCAAACAAAAGTCGTTTTAAGGAATAGTAAAATGTTTTATATAGATTTTTTAAATTTGTAAATATCAAACAATTTAATTTAGTTTAAATCAAATATGTTGTAAAATGTACGATTTCAATGCCCACCTTGTTAAATCCTATGCTTTTTAAAAATTTTTGGCAGAGTATAAAACAAACAATAATTTTCTTTCTTTGTGCCTAGGCCTAGATGCGCCTTCGCCAAAATTGCAAATACAATTACAATTTTGGTGGAAGCGAACTCATAATGTCTTTCTGGGACAAAATTCAGTAATGGGAGAAAATATGTCTCTAGCTCTAAAAAAACTTAAATATGGACTTTTTGTGCAATTTAGTTAATGAAATGTCTTCAATATTATAATAATAATAATAAATCGACTTTATTCAGACCATTAACAAAATACAATTTAATTGGATTATAAACTTAAAATTAAATAGCCTAAATGGGCGAAGTCTAGCTGAAAGCTAATCAACTTAACCCAGAAAAATAATAATAGAAAAATCTTAGTAATTTGAGCATAAATTAAGAATTAATATAATACTTAAAATATATTTTAAGTACAGGAAAGGAAACAGCCATATTTTTTTATAACAAACATGTAGAATCTTTATTGCTTATTTAATAAATGTTTTTTATATTTAGTCTTAAAAGTATTTGACTTTAAATTTTTTAATTCAGCAGGAATACTGTTGTATGTAGTGACGGCACAATAGGTAAAACTTTTTTTAAAGAGAGCAGTGGTGTGTCTAGGCACAGTTAACAAGCCTTTGTCTCTAATATTTCTATTATGTGTAGAGGTGCGCAAAATAAAAATGTTTCTAATGGAAGTAATGTTTTCTGAATTAATTATGTTATAAACAAAAATACCCAACTGAAATTTTCTTCGAGTAGACATGTTAAGCCACCCTATTTCTTTAATTTTGTTAGAAACATGATCATATTTTCTGAGTCCGAAAATTAATCGAATGCAAGAATTTTGGACTTTTTGTATACGAACAGACTGCTGTATGTCAATATAATTACCATATACTACATTGCAATAATTATAATGAGACAATACTAGCGATTCAGATAATTTTTTTTTAAGGTTAAAATTTAAAAAATGCCTGTTAGAATATAGTAGTTTAAGGGATGCGTAACTTTTTCGTATAAGACCACTAACATTGTAACGACATAAATCGTCACTTTGTAATATAGCAAGGGTTAATTAAACTATTCGTTTACTTACGTTATAATTTATGTATATTTTGTATATAAATAGTTACGTACGTACAGAACTATTTTGTATCTGGGACTATTTTGTAGCAGGAACTGAATTCTAGCCATATGAGTCTCTATTCCATAGTTCTACCTGAAAATAACATAAAGAAAACATAATTAGAATATGATTTTTAATAATAAAGAATCATATGACTTATTTCTCTATAGTGCATTTGTCTATGGACTTACCTGGTTTTTATATGTTTCAGAGTCTATTGAGGGTTGGATTTCACTGGCTTTCATTTGTAGCTTGTCTCTCTTGTGGAAAGTTTCGTATGATTATTTCTTCGGGATAATCCAGAATTTGTTGAAAATAGTTTGCTGGAACTGCTCACTTAGATTCAGTATTTTGTTTATACTTAGTTCACAGGACACTTAGTATTCTGTTCGTATTTTTATTAGTTTTGCTGATAAACAATAAGTATTGTTTATATTTGTTTCTTAGAGTAATATTTTGAGGTTAGATATCACTAATACGGATTTATTAGGAAACATTCTTTTAATTAGTTATTATTTTTGGTGTCGTTTCAGTTACCTTTATTAGGAATCCTATACGGTAAAACTGTAGTTGATAATGACTTACATAGATGTCGCTAATAGTTCAGAAATAGGATTTTATTTACCTGAAGGGTTCATACCGGTTGATAAGGTCGATTTTCGCTCTTTCTTGATGAACTCTGTACAATGGTGGTGTCATTTTGACGAGTGTTTATTTTCTGTAATCATCGAAGTAATCCTTCATGTATTTTTATTTAAAGTTAGTGAAAATGAATATTTAAACAATGCGGAAGATATTATAACTGTTATTTTCTAAAATTATGCATTTATAACGTTTCGATGGACATCGAAGACTTAGAATGACATGTAAGTTAAGTTTTTCTGTTTCTTAGAATATTTCTGAGATATAATTATTGTTTTAGCACCATTAATTAAGCACAATCACTAGACCATTAATTACTCACCATTTCTATACCATTAATATGGAATTATATTAATTTAAGTTGAAGTTTATTTTGGTATATTTGATATACAAGTTCTCCACATGGAGTGATGTTCTGTTGGAACATGGTTCTGTAATTTTTGGCATAGATAAATTCTATGTAACCGTCTAGCAGACAATTTTATATTGGACATAATTTTCAAAAGCATATTTAATCCCGGACAACATTTTCAATCGTACATTTTATCCTGGAAGATAATTTTTCCAAAGTAGATGGGACAGCCTATATTTTTTTTTCTTTCATTTGAGAAATGAATTCATCAGCATAGGGGAGACTTGCACAGATGGAGACGATGGAATTCATACCTCATGGATTTTGCAGAAACCAGCTAAGTACTCATTCTGAAAACTTTTGAAAGCAATATTTCATATTTTTAAATTCTTTTATTTCAATATTCTTATAACTGTAAACTTTATCAGATCTGATATAGTATTGATTAATACTATATGCCCTTCTGGCTTTTGTTCATTTTTAGGTACTTATTTTTTTCAAAACATTTAATCTCATTTATTAATTATTAAATATCATACTTTTGATTAAATGATTTCTAATTTAAGCATGACTTTTATACACTGCAAGAAATGATTGTTGTTTACATACATTTCTTGGTGCTTGCTGAACTTCATGTTTTCTTTATACATTTAAGTCGAATGATTTCTGAATTTAGTAATTTTTATTAAGATTTCTTTAATTATATCTTAATATAATTACACATATTTTTTATATATATTAATACATTACTTGATGTGCTTTCATTAAGTTTATTTATAATAAATTTCTCAAATGAATTATCTTATTTTATTTAGGGGTTATATTTTCTCAAACTGAAAAGCTTAAGTATTTACACTAGGTTGTTACTTACCTAAAGGAGTAAAAGCTAAAGTAACTGGCGCCCCTAACAACATTAATCAATTCTTTCTATTTTTCCCTTGCCCATACCCATTGCTCCGCTGTCAAAACTAGCCGTTGGCAGTGAACGTATTAATTACGGTACAACATGCTCAATAAATTTTAAATCACTATCAAATATGACTCCAAGGTTTTTTGCTGTCTTTACTACAGATACAGGTTTTCCATCTATATTGATATTTATGTGAGGAAGTATATGCTCCACTTGTTTATTGTTGCCAAAAATCATAATGTTAGTTTTAGTAGGATTTAAAGACATATTAAATTCTTTAGACAAACAGTAAATTCTATTTAAATCCTCATTAATTTTCTGAAATGCATTATGAAATTCTGCATGATTAAAAGAAAAATAGAGCTGTGTATCATCAGCATAAGCTTGGACACTGCAGTGTGCAACAGAACGAAGCAATTCTGCAGTATATATTATAAAAAGCAGCGGTCCAAGTATTGAGCCCTGTGGCACGCCATTGGTAATCTTTATCGTATTCGAGAAATTATTATTACTTTTGATTTTTTGACATCTGTCAGAAAGATATGAATGAATCAACTTAACAGCTAGTTCATCAAAACCATAGTAACCCAGTAAAGCACATAAAAGTTTGTGATTGATAGTGTCAAATGCCTTTGAGAAATCTAATAAGAGCAGAAAAGTCACTAATTTTTTATCGCGAGCTTTGGCAATATCATCTGAGACTTTACAAAGAGTGGTAGCGGTACTAAAACCTTTCCTAAACCCATTTTGACAATCAGGAATTATATTATTTTCATTTAAAAATTTATTCATTTGAAAGAATAAAACTTTTTCATAAATCTTAGAAAGATTAGGTAAAATACTGATGACCTTGAGATCAGACATGGATTCAGGGTTATTTTTTTTAGGTAATGGCAAGCCGATAGCTACCTTCCATCCATCAGGGAAATATTGTTGCGCAATGCAACAGTTAATTATGTGTGCTATATATGTATCCAAAAACGGACTGCAGTATTTAAGCATACTTAGTGAGAGATTATCTGCGCCAACAACATTAGAATTCAAAATATTTGTTACCTGCAAGGAGTTTGTTAAAGTAAAATTAAATGTATTACGTTCTAAAAAGGCATTTTGCTTATAGAAATTTATTTTATTATTACAAACATTGGTTGATGACTGCAAAAAATGGTTTTGATACTCATTTATCTATTTGATTTACACATAATATTTATATAATTTTTACATTATTTTTAATTTATTACCTAAATGTTTTTACCTATTATTTACTTTTTAATTGTATTGTTTATTTTTAGTTAACTGATGATGCCCCAAAACTAGGTGCCGAAACGTTTTTAATAGAATTTAAAAAAAATATATACAAATAGCTTTTATTCTGCCTAATCCCAAGAAAAACAATTAATTATAAAATATTTTTGGGCAAAGAAACTTATTAAACATAAAAAGTATTATATTAAAAATATTAATTTTATTTTTAAATTGAGAAAATGTGGTCCCTTTGCTAAGAACAACGGTTCCTATAAAAAAATAACGACGGTCCCTATAAATAATAACGACGGTCCCTCTAAGAATAATAAAATTGTTGCTAATCAACTGTATGTACAATCCACTTGGATTTGATCTTTTATTACAATATGAAGAATAACTATGACAATTTTTTCTTTTTTTAATATATTTTTTTTAATTTATAATTATTAAACCAATTTATACCATTATTAAACTTTATCCCTTCTACATAATTTTAATTAAATAACACAGGCCCACAAAAAAAATTGTCTTGGCTGGGGTTGAGACCCACCCATTCTTAAGTCTTTTGGGATGCTGAACACGAATCGGTCATAAAAAGGCACTTCATGAGCTCATTTTTTTGCTACACTGAAATTGTAGATGACATTTTAACAATTTTAGACATATTCGTTTGGACTTTTTCAGTGTAGAAAAAAAATGAGTCCATTAATTGCCTACTTTTTGGCAGATTTGTGTTCAGAATCCCAAAATACATAAGAATAGGGTCTCAAACACAGCACAGATAACTTTTTTTGTGGGCCTTTTATGTATGTATCTTGGGATGCTAACACCAATCTGTTATATAAAAGGCATTTCATGGGCTCATTTTTTTGTTACACTGAAATAATATGAGATTTTTACCATGTTAGACAGTTTTTTCAGTGTAGCTAAAAAATAAGCACATGAAGTGTCTTTTTTATGAATGATAGATTTGTGTTCAGCATCAAAAGATACATAAGAACAGGTCTCAACCCCAGCACAGACAACTTTTTTTTTGTGGGCCTGTGTAATCAAAGCTTCTATCGAGGTAATAATTTCCGGACACTTGCAAAAATCAAAAAATTTAAATAAAATTTTTTAAAGTTAACAGATAAATATTAAAATTTTAATTTTTAAACCATAGTTTGAAAGCAAAAACATTACCATACCTACCACCTACATTTCTCAGTTATGTACATATACCGGGTTATCCAACAAAAACTTTAACCTTGGATAAAATCGAAACTAATGAGTTTTCGAAAAAACGCCAAGACAGGTCAATTTTTATTTTAAGGGGGACATCTTTTGACATGTGACCAATAATTGACGTAACTACCCCCACCACTCAGGAGCTACCAGTTCGAAAATCTTAAAGGGGAAATACATTATTGAAAAGGGTTTTTAATTCTGGTTATAACAAAGGTTTATTTTTTTAAATCGGTTCAGTAGACCTCGAGAAAACGTATTACAAAAATTTAAAACCTGCATTAATTAATTAATTTAAAAACATAATATTTTTACATAAATAAAAAAAAAACATAATACCCGTTTGTAAAATTTTTCAAAAAAAAAATCAAAATTTTTGGGTTTTCGAAAAAAGAAAAATATTAGTTTTTTTTTTAATGCCACAAACGGGTTTTATTACGTGTGTTTTTTAAATTATTATTTAAAAAAACATAAATGTAAAAATATTATGTTTTTAAATTAATTAATGAATGCATTTTTAAAATTTTTGTTATACATTTTCTCGAGAACTACTGAACCTATTTAAAAAAATCAACCTTTTTATGGCCAGAATTAAAAAACCTTTTCAATAATTTATTACATGAACCACATTTCAAAAGATGCCCCCCTTAATATAAAATGTCTCTGCTTTTTTTCGAAAACTCATTAGTTTCGATTTTAACCAAGGTTAAAGTTTATGTTGGATCACCCGGTATTTAGTTTTTAACTGGCGATAAAAATTTGCTGAAAGGTAAATTAATTATACCTTTTTGGTTTTTGCATGCAAGTAAAATAAAACCAAATTCATTTAAACTGGCATATTTGCTCAACTTTTATGAATGATTTATTCAGAATAAAGCATACCTAACTTTTTGACCCGAGAAATTTTTTAAATTTTAAAATGTTCGTTGTTATTTTAGTCTAAGAACTATATTGAAAATTTAATCAAACCTGCAGTGACTCATACCTGCTGCTTTCGTATAAGGGGTCTGCCTTTGCGAAGCTTCGTCGAAATTACGCGAGTGGCACCCGAACTGGTATGATCCTCGCCTTTTACCACACATTCGCAACTGCAGGTTTTATTGAATTTCCTAGCTGGTGAGCATTTTCCGTTTATTATTTTCTTGCAACTGTATTTTGTATATGTCTTAAAGTTAATTAAGCTGTTTCCAAATCGCCCGGTTCTAGATCCGGTTCCTTTGGGTGCTACAAGCCGCAAACAGGTGGTGAAAGGAGGTACCCTAAATACTGTGCATTTCAGATTATACAAAACAGAAAAAACGAAGATAGAACGATCAGATCAAGGCTGACATGGAGAAACGGACCGTCCGACGCTCTGTATTTTATTTAAAAAAACACACGTCAGCCTTGATCTTTGCTTCATACGTTTTGTTTACTTTCAAACGGGCGGTATATATTTTTAACTTACAGAGTCAAACACATTTCTTTTATTACATTCAGTTTAAAATACATTTACTTTTATACACAATTTTAATAATAATAATAAATAATTTATTTTTTCAATAATGTTCTTAATTATAATACAATATGTATATAAAACAATTAATGAAAACATTGTCAAAAGGAAATTAAAAATAAAATGAATACATAATAAAAAATTCATTTTCATTTAATAACTCAGGAACCTTTTGAGATATAGCAACGTGCACATGAACTAATCTTAATAAAGATGGGCCTTGTATGTTATTTTTATGTACTTATTTTAACCAGGGGTGTGCGAAACGCAGGGGCCTTCTCAGTTTTTTGTCCCAAACTTTTTTCTGTGTAACTTTTTTGTAGGTTTATTATTGCAACATTATTCTTTAGGTCAAAATACATATAAAAGGTACTCCTGTTGTAATACTGTAGGATTAACCGTTTTCGAGAAAAAATTAATTGATTAAGATTAGTTCACGTTCAAAACCTCGTTACTATATCTCAAAGGGTCCCTGAGTTGCTAAATAAAAACCAATTTTTTTAGCCATTTTTAAAGGAGCTTAGCTCCCTTACGACGCATTTTTAGAAATATGTTTATAGAAACTTTTTTCACATTTTATGATATAGAATACACCGTGTATGAATAAAACTCTTTCATGTTGTAAGGTTCCATATTGCACATACAAAAAGTAGATTTTTAAAACTTCTTTCATTTTTTTTGCCTTTTTAAAGTCTGAGCAGGTTTGTTAAAAAGTTGTATGGCTGAGTGGTATGGGCCCTTTTTAAAAATAGCTAGTCTATGTTTTAGAACTTTAAAATAAGATAATCTATTTAAACTGAATTCGCTACATACAAGTATTTTTATTTTATTTAAAAGGGTAGAGGAAATGCGCCTAATTTCGGATGGTTTCCAAATTTCGGATAGTAGTGTATTTAAGATACTGTCTGCAAAGGTAAACAAAAACCTACTTTTTTGTGAAGCCAAAAGTCAAACTAAATCCGTCCTGTAATATGATAACGGTAGAGCTTCTCCCCTTTAAATGGCAGCACAAACCGTTTATATTGCAAATGGCAGTTTTGTGCTCAGTTGCATTATTATGCTTGTTTATTTTATAAATAATCGTTATAAAAGTTCGTGATTCTGTCTTGGGTAAGTTATGATGTTAGTTAAGTTGATCCACTATTCATAATTAAGCAATTTGAAAACGTAAACATTCTACAAATTTCTAATCTAAAAAGCAGAAAGTTGCCTAATTTCGGATAGACCATTTTTGTGCATTTGATTCCCAATTTTGGATATCCGCAAGGTAATTATTATTCAGGATAACCAACCATTAATTATTATTTTTATAATGATACAAAAAACTAAGATAAACAATTTTGAAAAAACGAAATTTACCTAAGATACTAAGATATTCGAAATTGGGAATCTAAAATTATAGTTCCTATAGTATTTCGTAGAAAATCGCTTAATGATTAAATTACGTCTTAAATGTGAAGGAATAACAAGAAACATAAGCAATGGGATCCAGATCTAATCTTGAACAAAATTTTTTCGGATATGTCGGAAATTAGGAGCCCTTTTTCAAATGCACAAAAATGCCCTGATTTTTTTTAACCGTGTTTTTTGGAAAAAATAAACTGTAATAAAATTGCTTTTATAATAAATCATGGTTCGCTATAATAAGTTGTATCTGGTTATATAAAAAAAATATCAAAAAGTAATACCGAGTATTAAATATTGAATACATTGTAAATGGTATCCGAAATTAGGCGACTTTCCTCTATACACTTATAAATAAATAAAGCATAAACTGTAACTATATTATTATTTTTAAACATGTTTCGACAAATATCTTTGTATTTTGAACTTAAAATGTAACGTAGCGCCTTTTTTGACAAAGAAGTAGTAGTAGTAGTAGTAGTAGTTATGGTGGGGAGGTCAAGCCTGGCAACTAGACCATATGGTCCTTTTTGCCTACCCCTGTGTTACTAGTTTTTCTACTCTAACGAGGATTTTTGTTGTTGTACCCCGGGACCTACAGTTTAGCGAGGGATCCGAACCTCGTTTTGTCGGCTTTTTTTTTTTTTTGGCTAAGTGAGCGTCTTTGATCCTTAAGTTTATTGGCTGCCAGTGCACTTGGACCGGCGCCAAACTGCTTAAGGATCATTTTCGCTTGCAGCCTTGGACAGATCCTGGTTGCTTGGAAGTCCTTATAGTGAACTCTGCCAATAGACCTGACAGCTACCTTGCTGCTCCCTCTCGGTGCGCCCGGGTAGTATCACAGGTCCGAGTGCTATGCGGCATTATCCACTGCAAACCTTTTTCTGTACTGTGTGCTTAGATCTTCGGCAGCACAAGCCAACGTGGTGGGGAAACGACGGTATTTTATTTCTGTGAAAAAGTTGTTCCACAACCGAGGATTGAACCCCGGCCTCTCGAATACCAGATCGAGGCGTTCACGACTGAGCTACCGCCTCCCCTTTTTGACAAAGAAAAAAAAAAATGAGTTGATATATTTACATTTACCCAGAAAATGATCACATAACTTAAAAGACACTGAAACTTAGAAAAATATACTACTTTCAAAGAATTTATATCTAAATACCTCCTTATTATTATTATTGAATAACATTGAGTGTGTTTAACATTGCTCGTAAAGAATCTATATGTGAATACCAGCTTAGATTTTCATCTACTTACAAACCCAGAAGCTTTAAATTCTGGATATTTCACTTACGTTGTTTATTGTAACAATTTTAGATAATTGTTCTTTAACCGTAAAAAAAAAAAAAAAAAATATATTCTGCAGACCAAGGGGTAAAAAAAAAATAGTCTTTTGAAAATCCACTTGACATGAGAAAATAATTAAATAAAAATGGTCCTGGTTTCACGAATATTTAAAGCAGTTGGTCATCGACCCACCGTGCTTTATATTTATAAATCTAATTTTCCTTTTTTGTGTTTTCAGAAAATTTGTTCCCTTAGAGGATGGCCTTCAGGTACAGAAAACTACAAGAAGACGTATGAAAGTATGATTCAAATCTGGGATGGATTAAGAAGCAGAGCTGATTCAAATCAAGATGGTCAGGTATGTATCTACATGGAATTTAAGTTATAAAAAAAACCAAAATGATCTTAAATAAAAAATACCCTATGATCATTTTTTAAAAATCTTGAAACACTCTGCACCGTACAGATATGTTCTAATGGATACGAGAAATATAACGACTTTATCTACTATATTAAACTATAAATTTTCTATTATGTCAACAAAGTCGGAGACTACTCCATTAAGTTTACTTTTAGTATCTTCGTATTTTTATTTAAGTAGGCTGTGAGTTTTTAAACTTAACAGACAAACATCAGAAACTACATAAACTTAATAGCTACCTTAACCACTTACGATTTTAAAAGTTTCTATTAAATGCACATTTCGAATGGAAGTTTTAGAAGTTTTTAACCTAAATAGAAGCTTTATAGCATGCACTTACATGACGGTATAATGTGCCCGGTACAATGATTGCTTAGTTTTCATTTATAATCTTTTGATTTCTTTGTCCTACAATGTCATATTATAGTATATTAAAGTACCAGTTTCATAACATACGTTTTTCTATTTTGCGATTTATTTAAGCTCATAATCACACGCATTTTGCGTGTTCTTATAGGCCCATAAGAGGTCTCCACTTTTTTTTCTTTTGGGTTGGCAACAGAGCAAAGTCTATCTCTTGATGTTTGCCGTGCAATTGTGAACGTCGGTTTAAAGTTTAATTTTCTACAAAATTTTGTGTTTAGGTTATGTTTTACCGTGTTAAAATTGTGGCTTGGTTACTTGCAGTGGAAAAGAGAAGAAATTACTATAAAATATATCAAAATATTATTCGTTTTTAGAGTTTTAAACATGGCGAAAACTGTAATGCCAATTCGAAACAAAAATCCCTAAATCAGTCATCAATTTAGATGTAAGTTTTTTAAAATTTTAGAGCAAAATTGAAAAAATTGTATAAAGCACTCGTTTCATAACACGTTTTTAGCGTACTAGTACTTTAGAAAACTCGCCGCAAGCGGCTCGTTTTTTAAACTTGTACTCGTGCGCTAAAAACGTATGTTATGAAACTTGTACTTTAATATACCATTAAAGTACTAACATACGTTTTTAGCGCACGAGTACGTTTAAAAACGAGCCGCTTGCGGAGAGTTTTCTAACGTACTACTGCTCTTAAAACGTGTTATGAAACGCGTGCTTTATACAATTTTTTCTATTTTGCTATAAAATTAAAAAAAAAAACTTACATTTAAATTGTTGACTGATTTAGGGATTTTTGTTTTGAGTTGACATTACAGTTGACACTATCTTTAAAATTCTAAGAACAAATGCTATTTTGATATATTTTACAGTCATCTCTTCTTGTTTCAGTGCAATTAACCAGTCCACAATTTTAACACGGTAAAAAATAACCCAAACACAAAATTTTGTAAAAAATTAAACTTTAAATCGACATTGACATTTGCACGCAAAACGTCAAGAAATAGGCTTTTGTATGTTGCCAACCCAACAGAAAAAAAAGTAGAGACCTCTTATGGGCCTATAAGAACACGCAAAATGCGTGTGATTATGAGCTTATAAGAGTCACAAAATAGAAATAGTATATTAAAGTACTAGTTTCATAACATACGTTTTTAGCGCAAGAGTACAAGTTTAGAAAACTAGCCGCTTGCGGCGAGTTTTCTAAAGTACTAGTACTCTAAAAACGTGTTATGAAACGAGTCCTTTATACATTTTTTTCTATTTTGCTCTAAAATTTAAAAAACTTACATTTAAATTGACGACTGATTTAGGGATTTTTGTTTTGGGTTGGCATTACAGTTTACACTATGTTTAAAATTCTAAGAACAAATGATATTTTGATATATTTTACAGTCATCTCTTCTTTTTTCAGTGCAATTAACCAGTCCACAATTTTAACACGGTAAAAAATAACCCAAACACAAAATTTTGTAAAAAATTAAACTTTAAATCGACATTGACATTTGCACGCAAAACGTCAAGAGATAGGCTTTTGTATGTTGCCAACCAAATTATTAGGGCATTCAAATTAGGGTCACTCGATCGGGTCTAGTTAATGCGTTAGTGTGTTTTGCTGATTGGTTGGTTTGGCGAACACTACCAGAAACACAAACGGCGAACCACCAAAACACTAGACAAAGTACAAACTGATCGAGTGACCCTAATTCAAATTAATTTCTTATTACCTGAAGCTTTACTACATTAATAATAAACATATCCTTATACTAATGGGCAAAAAATAAACAAATTGTAAGAGTTTTAAAAAAGATAATATTTGTTTTTAGAAAAGATAGCATACTGACAATATTAGAAACCCATGTCCCAAATATTGCCAGAGTAATAATAAGTAATAGTAATAATAGTAAAGAAAAAACTTACAAAAAATTAACAAACTAATAAGAAACTATTGTGGCACAATAACAATTTTAGCTGTTTTTAGGTACAACCCTGTTTCTCAAATAAAAATTTGTCGTTTTTAGTAAACCCCACGTACTCTTTATGTATGTATCGATTACAATCTCATATCTGCCTGGCGAATCTCTTCGAAAAAAACGCAGAACCAAGATTCAAAACTCTCTGATTTCTTCGTTACTTTCTAGTTGTTTTTTGTTTTTGTCATTTTTTTTGTTAACTACTTTGCATGGTAGTACTAGGAACACAGCTACTCATACAACAATCTCAAAAAAATAACCTTTCGCTTGTTTATTGAGTGAAGAAAGTCAAGAAAGTGCATGTTTGTGCCTACCTTATTACGTTCTTGTCCTGCAATAATCGATGCTACCCAGCTTTCGACAGTCAGTAGAAGTGTTTATAGTGGACGAGCGCGAAACACGAACTGAGTTTTTGTGTACGCTGTTATCAACTGGATAAAGATAATAGTTATTTATGATACTAGTGGGTAAAGTAAGATATTGCCCATAAGAAAATGAACCTGCGAGGCCAGCCAAGCAGGTTAATTTTCGAGAAATCCAAATCAAAAACTGGTCAATTCTTTGCCTCAAAAATTAGAACAACCCCGGGGCCCCGCATTAGCCTTTTGTAATTTTGGCGAAGGCGCTAACAAAGGAAATATAAAGCGTTTTGCTAAAAGAGCCATGATGACAACATTTTAAAAGTTAAAAGTTAGCTTTAACACGATATACCAGACGACCCCCTAAACATTTAAAAAATTATCCTCAAGCCACCCTGCCCATACTTTAAAAGTTAAAAATATCAAATGCAAAAAGATAGTGTTCCGAATTTGAAGTCGATATCTCAACTCGTTCATAAATGGGGGAGTGACTTTTGCACCGCATTGTACGTAATATACTTGGTATTAAATTTAATGAAATAACCCAGAAAACCCCTTAAATTTGGTTAAATTGAATGAAATTTGGGTATGTTATAGATCTTGTTATCCTAAACAAATTTCTTTTAAGCCAAACATTATACATTACATACAAAATTTTAGAGGTAATTCTACATTTAAAATTATAAAAATGTTTCTTTAAAAGCTGGTCCGAAAATGAGCCCTAAGAAAGCTACGGCCATTCAAAGATGGACATTGAATAGAGAACAAAAAAATTAGCAATAAAATTTTATTGCCGTAAGGTGATTCTTCATTTAAAGCTAAGCAAAAAAGTATTCTTTACCAAATACTTAAATTTAATATTAAAGGAGTAATATCCTTTTAACAGTAACACTTTTGGTGACACAAAATATTACTTCTTCTAAATTGCTTTTTTTTAACGGTTTTACACTATATGACATTTTTACGTGTTTTTACTCAAAAAATCTTAAAAAATATACATAAAAAAGTTTGGGGCAAAAATGTGTTAAAATGTGTAAAGCCTCCGTCTAGGCACGCCTCTGGATAAATTCAAAAAAATAAATTAAATAAACTTATTGCCCTTATTAATACTAGTAAAATTGCAAAAGCTCGTCGCTCTATCTTAAAGGGTACCAAAGTTATTAATTAAAAACATTATTTTTATTAAAATTTTAAAGGACTGTAGCTCCCTTAGGGCTCATTCCGAAACTACCTTTATAGGAACTTTTTTTTTATATTTTTGTATGTAAAATCACGTCTTAAATTTTGGCATGCCAGTTATTAATCATATGGCTAAATTTTGAGTTATTTTCATTTAAAATATAAAAAACCTGCAATTTTAAACGAAACTTGTAATGTGATGTAATGTAACTGTACTATTTTGAAATTGTGAAAACAGTTTTAAGCTGTTTTCTGCATCATCTTTTTCCAATTTTAGCAAAGGAGAATATAAGACTTTCGAGCAAAATTTGAGTTTTGATAAAAAGCCTAATTATAGACACATATTTTATTTTTGCTAATATTAAATAGATAAAAATAATAATAATGGTTTGCCATATCATAACATTTTATATGATCAATACATAAAGATAACTAAGTATACTAAGAATAACATACACGACATCTAAAAAAAGAATGAAAATTTGGATTTATTGGGGGTAATAAATCCAAATTTTCATTTTTTTTTTCGATGTCGTGTTTGGACTATTTTCTGCATCATATTTTTCCAATTTTGGCAAAGGAAAATACAAGACTTTCGAACAAAATTTGAGTGTTGGTAAAAAAACAGCCTAATTATAGACACATATTTTATTTTTGCTAATATTAAATAGATAAAAATAATAATAATGGTTTGCCATATCATAACATTTTATATGATCAATACATAAAGATAACTAAGTATACTAAGAATAACATACACGACATCTAAAAAAAGAATGAAAATTTGGATTTATTGGGGGTAATAAATCCAAATTTTCATTTTTTTTTTCGATGTTGTGTTTGGACTATTTTCTGCATCATATTTTTCCAATTTTGGCAAAGGAAAATACAAGACTTTCGAACAAAATTTGAGTGTTGGTAAAAAAACAGCCTAATTATAGACACATATTTTATTTTTGCTAATATTAAATAGATAAAAATAATAATAATGGTTTGCCATATCATAACATTTTATATGATCAATACATAAAGATAACTAAGTATACTAAGAATAACATACACGACATCTAAAAAAAGAATGAAAATTTGGATTTATTGGGGGTAATAAATCCAAATTTTCATTCTTTTTTTAGATGTCGGGTTTGGACTATTTTCTGCATCATATTTTTCCAATTTTGGCAAAGGAAAATACAAGACTTTCGAACAAAATTTGAGTGTTGGTAAAAAAACAGCCTAATTATAGACACATATTTTATTTTTGCTAATATTAAATAGATAAAAATAATAATAATGGTTTGCCATATCATAACATTTTATATGATCAATACATAAAGATAACTAAGTATACTAAGAATAACATACACGACATCTAAAAAAAGAATGAAAATTTGGATTTATTGGGGGTAATAAATCCAAATTTTCATTTTTTTTTTTTGGTGTCGTGTTTGGACTATTTTCTGCATCATATTTTTCCAATTTTGGCAAAGGAAAATACAAGACTTTCGAACAAAATTTGAGTGTTGGTAAAAAAACAGCCTAATTATAGACACATATTTTATTTTTGCTAATATTAAATAAATAATAGTTATTTATGGTACTAGTGGGTAAAGTAAGATATTGCCCATGAGAAAATTAACCTGCGAGGCGTCAGCTCAATAAAGTAAAAGCCACGCGGGGGTTATTATTGAGTTTATCTATTTAAAATAAAGCTGGTAATTGTTTTATTATCTGTATGTATTGGATAAAAATAATAATAATGATTTGCCATATCATAATATTTTATATTGTCAATACATAAAAATAACTATACTAAAAATAACAAACACGACATCTAAAAAAAGAATGAAAATTTGAATTTATTTGAGGTAGAGGAAAGTCGACTAATTTCGGATACCATTTACAATGTATTCAATATTTAATACTCGGTATTACTTTTTGATATTTTTTTTATATAACCAGATACAACTTATTATAGCGAACCATGATTAATTATAAAAGCAATTTTATTACAGTTTATTTTTTCCAAAAAAACACGGTTAAAAAAAATCAGCGCATTTTTGTGCATTTGAAAAACGGCTCCTAATTTCGGACATATCCGAAAAATTTTTTTCAAGAGTGGATCTGGATCCCATTGCTTATGTTTCTTGTTATTCCTTCACATTTAAGACGTAATTTAATCATTAAGCGATTTTCTACGAAATACTATAGGAACTATAATTTTAGATTCCCAATTTCGAATATCTTAGTATCTTAGGTAATTTTCGTTTTTTCAAAATTGTTTATCTTAGTTTGTTGTATCCTTATAAAAATAATAATTAATGGTTGGTTATCCTGAATAATAATTACCTTGCGGATATCCGAAATTGTGAATCAAATGCACAAAAATGGTCTATCCGAAATTAGGCAACTTTCAGCTTTTTAGATTAGAAATTTGTAGAATGTTTACGTTTTCAAATTGCTTAATTATGAATAGTGGATCAACTTAACTAACATCATAACTTACCCAAGACAGAATCACGAACTTTTATAACGATTATTTATAAAATAAACAAGCATAATAATGCAACTGAGCACAAAACTGCCATTTGCAATATAAACGATTTGTGCTGCCATTTAAAGGGGAGAAGCTCTACCGTTATCACATTACAGGACAGATTTAGTTTGGCTTTTGGCTTCACAAAAAAGTAGGTTTCTGTTTACCTTTGCAGACAGTATCTTAAATACACTACTATCCGAAATTTGGAAACCATCCGAAATTAGGCGCATTTCCTCTAATAAATCCAAATTTTCAGTTTTGATCAAAAATGATAAAACTTCAATCGCCTTATATAAAAAAATCATTCTTATTTTAGTATTTTATTATTTTTGCTTCGACATATAGTTTTGGTTGATATAATAAATTCCTTTTCGTTTTATTAAATAATATTTCGTTTATAGGTCAGCGTGGAGGAATGGGCACAGATGTGGGATGAATTCGCAAAAGATCCAGACAATGCCCTCGAATGGCAAACGCAGTACATGCGATTTATGTTCGACCTGGAGGACGCTAGCGGAGACGGCAGCATCGACGTGGATGAATTTACCAGCGTTTGTTCGTGTTACGGTCTGCAACCGTCCGAATGCCAGGAGGCTTTCCATAAGATGTCTTGTGTAAGTTCCTGCTATAATATGAACTGATAATTTGAAATAACACTGATCCTTAGTCACACCTCCACTGAACAAAACTTTAGTTAGAAAAGATTGATCTTTGATTGATTATTTAAGCTGAAGGTGTGTACTTTACAGAAAAGTAATCAGTAAAGTTATCAAGATAAAATTAAAAATTATTGAGAAAAGTCCTCAGTTGCAACTATATTAGGTTAGTTATGAGGTCATAATATTGCCCTCCTAAAGAGGAACGCGGCATGTACACCTGACACATACGGTTTTCGAGCTTAGTATTATTTTACTACGGAGAATAACGGTAAGTACCAATCCTAAGGAAATCTGCGGTAAGTACACCGAAGAAGTTACCTGCCGCGTTCATTCTATGTAAAAGTTTGGCATGGATTTTAATTTTTTAATAAACGAAATAATATCTAAACTAACTATATTTATGCTTTTTGGTATTTAAAATGTCTGTTAATTTGTGGTATTTATATTTAAAATAGAATTTAATTGAAAGTATAATTATTTTGTGCGTGCAAGTGAATTTTTGAAATAAATTATAATATCAAATATTTTTTATGATTTTCTGTAACAATATAAATTTTTGATACCTTATTTTTTAATTTTTTTTATTTTTTCAATTTTTTTTTTTCAATTTTTTTAATTTTTTTTTTTCGTTTTTGATTTTAATTAACCTAGGCCTATAAGGGAAAGTCTTATTTTGTTGGCAGCAGTTTTTATATTATATTATTATTTATCATATTTAAACAGATATATCTACTAGTAGATACTATAGTAGTACCTATACTATTAAACAATAGTAGTAACAATAGTATTAAACAATAATAGTATAATATTAAACAATATATGTTTTTATTTCTTTTTTTTTTATTTGTTGATTGATCAATATTTTATAATAATATTAATTTTGTCTTCTTATATGAAATGTATATTTCTTTAGAAACGATAAATGTATCTATCTGTCTATTAATTTATTTTGTCTGACTGCCACTAAAATACCCATAAATTTTCTTTCTTTTGTATTTGCTTTATCCTGTTTCTCTTTTTAAAACAAAATTTTACATAGAAAGAATGCGGCAAGTAATATCTTCGATGTACTTACCGCAGATTTCCTTAGGAGTGGTACATACCGTTATTATCCTTAGTAAAATAATACTAAGCTCGAAAACCGCATGTGTCAGGTGTTCCTCTTTAGGAGGGCAGAATATTTAGCACCTCACAGCTGCCCTCTACCGAGAATTTTCTTATATAAGAAGTTGTTTGACTGGACATAAAGAACATATATACAAAGTCTCAGCGGTGAGGTTATAAAAAAATCTACTGGGCTTGGATTATTTGGGCATGTTCAAAGTCTTTAGAGTGATTCACCCTTAGGAGGGCTGTAGCTCTCTTATAAGCTAAGGCTCATTTCCGGACAAACCTTTATAGAAATTTTTTTTTATATATTTGGATGTATAATCACCTCTTGGCATGTCAGTTATTGATCACCCTGCATACAAGTATTTCTGATAACCAACGACATTCTTATAATATAATATTTTCCATTTTAATAAAAGAAAAATATTCAAGTAGATATTTCGCTATATAGCTATTTTCGTTTAAAAAAAATAATCGGTTTATTTTCGAGCCTAACATGCATATTTGATTTGAAAAACGCCAGCGGTAATAGTATTGATGTGAACAAATTGTCAGCGCTCATGTAATGTTGTTGAGTCAGAGCCGGTTTTACAGATTTTGCTGCCCCCCCAGTCAATAGATAACATGCCAACCCTGCGGAAGCTTTCATGAAGGAAAGCCCAGATATGAACCAAAAAACAAGGAAAAGTATGGAGGATAATACTGTCAAAAATTGAATCAAAGGTCATAAACTGCACTCATGAAAAAACTTCAAACATCTAGCGGCCTCAACCATCACTAATAACTGCTCCCTAGTTTACTATAGACACATACAGGGTGATCAGTAATTGCCATGACAAAATTTAAAAGGTGATTCTACACCCAAAAATATGAAAGTAAGTTTTTATAAAGGTTGGGCCGGAAATGAGCCATAAGGGAGCTACGGCCCTTCGAAGATAACATATTGAATAGGGAACAAAAAAAAGCGTCAATAAAATTTAAATGCTGCAGGGTGATTCTTCATTTAAAACTAACTAAAAAAGTGTACTTTACCAAAATACCTAAATTTAATATTAAAGGAGCCTTTTAATAAGTAACTTGTTTTGGCACAAAATGTTACTTCCTTTTAATTGCACTTTTTTTTGGAAACGGTTGCTCCTAGAGTGTTACACTATGGGACATTTTTTATGTAGTTTTACTCAAGAAATCTATCAAAAAAACATACACATAAAAAAGTTTGGGGCAAAAATGTGCATCGCATATTTTTTCGTCTAGGCACGCCTCTGGATAAAAAAAATTAACATAAACTTATTGCCCTTATTAATACTAGTATAGATGCAAAAGACTGTCGCTCTAGCTTAAAGGGTACCAGAGTTATTAATTAAAAATCTTATTTTTATTACAATTTTAAAGGGCCGTAGCTCCCTTAGGGCTCATTTCCGGACCAACCTTTACAGGAACTTTTTTTGATATTTTTGGATGTAAAATCACCTCTTAAATTTTGGCATGTCAGTTATTGATCACCCTGTATTTCCCCAGGAAATTTAGATGAACAAAATTCGAGAGAGAAACGGACAATGGATCCTTGTAGCGGACGGTCTGGACATAATAGAACCAGTCACAGTGAAATTCCAAAGCTCCATATTTGGGAGATAATGAATTAACATTTCTTCAGGATGAACCAGACTTCCTCCACAATTAAATATTGATTTTAATAGTATTTTTTTATTTTTTAAAAGTTTTTTACGAACGAGCTGCTAGGCGAGTTAGGAAATCCCACTAGTGTATGAAATACACTTTCCAACGAGTTATGTACACTATTTTTCCTACGATCACAAAAAAATATGAAGTATCTTATTTTAAAATTTTCTAATTTTTATTAATTTTTAAGAAAAGCAAAGCACAAAATAATTATAAATAGCATACAAATTTATATATGTAGGTATGTCAAACACGAAATATGATTTTCATTTAGTTTTAGTTTTCTTGGTTTTCTATTTAATACAATACATAGCTGTTTAATAGGTTGCCTATTCCTAAATAAATACAAACTTGAGTTTACTTATTAAATTAGATTTCTGTGGTTATGCTGCCATACAATACAGTAAAATTGTACTGTTTTACATTTCATAAGAAAATACTGTGTATTTTGATATTTTTTATGTAATGTAAGGTAATTAAATAAAAAATTAAGTAATTTTTATAAGATCTAGACTGTCTAGAGTAGATAAATAAAATTCGTAAAATCTACGAGGTAAATATCTAAATTAGGCAAACCTCCATACATAAATATCACACGAGTGTGATATAAAACTATCAAACTAGTGCGATATGAGGCGTTTTCTAAAGAACAAAAGAGTGTGCTAAATGTCATTTTCATAGGGGGTCCCAGGAAAAGTAGGTTTTTTTTATGGCGGTGCCTTGGAAATGTTTTAGATCCTATCATGACTCAAAAAAGTGCAAAATATATTCATATTCTTCCACTTTTAAAATGTTGAAAAGTAAAACACGAAACACTTAATATTAGTTCTTAAGAACCTTATATAATTCTATTATTTTTTTAAAACTCAGAATTGTACTTTGTTGGCCAATTGATCTGTCAAAGTCAATGTTTGTCAAATTATCTTAAATACAAAATCAAATAAACAGCGCTCCTTAAAAAATTATAAGAACAATCTAATGTTGCGATATTTAATATTAATATATGTATTAAATAATAATTAAAAAGCAAAAATAATTGTGTAAAAATAATTAAATATTTGACGTCTTACCAAAAACACCCAACAAAGTAAAATTCTGCAACTGCAATAATTTTATAAAAACGTGTTTTTCTTCGTAACGCAAATAGATAGCTTAATTTTTCAAACGGATTTGAAATCTAGGTAAAAAATAGTATTAAAATCAATATTAAATTGAGGAGGATCAGCTATTGGTTTAAGTCTGATTCATCCTGAAAAAATGTTAATCCATTATCTCCCAAATATGAAGATTTGGGATTTCACTGTGAGTGGTTCTATAATGTCCAGACCGTCCACTACAAGGATCCATCGTCCGTACATATCTTTCCTCAATTTTGTTTTCCTGGGTAACTATGTGTAGACCCCACCAACGCCACCAAACCGTTGCAACGGTGGGCCACCGTATCATACCAGCATTAGTGATTTTTTCAATACTTTTTCTATTTTACGACTCTTATTAGCTCATAATTACACGCATTTTGCGTGTTCTTATAGGCCCATAAGAGGTCTCTACTTTTTTTTCTGTTGGATTGGCAACATACAAAAGCCTATCTCTTGACGTTTTGCGTGCAAATGTCAATGTCGATTTAAAATTTAATTTTTTACAAAATTTTGTGTTTGGGTTATTTTTTACCGTGTTAAAACTGTGGACTGGTTAATTGCAGTGAAAAATGAAGAAATGACTGTAAAATATATCAAAATATCATTTGTTCTTAGAATTTTAAATATAGTGTAAACTGTAATGCCAACCCAAAACAAAAATCCCTAAATCAGTCATCAATTTAAATGTAAGTTTTTTAAATTTTAGAGCAAAATAGAAAAAATTGTATAAAGCACTCGTTTCATAACACGTTTTTGGAGCACTAGTACTTTAGAAAACTGGCCGCAAGCGGCTCGTTTTCTAAACTTCGCTCGTGCGCTAAAAACGTATGTTATGAAACTAGTACTTTAATATACTATTTTAAAATCTGCTGCCTCCTAAAATTTGCCTTCCTAGAAAATTACCTACTATTATCTAATATAGAATACGGGCCTGACTAGACCCTTTTCACTATAAAGAGGCTTTTCAAAAGATGTGCTGAATAAGTTTAGTTTTTAAAAGGGACATAAAGCAAGGGAAGAAGTGAATTTGCTCGTGTTTTTATAAATGACTCCGTATTTTAAATAAATTTATGCCTTAGGTTACATGAAAAGCATCCATTTATATTTGGCAGATTTCACTAGTAAGCCTGCACATGTGGAATGATTTTAGAAAAACCGAGCATCGAGTATAGTATATTCTATAACTAGTATAGAATAGACAATATTCCGAGGGAACTGAAAGTTTGTCATACGAGCCGGCAGGCGAGTATGACGGTCCCGCGAGCGCGAAATGACTATTCCATACGTGTTGTAGACTATACTTTTCCTTCGACTGCAAATATGAAACACTGTATGGCTTTAAACTGCGGACAAAACAAAAAACAATGTTTTTTGTGACTCGACATTGTAAATGCAACAAAACACATATTTTTAAATAAAGCGATTAATGTTATTTAATAATTTTATCAAATCAGTACTTAAAACAGATTTTTATTTAATTTTAGCACATATTTACAAATTATAATGCAAAAATTGAAAGTTATGTGAGATTGTTGTGACATATAACAGGTTTAAATATTTAATAACAGTTGGAGCAGTTTTAATTTTTTGAACTAAATTGATAAAAAACTGGTCAAATATTAAGAAAAACTAATAAACTTTATGTAATTTTAACGCAAAACTTTAAATTGCATTAAATTATTCAATATTTCATGGTAAAATATATTTGTTAATTTTGCTACAGTTTTCTTTACTTTCATAAACAAGAGATGGCACTACATGTGCTCATTCTAACACTTGATACGGAATATTCATACCATATCTAGAGCTAGAATGGATTCATTCTGTGTTTGAAAAGTGTGTGTATTTGCTTACATTCTAAAGCAGTCGTAGAAAAAATTGTATACTACTATATTGTTAGTTCAAATTACTAATTTTACTTCCTATTTGTTGTAAAGTTAATATTAATGGAGAGCCTGTAGCACAAGCTTAAGCTTATTTGGGGCTCTCCATAACTGTTGTAATTTTAAATAAATAAATAAAGAGACAAATAAATTAGTATATTAAAGTACTAGTTTCATAACATAACAAAAAGTTTAGAAAACGAGCAGCTTGCGGCGAGTTTTCTAAAGTACTAGTACTCTAAAAACGTGTTATGAAACGAGTGCTTTATACAATTATTTCTATTTTGCTTTAAAATTTAAAAAAACTTACATTTAAATTGATGACTGAATTAGGGATTTTTGTTTTGGGTTGGCTTTACAGTTTACACTATGTTTAAAATTCTAAGAACAAATTATATTTTGATATATTTTACAGTCATCTCTTCTTTTTTCACTGCAATTAACTAGTCCACAATTTTAACACGGTAAAAAATAACCCAAACACAATTTTCTTTAAAAAATTAAACTTTAAATCGACATTGACATTTGCACGAAAAACGTCAAGAGATAGCCTTTTGTATGTTGCCAACCCAACAGAAAAAAAAGTAGAGACCTCTTATGGGCCTATAAGAACACGCAAAATGCTGGTGATTATGAGTTTATAAGAGTCGCAAAATAGAAAAAAGTACATTAAATCCGCTACAAATTTGATGTCTTACTAAAAAAATCTTGACCGAATGCAGGTCAAGAAAGTAATTCATTCTTTGTTGAAGTTTCACCTAAAGAAAGACAAACAAAATAGGGTAGGAAAGATACTAAAATCTATTTCCTATAAATAAATACTTTCTTTTGAATTAGTTAAGGATTCACTTGTATATATGGCGAATAAAAAAAAAACTAAAAGGTACTTTTTAAACCTTTATTATTATATTATTCACAGTGCCAGAGCTAGAATAATGTTATACGGTAGTTTCGAATTTTCAAATCAAATCAAAAATCGTTCTAGACAAAAAAATCTTGGATATAAATTTGTTTCATGAAAAAATTACCAACTTTTTTTTTGAAATGTCTTTCCGTCTGATGTCACGTTATTGTGTGCACGACAACTCAAGAACGAATAATCCGATCGACTTGAAATTTACAGAAAAATTAAAGTTCTACGAGGTGAAGATCCTTATTGTTTTTGAAAGTAATCCCCCAAAAAACAAAAAAGTTATGGGTGGTTAAACTTAAAAAAAAAAACGTAAAAAGCCGAAAAAAAAATCCGATTAACGTAAGTTTTTAAGAAAAAATTACTTTTATAATAAGGATCAATTCTACCTATTTTGAAAGTAATTCTCCCAAAAAGAAAAAAAAAAGAAAAAAATTAAAAACATTCTTTTTTAAAAAATTTTTTTTTTGAATTTTTTTTTTTTGTTTTTCCCAAAAAGAAAATTACACAAAAATTTTTGAAAAAGTTTTTCTGTTTTTTTTTTACTTTGTTTTATTTTGTTGTTGTTTTATTTTTTTTTATTATTGTACCATTTACTATGAATAATATATAATGGAAGGCGTAGCATTACATATCTTTTTTGTATTATATTTATGTGGAATTTGAACATAATTTACGAATACTTTTACACTATTTCTTTAGAGGTATTTCCTTTTGCAGGGCGAACAATTGACCTTTGATAAGTTTTCAATTTTGTGGAAACAGTTTTTCTTATCAGACAATGCTGAAGATCCTGGAAATTACATTTTTGGAAAAACTAAGTTTATTTAATAACCAGATAACATAATTTTGGTAAACATCACCTTTTGTAAGTTACAAATTGTAACATAACTAACATTTGGACCTAAAAATGATTTTATTTAACTAACCAACTAACAATCTAAGATTGCATGTTTTGATCTATAGATAAAGAAAATTCTCCAGACGGTATCCATACTCCTAATTGTCTGACTCCCTATTCTTATGAAAAAATATTTTTAAAAAACTATTAAAAAAATACTACCAGAAGTAATTTCGTACTGTTGAAGAAATTATTGAAAATTCTATTGGAATAAACTACTGGACCAAATTACTGGACAAAGCTATTGGACAAAACTATTGGCAGAAACGATTGGAGAAAAGAAAGTTACTAATAAAGAACTATTAGAAAAACTATTGTGGGAACTATTAAAAATACTACTACTTCTACGTAAATTAAAAGTTATTAACAGTACCCGGCGTACTTCCAGTTATAGTCCAGTCTTCAGGTCAATAAAATAGGCTTTAACTGAAAATAATTAAGCGAGTTTTGATTTTCTGTATATTGGGTAGGGTTTAAGGTCACAAATAAAAAAACGATTTTCCAAAGTTGCATTCGATTTGTAACTGTCATTTTTTTAACGTATTTTCATAAAATACGGATTTTTCAAAATATCTCAAGATCGGTGCTTCTATTACAAAAAACGTTGTATATGAAAATAAAGAGGACCAATTTTACAAAACTTTTTTGTTTGACTTTTTATTTTTTCTACGACTTATAGCTAGGCACCGCCTTAAACGTTACACTATAGATTTTTAGTCCTAGGATGCACCGATCTTGAGATATTTTGAAAAAATCGTTTTTTGTGAAAAAAACTTTAAAAAAATTACAGAACTTTTCAAATCGAGTTTAACGTCGAAAAATTGTTTTTTTATTTACGGCCTTAAACCCCTTCCCAATAAACCGAAAATCAAAACTCGCTGAATTATTTCCAGGTAAAGCCTCTTTTATTGCCCTGAAGACTGGACTATAACTGGAAATACTCCGGGAACAGGTTATTAATAAATAACTATATAACTATAGTTATTTATTATTTAGAAAACTATTATTTTAATAATCCGTAACTCTTTAAAAAGAGTTACGGATTACTGTTGTTGTAGAATGAGGATGTAGTAGGGATGTTGGAGTATGGAAATTAAAAGTAGGGATGTTAGTCTGTCAAAGAGACTAATGTACGTGCATGTTCTTTTTTTAAATTACCTCACACTTTAAATTCAGAGAGCATCAACCGATTTATTTAAATTCAAACATTCAAATGATAGCCGAATTATAGTTGTCTTTTCATCTTGCCACATGCTGACGATGTTTGTATTTTACTGAGTTGAATTTATATGCAAAGTCGGTTCTTTTAGCCGAAAATGTTAGTGTAAAACAAGTAACGACTATATAGTCCTTATTATTAGCAGTAGCCGGCGTATTTCCAGTTGTAGTCCAGTCTTCAGGTCAATAAAAGAGGCTTTACCAGGAAATAATTCAGGTAGTTTTGATTTTGGCATTTTTAGACAATATTTAAGTGATTTACTTTTTACTATGAAAATTTTAAAAAGATTAGTTGATAATTAGTAACTGTAACATAAAACTGTATTGTGTATGCTAGTTGGTTGCCTTGTCTTGCATTTATAAAAGAAAAATATATATTTGAATAGACCCATTTTTTACGAATTAAGTTCTACTTTTTAATATAAAACGAAATTAAAATCCTCTATGTACCCACATTTCAGAAGAACAATTTTGATTTTTTTTTTTAATAAAAAATACTTGTTTTTAAAAAAAACTGATTTGATAGCTGATTTTGCGTTAAAAAATGAGAACTAAATATTATATAAATTTGTGAGTTAAGCCCCTTCCTAAAGGAGCTGGTGCCCTTTAAAAGCGCATTTTTAGAATATTTTTTACTTCATAAATCAGAATCTGTTTTATTTGCGTAAAGATTTCACTGTAATATACAGAGCGGTCCAAAAATCAACCCCCCTTTTTAACTTTTGAACAAGTTAAGATATCGATTTCAAATTTAGAACTCTTAAATAAGACAACTTTAGCTATCTTTTACCATATATTTGATACTTTCAGCACTAAAAATGTGGGCAGGGGGGCATGGGGGAATATTTTTTTAAAGGGGGGTCGTGTGATACATCATTTTAAAGAAAATAAAATTATCTATTGGACTGTATATTTTTTTGTGTTTTAAACAATTTTTTTAAGGTTTTAATTTTTTTATTTTTTGTGCTAAAAAATGCGATTTTTTAAGTTTTTTTGTACATTTTTATTTATTTCAATTAAAATTAGTTTAAAAGTATAATTTGTGTTTTTTCATCATAAAATTAGTCATTTAAAAAAAAAATATTTCATTTTTTTAGAGAAAGACAAGAATACCCACTTTCAACCCTATTTTAAACCAAAAAAAATATTTAAAAAAATTTAAAAATATATAGTTAAATGGAGAATTTCATAAGATTTAAAATGATTTATTACACGAAACCCCTTTCCATTAAAAAAAATATCCCTCCATGCCCCCCTGTCCATATTTAAGAGCTGAAAGTATCAAATATATGCTTAAGATAGTTTAAGTTGTATTATCAAATCAAATCATTTATTTAACACCATTTTGATACAAAGTACATATGGCAAGTCAGGTCTATTTTACACTTTTATGTAAAATTTTATAAAAAGTAAATATAATACAAAATAAAAAATATAAGATGTAGAGTACAACAATCCATACTTGCTTAAGAAAAAATTAAAATTAAAAGTAAAAAAAAAAACAAAAAAACTTAAACACTGAACATTATACACTACACATTATATTAGTACAGTACAATAATAAAATTCAAATATGTAAACATAGATACCTAAGTATATAGATTTAATTAAAATAAAAATAAAAATAATAAAATGCTTAGAGACTATACATCAAAATTATAAGAGTAAAACTCATTTAAATCATAAAAACATCCATTGATCAACATTGTTTTTACCCTATTTTTAAATATATTGACATTATTTATATTTTTAATGTGACTGGGTAAAGCATTGTATAATGATAGAGAATTATAAAAAGGAGATCTTTTAAATTTTGCAGTATTATGACGAGTAACCATTAACATGTCCTTGTTCTTTGTATTATACGTGTGCCACTTACAATTTTGATCAAAATTAGAGAAATTACACACATTTTAAAATATAGATTGATGGTACAGTTAACAACTTGTTCAATTTAAAGGTATCTCTGCATGTTTCCCTATAGTCAAGGTTAAAAATTAATCTAATAAGTCTCTTTTGTAATATAAAAACTCTTAAAATGGAGACCGCAGAACCATAAGCTAAAATGTTATACGAGATATGTGAATAGGCAAGTGAGTAATATACATTAAGAATGGCTGGTTTGTGTAGCGAGCTTTTGAGCTGACGTATAGCAAAATACGCTTTGTTTATTTTTTTACATAAACTATCAATGTGTGGTTCCCAACTTAAATTTGCATCAATGAAGGTCCCCAAAAACTTTGTTTCAGTTACAAAACTAATATTTTGTTGAAGCTCAAAGGTAGAAGGAATTTGTTTATTAAAATGAAAATTTATTATATTATTATTTAAGAGTTATAATTTTAAAGTCCATAACTCAACTAGTTCAAAAGTTAGGAGGGGAGGGGGTGACTTTTGGACCGCTCTGTAGAATTAAATAATGTAAACATTTAACATTAAAAATAAATTTAAATTTTTGACCTGGGGCGTAGTAATTGAGTGTCTCCCTAATACGGCTGTAATAATTTTAAGTCGGTTCCTGGTTAAATATTAATTTTATTTATGACATAAATGGACAATCCTTATTAGTAGTAAAAAATTTATGTCATTAGTCAAGGGGTTCCGGAGTTGTGAAAAATATCCCAAACATGTAGCTTAACCCATTAATTAATGGGTTAAGAGCGTTAACGCTCAGTGATACCAAGTGGTACTAACTGATTTCATAAAAAAAATAAAACAGAAATTAGAAAAAAAAATCTGTGCGCTAATACCAGTTACCAGCTAAACCAGTAAAACACATTAACGCTTAGTGGTATTAAGTAATTTTATACAAAAAAATAGGAAAAAAAATCCGGGCGCTAATGGAAAAATTAGCTCAAGGGTTCATATAAACTTTTTTCCCTTTTTCACGTAAAATCAGCTAAAATAATATTTGTTTAATCCTGTTTTTTTATTGAAACAAATAAAACTCGTTTTACAGCTAGAAAGAAAATTTTAAATTTGGTTTTATATTAAGAAGTATACATTAATTTGTAAATAAATGGGTCAAATAAATATTTTGCTTTGTAAAAACTCGCTAAATATACATAAGTGTGGTCCAGGTATCTGACTCAGTAATATCCTTGTCTAAGTGCGTATTCACAGTCTCGCATAACAAGCATAATACATAAGAATGCGATACCGTGATTGGCTTACAAGATATATGACGGCACATAAAACCAATTACGGCATCGCATTGTTATGTATTATGCGTGTTATGCGAGGCTGTGGATATGCCCTAATACAAATTACCAGTAGTGGCGAATTTCCAGTACTCGCCGCGTCGACTCTAGCGTTGAGGCGAGGTTTTAAATATTTACATTTTTATTTCTTTTTATCTTGTTTTTTTTTAATGATTCCATTTAAACGAGTAAGGTGGAAAAAAAAGTTATCGACAAATAAAAATTAAAAACTTTCGTATTCTTAAAAGATAAAAATCGAATGTCATTTTTTTCTTTGAAAAACACCGATATATATACGTAGGTATAGTTAATATATATAGTTAATATTGTTGTGGGTAACAAATTAGTTGTCAAATGTTTCGATTTATAAAAATTTCCCTCATAATTCGGCAAAATTATTCCGTAAGCTATATTTATGTGTTTATTTTCAACGTTGATGAGTCATAACTGAGTTTACGCCGAATACTGCAAATTACCAATACAAACTATGGTTTGAACTTGTTTTACACCAACATTTTTTGCAGTGGGCAACAAGGAATAATTTTACGGACGTTTACTAAACCATTGTTTTTTATATACAGAGCGTGCATTAAGTCTGGAATCACCCGAATAACTTTTTAGTTACAAGTAAAATACAAAAATCCTCAGACAGGTCGATTTATATTTTTAATTCTGCAAATTTTGGTCTAAAAAAAGTTATCAAAATTGGCACCCCCTTGCACCCTCACCCCCCAACTTTTTTTTTCAAATAGCAACCTACCCCTTGTGATACATCATTGGAAAGGTAATTTAATAAGCTTTCCAACAGTGTATGATAAAGCCTAATTTGTTAAAGGGTCTATGAAAAAACGCATGTTTTATTTAAACATTGTTTGTGTGAAATATTACGCATAATATGGTAATTGTTGCCCTATTTCCTACTTGGCACCTTCCTGAGAATCTAAATAAGGTTGTTTTAAACTTATTGTAATATTTTATACCCTGTTGAAAAATGCAATTTTTTTTCTTTTTATTGACCAATTTTATGTTTACTATTTAATCGATTTTAATCCCGTTTTTTTACTGTCCACTGTCAAAGAGCTGAAGGACATCAATTTGAACATTTATAGTGAACTAAAGTTATACTTTACATGTCTTTATAATAAAATAAATTGTGCATTTTATCATTAGCCCTTTACCAAATTAGGCTTTATTATACACCGTTGGAAAGCTTATTAAATTACCTTTCCAACGAAGTGTCACAAAGGGTAGGTTGCTATTTGAAAAAAAAAAGTTGGGGGGTGAGGGTGCAAGGGGGTGCAAATTTTAATAACTTTTATCACACCATAATTTGCAAAATAAAAAATAAAAATCGACCTATCCGAGGGTTTTTGTGTTTTACTTGTAACTAAAAAGTTAATTGGGTGATTCCAGACTTAATGCACGCACTGTATAATGTTTATAATAACGTTTTTTTATTATTTTTTTCAGGGACGATCCCAAGTCAACTACGATCAATTCGTTCTTTTGTGGAAACAATTTTTCATGTCGGAAAATGCCAATGATCCTGGAAACTATATTTTTGGAAAAACTAAATTTTAACCCTTCAGTTTGTATCTACACTATTAATGTAATTTTTCTTAATACTACATGTTTTGTAAGTTTAAAATTTAAAACTGTTTAATTTTAAGAGTCTAGTTTCAATATCGGATGTCCTGTACTAAATGAATGCTGATTTTTATTAAATTATTTCAAATTTTAATACTAAAAAAAAATCTGTAATCATTCAATGACCACTGTAATTAATAATGTTGTAATTATGTTTAAGTGGCCACTTAGATAAAAATAATAAAATAGTTAACATTTCAACCTCAAAACTTTGATTTATTAAAATTGAATTTCAACTAAAAAAGTTGAAATTTTAGATTTTTTGTAAAAGTTAAAACTTCGACTTTTATTGAAACTTAATTTTTTTTAAGTTGAACTTAATAATTTAATTTTTAAACATTTTTAAGGTTTTCAACATTAAAAGTTAAAACTTAAAAACCCAAAAATTTCAAATTAAAAGTTTAAATTTTAAATTAAAAGTCAACATTTTTATATATCGATTGCTTTTCCTTAACTATGCATAAATTGTACAACAAAACAAAATCAACATTTTAATATTTAGGGGGAATTTGTAGGTGGGGCACCCGATATTACTTATAACTTATTAGGTAATGTGTTTCCCTTAAGTATAAATTAAACCCTTATCATACTTTGATCTGTACCCTTAGAGTATTTTATTTCAATGTTAGGTTATCTAGATGCGATCCATATCTATGCCAGAGGCGTAGTTATATTTTTAAAACCCAAAATCTCGGTCGCAAGTTTAAAACATAAATAAAGACCCCGTGAACTGTAATAACGTTTTTATAATGTTGGAAAACTGTATAAAAGTACGTTATAAAATATGTACAAATGTCCCGCTTTTTAACGTTAGAATTTAACCTTAATCTAAAGTAAGATTTTTAAGTTAATCTAAGGTTAGATTTTTAAGTTAGAAATACGTTATAAGTACGTTTAATTTCTAACTTTCGGAGGGGGCGTGGCCAACTAGGAAATTTCTACCTGCATCATAAAATGGCAGCTGGAGACAAATTTATTCATATAAATAAGTGTTAATATATTTTAGGAATCATAATATTTTTAAACATAATTTCGTTACATTTATTTATAAAATAGCCATCTTTTTAGCTGGCCCTAAATATTTTTCGTGTAATATGCTGTTATACTTCGATAAATACGTTTACCTCTCAGAAAAACTTTATATTTACTTAGTTAATATTTATTTATACATTCAGAATCTTAAAATATTTTTTCAATTCTAATACAGCGTTGCCAGACTTACTATAATTTTGACTTTTGGGGGATATTTTTGAAAACATTATAGAAATAATAAATAATTATCAAACCTAGGCACATAGCTGTTTAAAATGAGTATTTTCTACTATAGCTTACGTATTAATATGGAAATTTAAAAAATATTTAAAGTTAGAATAAGGTTAGAAAAAAGTTAGAATTTAGTTGGGAAACTAACGTTAGATTTATGTATTTTACGACGTTTTTGTCAAACGTTAGTTTTTAAGGTTAGATTTATATATTTTATAACGTTTTTGTATAACGTTTGAGACTAAACATAAAAATGTCACTAATCTAATGTTATTTTAAGTTAGATTTGTGTACTTTTCTACCAGTGAATATATAATATTGGTCTTTAGGGCTCTTAAACAAAGCGACACTTTTGAATAAATCCTTCCTGATAGAAATGTTTAATTATTCTAAAAAATGTCACTTCGTACGAAATAGGAAAAGAAAAACCAGGGCCGGCGAAAACCTGATTTGGCCCCCCTGACGATCAAAAAAAAAGCTCAAGAGGGAACCATCCATAAATGAGGTTGCATAATTTTTGACATTTTTTTACACACCTCCCTCCGTGTGCAAATAGTTTAATAGTTACAAATCGTGTTAGTGTTTTCAGAGAAAACTTACACTCGTCAAAAAAAACTAACGTTACTAACGTTAGTAAGTTTTTGCAAGTATTTTAAATAAACTGTCACGATGTATTAAAATCCTCCCATTTACAAAGCTTAAAATCATTTGAAAATGACCCCAAATATAAATGCCGGTAGGGTGAAATTGTACCTAGGTACGGATACCGGATACAGGATCCAGTATTCGTGGATACTGGATCCAGTATCCATGAATAAAATACTAGGACCTTTACACCTAGAAAAAAATATAACGATGCCTTTGGCAAGATAGCAAAAATTTCTAAATTTATTATTATATATTAATGTTAATTTTTAAGTTATTAAATGTTACTGAAAAAAATTATATAAATTTATACTTATAATAATAGTATATTATGTATATCTTTATCCAGAATAATTATATCATTACTCTATACTCGTACCTTTCATATCCTATTTAGAGTACCATATAGTATCTATATATTAATAAAAATATTTCGTATATACTTATACATAAGCATAATATAAAGTGCAGTCTAAAGTTATACCCCACTCTTAATATTGGAACAATTTAATGTATAAACTTCAAATTCGGGGCACGTAAATAAGACAATCACGGTGTTCTAGAAGAACTTTTAAATGACATGACAAATTCCATTTTTTTTTTCTTTTTGGAATTTGTTATATCAGCTTTAATTAAAAAAATAAGACCAAAATTTTAAAAATCGTTAGAGCTTTTTTGAAAAAAATCTGTTTTTAGAAAATATCTCTGATATTTCACGCTAACATACTCGGTTTGCCCTCTATGTCTCGGATTTTGACCAAACTTGGCATAGTGGTACCACTATGGTATCTAAGCACTCCATCCTAATTTTTTTCAAAACGATTCATCCGTTCACTATACTGGGTGCCCCATCAAGTTCTTGAAATAGCTTATCTCCGTTATTTGAAAAGGTATTAAAATTTACAAAAAATAGCATTAAATCAAAGCCAAATAAGACTTTACTGACTTATTCAAAAACGCCCCTTGCTTACCCACTCCCTTAAAACTCTCCCCAACTTCTGTTTTTCAAATAGCACCCCCTAATTCTTATTAAAGACTATGAAAATGCACTTTATTCTGAATTCAACCATTTATTATGAGTGGTATCTTAGATTTTACTGGGCTCTAAATAATAATTATTATTTATTAATAGAAGGGTGGTATTTAAAACAAAATTGCGGGTAGTTCCAGGAGACTGAGTTGTTATGAGTTGGTTATGAATATATTAATCAATTTTCTTTTGGGTACAATTTAACGTAAGTTTTTGGAAAATTTTCTGGTTAAATTTAAAATGAAATGTGCCTTTTATATTCTTTAGTAAAATAAGGAAGTGCTATTTAAAAAACTAGTTGGAGGTGGTTCCAAGAGGGTGGGTTAATAAGGGGTAGTTTTGCATATGTCTATGTCTACTTTGACTCCAATATAATTTTATTTTTTTATATTTTTAAATAACGGAGATATAGGCCGTCTAAAACCTGGTGGGACATTATTATTACTAAATAATAATTGTTATTGGAAGCCCCTTAAAAGAATAAGATACTATTTATAATACATGGTTTAATTCAAAATGAAATGTAATTTCATATTCTTAGATAAAAATGGGGGTGGGAGGTGTTATTTGAAAATCAGAGGGCGGGGTGGTTACAAGGGACCGAGTAAGCAATGGAAGGGGGGGATTGAATAAGTCAATAAAACCTTTTTTGGCTCCCATTTAACGCTATTTTTTACAAAAAAAATACCATTTCAAATAACGGAGATATAACTGTCAAGCACCTGGTTGGTGGGGCACCCGGTATCGTGAACGGATGGAACGTTTTGAAAAAAAAATTGTATGGAGTGCTTAGGTACCATAGTAGTACCACTATGCCAAGTTTGGTCAAAATCCGAGACATCGAGGGCAAACCGAGTATGTTAGCGTGAAATATCAGAGATATTTCCTAAAAAACAGATTTTTTTCAAAAACGGCTCTAACGATTTTTAAAATTTAGGTCTTATTTTTTTAATTAGAGCTCATATAAAAAATTCCAGTTGTCGTGTCATTTAAAAGTTCTTCTAGAACAGCGTGCAATATAACTGTCTTTTAGCATATACATTGAAATGAAACACTTTTTAACCTCGAGGTTTATTGTGTCGTTTAGGCCGCTTCAATCAAAAAAAAAGGATGGTTTCAAATAATATCCATTCAAAGAGAGAATGCGACTCTGACGTCTTAGCGCGTAAACTAAATAGCACTCTGTATACAGAGGGTAGTTGAAACTTATTTCTTCAGATTTAATTAATGATTTTTGTATACAGTGCGGTACAAAAGTCACCCCCCCCCCCTTTTAACTTTTGAACGAGTTGAGATATCGACTTCAAATTTAGAACTCTTAAATAAGATAACTTAAACTATCTTTTAGCATATATTTGATATTTTCAGCTCTTAAAATGTGGGCAGGGGGGCATGGGGGACATTTTTTTAAATGGAAAGGGGGGATCGTGTGATACATCTATTTAAACTAACATTTTTAATTTTTTTAAAAATGTTTTTTAAGGTTTTGATTTTTTAATTTTTTTGTGCTAAAACATTTGATTTTTTAAGTTTTTTTTATAAATTTTTATTTATGTCAACTTAAATTAGTTTAAAAGTATAGTTAACATTTTTTTATAATGAAATTAGGCATTTTTAAAAAAATTGTTTTTTAGAGGAATTTTGACATTAATACCCATTTTCAACCCCATTTTAAACCCAATTTTTTTTTTAATTTAAAAATATGGTGTTAAATGGAGAATTTTATAAGCTTTAAAATGATGTATTACACGACCCCCCTTTCCATTTAAAAAAATGTGCCCCCATGCCCCCCTGCCCACATTTTAAGAGCTGAAAGTATTAAATATATGCTAAAAGATAGTTTAAGTTGTCTTATTTAAAAGTTCCAAATTTGAAGTCGATATCTCAACTGGTTCAAAAGTTAAGAGGGGGGGGTGACTTTTGAACCGCTCTATATATTAATTATGTATTATACTTTGACGCATGGATCTGTGGCTACGGGAAATATGTTTGGAATGTGTGTGCAAGTGGAAGTCCCGTTGCAGACACGCACCCCTTATAACTCTTTTGACGAAAAGAAGAGAGCGCGAATGATCCCTCCCCCTTTCGTCGGAGACTTTGTTTCAGTTCAGTTAAACTACAGAGTCAGGGCCGTGCGCAGGATTTGCTCGTGGGGGAGTTTTTATCAAATTCTACAATCTTAAATAAAAGAACGTAAGCAAGCCCTAGCACCGCAGGTGACATTTTTTACAAATTTAATGGTCTATTTTAATCTTAAATTAGTCTTTTAAATTTAAATTACTTAAATTTAAAAGTTTACAAAAATACAGGAAACTTAAGCTCCGCAGGCGAACTTTTTTTAATTTTATGCATGAGTTCTACAATCCTAAATAGAGAAAAACGTAAAAAAAGCCCTAGTGCCATAGGCAATTTTTTTTGAAAACTTTAATTTTTAAACATTTTTATTATTCTAAATTTCACAAAAAATGCAAGAAAGGTCCATAGGGACGCCAAGTATGTGGGGCACCTCGAGCTTAGCCTTAGCCAGCACGGGCCTGATTATAGGTACTCAATATTTACTTAATTTTATCTAGAACTATTTCTGCTATTACCAAAAATTTTCTATACAGTAATTAAATGGCCCCCAATCTCTAGTAAAAAATTACATTCATAATAACTTTCAAAATTAAAAGAAATTCAAAACGAACTAAAACGAAATTTAGTATAGAGTTTTAGTTGCATTTGACAATATCACAAAGGTTTTCCTTCATTAAATAGTATATTGTTTTACTAAGAGGAAAAGTGAAGCTTTTTTTTACTGTAGAATTTACGCACGATTCGAAGATTACTCCGGAAACTACAGACTAGTGAGTGAAACATACTATTTTTTCTTCAAGCATCCTATATATATTTTTTTAAATATTCATTTTTTAATTTAATTTGTTCGGTAATAAAGTATGTTTTTTTATAAAAATAGGCCAATAAAACCCTTTCGAAATAAACTTAAACCTTCCTTAGCTCATTTTAAATTTTTTTCGTAGGCTAAATCGTACACTTTTCGGGATTTCGATGGTAACTTGTCTAATGTAGCATTTGCAATTTCGGAGAGATTTGTAGGTGTATAAACCATATATTCTTCTTTAATCATTTTTAATCAATTTCGCACAAGGTTTTTGCACAGAATCTCGAGTCAACCATCTGTTTACATAATAAACAAACAAGTTTGAAGTATGGCTGTCATCTAAGTAAAAGAGTGCTGCCGCCAGTGGTGGTGTTTCTACTAACTTTTTTTACAGCGTACAACAATGAACTCATTTTTTTACTGTGAAAAAATAGATCACTTCTAACTAGTGTGTTCAGTTATAAAATATGAACATTTTAGTACGCTTGAAGAAAAAATGTATTTTGTGCCATAAATTCCCGACTGGGAATATACTTATAAGTCTAATTTTGGTAAATTTTTACTAGAGATGGTTAATTCAGTGATCTAGTTATTTGCGGGTGTAATAAATAAATATATATTTTAAATTGTTGTCATCTAATTATACAAAAATATATTCAGGAACTAAATTGGAATGCCTGGGTAGCGATTCACATTTCTTGTGATTGGATCAGATCACCAGTGAACGCCAACTTCAGAGCAGTTTTTTCGATAGCGTGATTGGTTCAAACTGCAAAATATGACTGGAGATAAGTAGCGTTTCTCGGACCGTGTGATCAGATCACATGTAAAATGATAATTGCTTCCCGGTTTCGAGGAAAATACATAAAACCGTATCAGGTTGGTAATTTAGGGAAAAAATATACAAATTTAAAATAAATTTATTTTATTAGTATGTAAAATATATGTAATTTTTTGGTGGATGATAATAAATAAATATACAAAAATGCTAAACTCTGGTTTTCTTAAAAAAATAATTTATTTTTGAAAATAGTATTTTTTACAAAAATTAAATAAACTATCTTAAACTGCATGTATACATGTATAACTATAAATAGTAAATATACATAAAATGTATGTATGTATGTGATATTATCACCAGTAGCCGCCGTATTTTCAGTTGTAGTGCAGTCTTTATGTCAATAAAAGAGGCTTTACCTGGAAATAATTCAGGGAGTTTAGATTTTTGGTTTATTGGGCAGGGTTAATGGCCGCAAATAAAAAAACAATTTTGCCACGTTGAATTCGATTTGGAACTGTCATTTTTTCAACGTGTTTTTCACAAAAAACGTCTTTTTAAAATATCTCTTAAACGTTACACTATACGTGTTTAGATTTTGTGAGAAAAAAATGTTGTTAATTTTTTCCATTTTAAAGTTTTTGTGGCATGGTCTAATACACACATTTTTTAAAATAAAAAATGATTAGTCCGGTAGATTTTTTTTATTATTATTATTATTATTATTATTATTATTATTATTATTATTATTATTATTATTATTATTATTATTATTATTATTATTATTATTATTATTATTATTATTATTATTATTATTATTATTATTATTATTATTATTATTATTATTATTATTATTATTATTATTATTATTATTATTATTATTATTATTATTATTATTATTATTATTATTATTATTATTATTATTATTATTATTATTATTATTATTATTATTATTATTATTATTATTATTATTATTATTATTATTATTATTATTATTATTATTATTATTATTATTATTATTATTATTATTATTATTATTATTATTATTATTATTATTATTATTATTATTATTATTATTATTATTATTATTATTATTATTATTATTATTATTATTATTATTACTACTAAAAAATGCTTTAAGATAGGTTATGTCAGAAAAAAAGTGTATGCTTAAAAAATTTCATTTTGTGGGTTAGTATTTTTGTCTTCGAGCTGAGAAATATTCTTATTTTCCAACGTCATTTATGAGCGTTGGGTGGGAGATACGCAAAAAATTTATAGGATAAATTTTATGCAGAATTGAATGTAAAATATAATAAGCTTTCCAAGATTTTCCAGTCAGAGTGACGGTTTAGGAGAAAAATGCAGAAAGGCGTCATGAGGTCACGTTTGGGGTTGGCTTTTTTAGCAAAGGGGGATTAAGCTCCCACCGGGTTGAGAACTCTTCGGATCTGTATTTGGGTTAGTACTGGGAGTTAACAACCAAAATTTCAAAACTTTATAAATTATTTCTTCTATTCATCGTTTTTTTGTCTAATTTGATTGAACTATCTACGTAGATCTACGTGTAGCACAATAGCAATTACATAATTGAATTACCATTTTTTTTACAACGCTATAAATAAATAAATGTCTTTTATAATGTCTTTTTAAATATACTTATTGTATTCATCCTACATTTCATATTTAGTAGACACGAAAATTATATTTATCTTAATATTTAAATTAATATATATTTAAGGTTCTATTGTTTAAAAATAGTATTTATTTAACAAGTTTCTAGTAAGATTATAAATGAAAATAATATATGCCTAATTTTAGTTAATCAATTTAAGTTATTACTAGTATATAGTTAACTAATATATTAGGTAAAAGAATATAATAGAATATTTATACCAAAAATAAATTAAAATTTAATGGATCTGAATTATTTGCCAACGCTTATATCAGTATGCGCAGGTAAGTGCTATGTCTAACTAGATTTTAGAATTTTTAAATTCCGGGATTTAAATTATGATAGAGCTCCTAAGTCTCTTGACCAAGATCAAAATTAGAGATTTTCCTCTCATTCTTCGTCTTGATCAAGAGATAAGAAAATAAAGTACCGTGGTACTTGGAGTATAAAACGAATTTTTGTGTTTATTTTATGGAGGACATCATGTGAACATACAGTGAGATTATAAAGTGCAGTTTGAAAAGAAAATACTCTTCGGTTGAAGCTACGCCTCTTAGAGTTGTGAGCGACAAGCCCATGTGATTGCTACGTACAACTGCTCGGTGGCCAGTAAAACGCACACAGCTTTCTTGCATTTTACTCATCGCTAATGCCAGTTTTGCATTAAAAAGTGTTCGGCACTTTATAATGGTACGGTATGTGCTTCAATTAGTTTATTTTTTGCTTCTCTTGTTCTCAAGATATCAACTTACCTTCCTGTAAAATAACCGGTCGTATCCAACTTTCATTTTTTTTTAAATACAGGGTGAGTTTTATATCAAGGATAATTCTTATTCGATAAAAACGAAACTGGTCATTTATATAACTTTACATTGGCTGTAAAATGGCGGATTTATTTTTTTTTATTTCACTTCCGGTTTTGCCGTAGGTGGAATTAATATCTCTTTTTTAAATAGAACACCCTCTATATTTTTATATATTTTGATTCAGAAATCCATTTTGAGAACAATCATGTGTCACTTGTCAATTTTTGACAGGTCAGGCCATTTTTTATTTAAATTTTTATTTTAAATCTAGAGGGCCTTGAATTAGCTTATTCGCTTAATTTTTGGTCTAGTATCTTAACAAAAATACTATTTAGATTTTATTCCCAATACTATAAATTTGGTACGCTCTTAAAAGCACTTTAATCCATAAGTATTTTTTTTTTCATGTGGAAAAAGGGAAGAGCAAACGTTAAAATGAGAGAGAAATTTCTTGAGAACATTTTGATTTCACACAAATGGTTTTTACATTTTTTTTACATTTTTGTTTAACCTCGTACTATTCTATTTAATTAAGCATCCCCTAAGTCCTAAGACTTGTGTGGGCTAGTAGTAGAGGGTATCACCGGCTTTAATTGACTTTCGAACCAATTTATAGGGAGTGTCCGCTTCACTTAGGCCTTCGCCAAATTTCAATTATTAATTAACTGAAAAAGGCAAATCGGCGCCGGTGAGAATTGAACTCACGCTATTTAGGTAGTAAACTCGTTGGTAGCCCACTACACCAATCCTCCCACTATTTGGAAGAACTTGGCATTAATATAAAACAATAAATATTTTTTCTATTTTGCGACTTTTATAAGCTCATAATCACACCCATTTAGCGTGTTCTTATAGGCCCATAAGAGGTCTCTACTTTTTTTTCTGTTGGGTTGGCAATATACAAAAGCCTATCTCTTGACGTTTTGCCTCCAAATGTCAATGTCGATTTAAAGTTTAATTTTTTACAAAATTTTGTGTTTGGGTTATTTTTTACCGTGTTAAAATTGCAGTGAAAAAAAAAAGAGAAAACTGTAAAATATATCAAAATATAATTTGTTCTTAGGATTTTAAATATAGTGTAAACTGTAATACCAACCCAAAACAAAAATCCCTAAATCAGTCATCAATTTAAATGTAATTTTTTAAATTTTAGAGCAAAATAGAAAAAATTGTATAAAGCACTCGTTTCATAACACGTTCAGAGCACTAGTACTTTAGAAATCTCGCCGCAAGCGGCTCGTTTTCTAAACTTGTACTCGTGCGCTAAAAATGTATGTTATGAAACTAGACTTTAATATACTATAAAATGAAAATTAAATAAAATATGACATGACTTAACAAAAATTGACAAGTGACACATGTTTGTTCTCAGAATGGATTTCTGAATCAAAACATGTAAAAATATAGAGGGTGTTTCATTAAAAAAAAAAAACATATTAATGTCACTTCCGGAGACAACGGAAATTAAACAAAAAATATATATCCGCCATTTTATAGCCAATGTAAAATTATATAAATCACTAAAGTTTCGTTTTTATCGAATGAAAATTGATCTTAATTTTAGGGGTGGGCATAAATAAAACTTACCCTGTACACTGTACACTGTACAGTTGTATTAGTCGGTTCATTACACAGGCACACAAAATAAAAAAAGTGGTCTGTTCTTTAATAACCACATATGCACCCCTATGTATTTTTTTCCGCTGAATCAGAATCCGAGTTTGGACTTTTAACTAGCACCCACTTCATTTGAAATCTGGAAATGTTTAAATGTTTAAATGAAATAGGTAATAGTTATTTATGGTACTAGTGGGTAAAGTAATGAGTGCCATACAAGGTTTTATCCAATAAATAGCTTAGGAATTCATATTTTTATTAAAAATTTTAATGACATTTACAAAAAAAATATTTTACAAGTGACAGTTGAGTGGGTAAAATAAATAATTATCCACTCAATAAAGTAAAAGCCACGCGGGGGTTATTATTGAGTTTATCTATTTAAAATAAAGCTGGTAATTGTCTCATTATCTGTATGTATTGGATAAATTTATTTTTTTTTTTCAAGTTGAAATTTCGCACATATTTGTGCATTTTGTATGACATATTATCTAAAAAAACATGCCTTATAAAAAATATACAATTTTTATTTTTTTTTTCTAATTGCTTTCCCATTTTAAACATTTTCAGATTTTCGGAAAGCCTTGTATTTGTGCAAAATTCTCAATTTTTTTGCGTATTTTTGAGTTTTATGAAGTTTTATGTCGATATAAATTAATTTCAAGCAAAAAAAAAAATGTCGGTCGGTCGGCCGATCGGTCGATAGGTCTCTCCGGGAAATATTGTGGGCACAATAACTTAAGAACGATTTAAGCTAGAGACTTGAAGTTTGGCATACAGGGAAGTTACCAAAAGTTCTCGCTCGGGATTGTTTTTGGTGAACATTGGGGTGCGGCAAGGGGGCAAATACATTTTTTTTAGAAAAATTTTAAAATTGCTATATAGGTTTTTGAGGTTGGTGAAGTTGAATCTACTAATAAAAAATTTCCAACACTCCACCCCCGTGGGGGTAAATGGGTAAATATTTTTAAATATTTACAATATTTTCTTCAAAATTGGTATATAGGAGTTTTTGTGGTCGAAGAATATGAATCTGATAATAAAATTTTTCTAATTTCATCCCCTAAGGAGTGGGGGGTAGTTTTTATGAAAACTGGTATATTTATTTATTTATTTATTTATTCCAAAACTCACACAGGTTTCCCCAATTACAGAGTTGGGGGTTATATTGGGGGTTTTGAGGTTGCTGAAAGTGAATCTGATATTAAAAAAAATCTAAATCCACCCCCTGAGGGGCGGGGGTAGTTTTCGTAAAAAAAAAATTTCGGGTTTTTGAGGTTGCTGAAAATCCATCCCCAAAGAGGCAAGGGGTAGTTCTCATAACAATTGCTATATTGGGGATTTTTCAGATTGCTGAAAGTGAATGTGGTAATAAAAAAAATCTTACTCCACCCCCTGAGGGGCGGGGATAGTTCTTGTGAAAATTGGTGTATTGGGGTTTTTAAGGTTGCTGAATGTGAATCTGATAATAAAAAATCCATTTTAAGAGCGGAGGTGAAAAATGGGAAAGATCTTTTACTGGGCAGTGTATTTTTAAATGAAGTGGAGCTAACCCTAATTTAATTTTTTTTTGGCTGTAATTTGACAGAATTTTGTTATGGTTTTTTTCACGACATAGCGAGGGACCCTAAATTTTTTAAAATCGAATTTTTTTAAAAGGCCTAATTATTACTGTATTATATGTATATGTTTAGGTATGTTAAATAGGCTAATAAAAATCATATGTTTGCGAATAAATACCCGTATACTACCGGTAGTTATTGGTCAAAACGTCGCATATATCAACTAAATGCTCATTATTTTATTAATGACTGGGGGTACCCCCTGCTCGCTTCGCTCAACAACCCCCGGGTTTTTCCTCTGTCAACATTTATTAAACGTCACTTTGACATTTATTGAGCCTGGCCAGCAGGGGGTACTTAATTTTGGCAGAGATGTTGACGGAAGAAAAAACAATTTTATGTAATAGAGTAACTTAAAAATCGCACAGTAAATATTTTTACAACAGGTTTGAATAGTATATGTTTGTGTATCGAATATAATTATGTTTTATAAAATAAACTACGCAGTTTATTCGTACTTCCAATATTCAAATCTGTTTTGAAAATATTCACTGTGCCATTTTTAATTAACTCTCTTGCTTGATGAAACAGACCATAAAACAGTTTTCTTATTATGATTTTATTTTTATCTGTGACAGTAGCGGTAGCGGTGGCGGAGGCCGTGCCGGAAGAGGTAGGGGTAGCGGTAGCGGTAGCGGTAATATTCTGCTTACACCCATCCACTTCTGGCTTTTTATGTTTTTCTAACTCAGGATTTACTCCAGAAAAACATAAAAAAGTGGAAAAGATATCTATGTACTTGGCAACTTGTTGCAACATGTACAGATGTTCAATTGTAAAACAAAAATGCATACAAGCTGTTAAGTTACATGAACATTTCCACTTTTGTATTATTGATTTATGTCTTTTTATTGTAGTAAATTTAATGTCATTTGCATGTGGATGGGCATATACATGGTCATCTCCAGTTATACCAAAGCTAAATGGCGTTACAGACTCATTAAATAACCCATTAAGTCAACCAACTACCCTAGTGGAAGATTCTTGGATAACGTCGTTGATGAGCTTAGGTGCTGCCTTTGGACCAATTTTAGCAGGGAAATTGTCCGATATTTATGGAAGAAAAAAGACGCTATTGTTATTTTCACTTCCTATGATTGTATCCCATATTATAATCATTTTTGCTCACAGAGTTGAAATGTTTTACATTGCGAGATTTTTAGTTGGTCTAGGTGCTGGTTGTGTGTTTACCGTCATTCCTGTGTATATAGGAGAAATCTGTAATGCACAGCATCGCGGATTTTTTAGTTGTTTTATGGGTATATTTTTGTCCATTGGAACACTAATATGTTTTATACTAGGGTCACCGCTTACCGTTCGAAATATAAGTATTTTAGGCTTGGTTCCTCTAATTCTGTTTCTAATATTATTTAGTATCCTGTCACCTGAATCACCTTACTATCTTATATCTATAGGAGAAATTAAAAAAGCAGAGCAATCGATAATAAAATTAAGAAGAAAACCCAAAAATGTGGAAAAACAAATTATAGAAATCACCAAATCTATTAATAGTATTAAAGATAATAATGGTAACTTTTCGGATATCCTTAAAAGCAAAAACGCTTTAAAAGGACTAGCTTTAAGCATAATTTTATTTATTTTCCAACAAATGTCTGGAATAATGGCTATAATGCCGTACTTACAAACCATTTTTGATTCTACTGGTAGTAATATTGAATCTAGTTTGTCAACCATCATCATAGGATGTGTGCAACTGTTAGCTACAATAGTAACATCAATGCTTATGGACAGATGGGGCCGTCGGATACTTTTACTTATATCTGGTGCAGGCTGTTTTATATCTCTGTTTCTCTTGGGCTTATATTTCTATTTAAAATCTCTTTCCTGGAATTTAGACACATTTTTCTGGTTACCAGTAGCCTGTTTAATCGTTTACATTGTTACCTTTAATATGGGGCTGGGGTGCGTCCCATGGGCAATGCAGGGTGAATTATATCCCAACCATGTTAAATCTTTATGTGCTACAATTGCAGCATGTTTTGTTTTAATATCATCATTTTTATTATCTGCCTTATTTCCAATTGTATCTGCTCAACTTGGAATGGCTAATGTCATGTGGACTTTTTCCGCAGCGTGTGGATTATCGATGATTTTTGTTTATTATTTTGTTCCAGAAACTAAAGGCAAAACTTTACCAGAAATACAAAATTTATTAGAAAATATTTAAAAAAAATAATGTTAACGAAAAATAAACAATAATGTAACTGGAAATATAAGTATTTTGTTTAATTTCTCTAATTCTATTTATAAAATTATTTTGCATCCTATCCCCTACATAAATTATCTCTTACACGCAGATAATGTAATTGTAATTTAATTACTAAATATTATTATTTATTTAATTTAAATCGCAACATTTGGTAGGACTGTACTTGTGATAATAAATACTACAATGTTAGTGTTGTATACAATATCTTGTCATAGTACACAATGTGCTGACCTATTTGGAATCCCAAGCAACGTTTGTTTATTATTACTAGCATGTAGTAGTAAAAATCTCTGTAACATTTGGTAAAGTAGGTAGGTATTTCAAAGTTATAGTAAGGTAAACTTTAAGTTGTGTTACAAATGTCTGGAATAATGGCTATAATGCCGTACTTACAAACCTTTTTTGATTCCACTGGTAGTAATATTGAATCTAGTTTGTCAACCATCATCATAGGATGTGGCAAGATTCAGATTAAATAAATAAACTGAACCAATGTTTAATGCTCGAAAACATTTATTTTTATTAAAATTTACAAAAAATGCTTTCTCTTCTAAACTTGCATATTGCATCATCTTGGTCGATGCTTACGTCTCTTCTCTCGGGCTTGCGCGCAGAACGCCACACCACCGGCGCCAACATTTAAATTCAAACAAAATAAAATTCTTATAAAATAAATACAAAACTGACTTATCCATACTCCCCGCTTTGAACGACTGAGAAGTCTTCAACAAACTAATAAATCTAAACTTAAAATTATAACTGTTCATTGTCTATAATTGGTAACACATATTTTGGATATTGGTCTATCCAAAACTTCAGTTTTAGTTTTAACACAAACAACTCGGATCACATTGTCTTTTCCATGATAGCATTTAAGTACACGACCTAACATCCATTGTAGAGGGTGAAGTTGATCATCTTTGATGACCACCAACGAATTTTCCTTTATTTTGTTTGGGTTTTCTGTCTGCCACTTGTTTCTTTGTTGAAGAGTATTTAAATAATCAGAGGACCACCTCTTCCAAAAGTTTTGAGTAATTTGATTTAACAGTTTGTATCTTGTTAAACGATTTGATGGTATGTCTGTAACGTTGGGGTGTGGTATTGTGTTTAATGCGTCACCGATTAAGAAATGACCTGGTGTCAGTGGCGTCATGTCCGTAGGATCTGAGGATAAGGGGAAAAGGGGTCTCGAATTTAAACAAGCCTCTATTTGTGTTAAAATTGTACCTAACTCTTCATATGTGAGGGGTACATTTCCTGCTACGCGTCTTAAGTGTAATTTGGCCGATTTAACGGCAGATTCCCATATACCGCCAAAGTGCGGGGCCTTTGGTGGTATAAAATGCCACTTTATAGAAGCATCCGACATAAATTCATAAATTTTTGATTGAGTTTTTTGATTCGCAAACCATTCAGACAATTCCCTTAATTCGTTAGAAGCACCAACGTAATTTGTGGCGTTATCTGAATAGATTTCACTACAGATTCCTCTGCGTGATATAAATCTTTTTAGGCTATTTAAAAATGCAACTGTGCTCAAATCGCTCACAATTTCAAGGTGTACGGCCCATGTAACCAAACAAATAAAAATACAAAGATACGCTTTACCTGTTTTATTTCTAAATATTTTATATGTAAATGGTCCGGCAAAATCCGTACCGGTTTTTAAAAATGGACGTCCGGGTTTTACCCTAACGTCAGGTAAGTTTGCCATAATATTTTCTAAAACAAACGGTTTTGCTCTATAACAAACTATACATCTGCGCAAAACTTGCTTAACTGCATTTTTACCAGATATAATCCAGTACTTAGTCCTTAGATGAGTCAAAAGCAACTGTGTGCCTGCGTGTAGGTTTTTATAATGCTCATGTCTGATAATTATTGTAGTTAAATGATTTGAATTTGGTAATATTAAAGGATGTTTTTGACCAAATGTTATTTCTGAATTTTCGAGTCTACCTCCTACCCTAAGCAAACCTTGTCCATCAAGAAAAGGATTCAACATAATAAGACGGCTGTTCTTCTTAATAGGCTTTTTCAGTTCTAGTAAACGTATCTCTTGTGAAAAATGTTTGAATTGTGTTTGTTTGATAAGAATATTTAGACTTCTTTCCAACTCTTCTGCTGTCAAAAATTGACTATGCTTTATATTTAAGTTTTGTGTTTTTTCTTTGAATCGAATACAATAGGCTACTATTCTGGTTAATTTTCTTAATGATGAATATCTTTCAATCCAATCAGTTTCTATAGTATTTAAAAATGTTGTTTTTACTTTTCTTGTTTCTGGTATATCTTCCATTCTATTTATTTCTTCTGTGTTACATGAACATTCTGATTCATTCTTTGATAACCATGAAGATCCTAACCACCACATTTTACAATTATATAAGGCTACAGGTTCTGAACCTCGAGATATGTCTGCTGGATTTGATTCTGTTCGAATATGTCTCCATTCTGTGTTCCTTGTTAAATTCTGGATTTCACTGACCCTATTGGCCACGAATGTTTTCCACTGATTTGGCTGTCCATTGATCCAAGCAAGCGTAATTTTAGAGTCGCACCATAAATATATTTTTTCAAATTTTAATGACGATGCCTTGACAACCTATTGATATAATCTTGCTAATAAAAGCGCTCCTGATAATTCTAATCTCAGTAAAGAGATTTGTTGCAAGGGTGCTACCTTTCCCTTAGCACAAAGTAACCTTGTTTCGAATGTACTATCCTCTGTTTCAGTTCTTGAGTATATACACGATCCATAGCTCTTTTCCGATGCATCACTGAATCCGTGTAGCTGAACTGTATATTTCGAGTTGATTATTGCTTGTCTTGGTATTTTTATATTACTTATTGATTTTAATTGTGCTTGATATTTTCTCCATTTGCTATAAAGTTCTTGAGGTAATGCTTCGTCCCATCCAAGTTTAAGTGCCCATAATTCTTGTATTAAAATTTTTATGTTTATGATTACTGGTCCAATGATTCCTAGCGGGTCAAATATTTTTGATATTTCTGATAATACTGTCCTTTTTGTCACCTTTAATGTCAAATCCATGTTTAATCCATATTGCAATTCGTCATTTTCTGCATTCCATTGTATTCCTAATGTCTTAATCGTATTTTTCGCATCTAGATTTAATAATTTTATGTCATTTTTATCATTGTTTTCCAAAAATTTTGTTTCATTTGATATCCACTTCATCAAAATAAATCCGCCTTTCTTTAAAATTGTAGTTAATTCTTCTTTTAATTTAATTGCCTCTTCTAATGTATCTGTTCCTGAAATCAAGTCATCCATGTAAAAGTCTCGTTCAATTATCATGCTTGCCGTATTTGATTCTTTGTTGCTTTCTATTGCTAATTGTTTTAAACATCTGACAGCAATAAATGGAGCTGCTGCTGTTCCAAATGTCACTCTCACCATTTTATATGTTTTAAGTTCTTCATTAGGGTTATCTCGCCAAATTATACTTTGTAAATCACTATCAGTTGCTGTAACACGTATTTGTCTATACATTTTTTCTATATCAGACATTAAAACTATATTATGATATCTAAATTTTATTAATAATGAAAAAATATCCTGTTGAATTGTTGGTCCAATCATCATTATGTCATTCAACGGTTTTCCCGACGTTGTTTGACAGCTTGCGTCAAAAACCAGGCGAACCTTGGTTGTTAAACTGTTTTCTTTTATTACTGCATGATATGGCATAAAATATCTTTTTATTTTGCTATCATTATTGTGTAATACCATGTGATTCATATTTAAATATTCATTAATTGCTTCTTTATACTTCATTTTCAAATCGGGATTTTTTTCTAACCTTCTTTCTAATGAATAAAATCTTTGTATTGCTACCTCCTTGGATTCTCCTAACGCTTGATTTGGATCTTCCTTCAATGGTAATCTTACTATAAACCTTCCTTCTTCATCTCTTTGAAAATGTTCTTCAAAATGTTCTTCACATAAATGTTCTTCTTCTGTATATTTATTCTTATTCGTTCTTCTATCTCCCAGAATTTTGTTAAACGCTCATTTAAATCCATATATGTTAAATTACAAACGGTTGAAGGTTTTTTATTTTCTGCCCTAACACTGCCTGTGACTACCCATCCCAGCTTAGTCTTCTGTAATAAAGGTTGATTTTTTGTTAACTTTATTTGACCAACACAAAGTAACTCCCAAAAGGTACTGCTACCCAATAGTACGTCTATTTTACCTGATGTATGGAAACTAGTGTCTGCTAATTGAATGTGATTTGGAATAATAAAAGATTTAGTATTTACATTATTTAATGGGATATTATGCGTTATTTGTGGTACCACTAAAAACTCTAATAATTCTGTTGAATAACTGTTATATTTTAATTGTATTTTAGTAACTACTGAATGTTCTATGTAACTAACATTTTTTAATGGGATATTATGCGTTATTTGTGGTACCACTAAAAACTCTAATAATTCTGTTGAATAACTGTTATATTTTGATTGTATTTTAGTAACTACTGAATGTTCTTCTAACTAACATTTTTGTTTATACCTGCTACTGGAATTTCTACATTATTTTTACATAACTTTAACTTATTTGCTAAGTTATTACTAATAAAATAGCTCATTGAAAAAGTCTAATAACACTCTTGTTTCATGCTGATTTCCTTCTTGATCGATGATATACACTAAGGCTGTTGATAACAAAACTTCTGTTGTTGTTGCTAGGCTTACTTGGTTTAACGATACTGTGTTGCTTGAATGTTTTTTATTGCTGTCTGAAACTCTTGATACTTGATTATTTGCTTCGAATGTATGATTTTGTTGGTACGTATACTGATTTGGTGTGTTTGAAGGATGATTCTGAGAATGGCTTGTTGTATTTAAAGGTTGATTCTGATGCTGATTTGTGTTCGATGCAGCATTTTGATACTGATTTGCTGTGTTCGATGAGTGATTTTGGTGATAATTTGTGTTCGATGAATGATTTGGATACTGTTTTGTTGTGTTTGATGAGTTATTTTGATGATAATTTGTGTTCGATGAATGATTTTGAAAATGATTTGTTTTGTTCGATGAGTGATTTTGATTATTTAAGGCACTATTTTGAGAATAACAAAGAAAAAAATTGTGTCGTTTACCACAATATTTGCAATTGCTACCTGACATACAATTTTCAATAATATGATTGCTTCGAAAGCAATTTAAACATAATTTTAGTCTCTTGATTTCATTTATTCTGTTATTTATAGTCATATTTTTGAATTAAATACAATTATACAATGAATGTTCACCTTGACAGATAACACATGTTATTACCTGACCTGAAAAATGTGATAAAGAGGGTTTGGTATTATATCTATGCGTATTTGGTGCGTTTAATGCTTTATTATCATGTTCCGCAGTTATTGTTTCTAAAATCTGGCATTTATTTTTCAAAAAATTAGTGAAATCTTCGAATTTAGGTTTTTCTATTTTCAACGCGTACGCTTTCCATTCTTTTTTAGTTAAAGTGTTTCATTCATCTACAGGCTCCTTAAGATTTTTTAAAGCTCTCATATGTTTTACCAAATTATCAATTAATTGTCTGAGCCCTGTACATGATTCTTTACTCAAATTTTGTTGTTCCACAATTGCTTTAATATGACTATTTATCATAAGATTTTTGTTTTGATATCTTTCTTTCAAAAGATTAAATGCTAATTCATAATTAATTGCAGTTATTTCTAATTGTTCAATTACTTTTGACGCATCCCCGGTAAGTACTGATTTTAAATAATGAAATTTTTGTATTGGCGTTAGTGAGTTATTGCAGTGTATGATACCATTGAAAGTTTCAAAAAATTCATGCTATTCGTGATATTGTTCGCTAAATTTAGGCAAGTTTATTGACGGTACCTTTATATTTTCAATGTTTGGTTGTGTTTTTTCTGTGTGTGATTTTTGATTTAAAATATTTACTGATTTACCTATAGATTTATAATAATCATCTTCAAATTGTGTTATTTCAACTTCATAATCGTGGTCATTATCGATTTCTTCAATTTTACTTTGAATTTCATCAAATTGCGCCCACAGAGACTTTCCGTTCTCGGTGCGGAGGCCTAATTGGTGTATGTCATCATTATTCATGTCAAATGCATCTACAAATTTTTGATTAACTATATTCAATAAAATGTTATACGTATAAACCATTAACTAACTCAAAATAATTAACAATTAGAGACTGCTTGCCGGTTGAATTTGGTTAAAAGGAAAAATTAAGGAACGGACTTACTGCGTATTCCCTGGATGCTGCACTTCTATGATCGGTACCTTCTGGAACCACTTCTTTTTGATATGATCGGTATAAACTCACTACTTGTTGATATGATCGGTATAAAACCACTACTTGTTGATAATATGATCGGTATAAAACCACTTCTTGTTGATTACACAATGTTTTCGTCGAGATTTTCGTTTTAACCTCAAAAATGTTTGTTTGTTTTTTGGATTTTCTCCATAAATTCACTGTTTTAAGCTCCGTTTCGAAGGACCATGGGAAGAGTCAGATTAAATAAATAAACTGAACCAATGTTCAATGCTCGAAAACATTTATTTTTATTAAAATTTACAAAAAATGCTTTCTCTTCGAAACTTGCATATTGCATCATCTTGGTCGATGCTTACGTCTCTTCTCTCGCGCTTGCGCGCAGAACGCCACCACCGGCGCCAACATTTAAATTCAAACAAAATAAAATTCTTATAAAATAAATACAAAACTGACTTATCCAGGATGTGTGAAACTATTAGCTACAATAGTAACATCAATGCTTATGGACAGATGTGGTCGTCGGATACTTTTACTTATATCTGGTGCAGGCTGTTTTATATCTCTGTTTCTCTTGGGCTTATATTTCTATTTAAAATCTCTTTCCTGGAATTTAGACACATTTTTCTGGTTACCAGTAGCCTGTTTAATCGTTTACATTGTTACCTTTAATATGGGGCTGGGGTGCGTCCCATGGGCAATGCAGGGTGAATTATATCCCAACCATGTTAAATCTTTATGTGCTACAATTGCAGCATGTTTTATTTTAATATCATCATTTTTATTATCTGCCTTATTTCCAATTGTATCTGCTCAATTTGGAATGGCTAATGTCATATGGACTTTTTCCGCAGCGTGTGGATTTTCGATGATTTTTGTTTATTATTTTGTTCCAGAAACTAAAGGCAACACTTTACCAGAAATACAAATTTTATTAGAAAATATTTAAAAAAAAAAATAATGTTAATGAAAAATAAACAATAATGTAACTGGAAATATAAGTATTTTGTTTAATTTCTTTAATTCTATTTATAAAATTATTTTGCATCCTATCCCCTACATAATTTATCTCTTACACGCAGATAATGTAATTGTAATTTAATTACTAAATATTATTATTTATTTAATTTAAATCGCCACATTTAGTAGGACTGTACTTGTGATAATAAATACTACAATGTTAGTGTTGTATACAATATCTTGTCATAGTACACAACGTGCTGACCTATTTGGAACCCCAAGCAACGTTTGTTTATTAATACCAGCATGTAGTAGTAAAAATCTCTGTAACATTTGATAAAGTAGGTAGGTACTTCAAAGTTATAGTAAGGTAAACTTTAAGTTGTGTTATTGATCTAGTTTAAATTATGTTACACTATTCAAAAAAATAAAAATTGGTAAATATATACCAAAAAGGAGGGTATCGTATTTTTTTTAATTAATTATTTTAGTTACGAATTTTGACATATCGTCCATGATACTGCAATTCATTTGCAACGAACTAATAACTCTTCTCTCTAGAATAGGCATTTCATTTGTAAAAACTGAAAAAAACGTAGCCAACATATACATTTGTCTGTCTTACTCGCACAGCTTTGTCTAACAGAGACAACAATAACAGTTACTGGTAATTGTTATTGTTCAGACCTGAATATATCTACTATTTGTTTACAAACAAACCGAGATGTTGGCGATACTTTATATTAACGGTATGCGTATTCTAGAGAGAAGAGTTGTTAGTTCGTTGGTCATGTGTCATTGTAATTCAATAAACATGACATATTTTTTCATTTCTGTCAAATGACGATAAGCGGTATAATCGTACCATTATAGTAACCTAAAGACTGTGACCCCAGACTAGTAATTTAATGTGGCTTTCAACGTGTGAAATACGCTGTGGTGTTAAATAAATAAATTTAATTAATATTGTACAGTGTTTTTATTATACATTTCAAATGTTATGTTGATGTTTAGATAAACAAAAAAGGTCACTTTTTTAAGATAAGATAGAGGCATTTAGCACGTTAGCATTGTTGTCACGTTTATGATAACACACAAATGGTTAACGAGTAATTATTTTGATTAAAATTAACAAATATACTTAGTAAACAGTTTTTCATCACTTCTTTTCATCATTTGTGTGCAATTTTTAAAACAAAAAGGTATTATTCTCATTTAGTCCAAAACTCACATTTAAAACGATATCCTTCTTTGTTTATTAATACACTGCAAAAAGAAAATCTACTTTTAACATGCAATAAAACAAAGTCCTTATTTTAAGAAGGACACTGTCTTAGGCCCCTAGGTATATTAAAATTTTATATAAATGCTAAAGATATGGCTCTAATTTTTACACGAAATACAGGGTGTCCCAGTTAAGACCGATCAATGGTTTTTTGGCCGATCAAAGTTTTCTACTGGCTTTTATTTCTGAGATACAATTTTTTTAAATGTTGTTTTAAATAATCATTTTAAAAAATGATCATATTAAACTATTCTTTAATGTATTTACATTTGCTAAACAAATCATATTATTATTAAATTATTTTTTAACTATTTTTTTTTTAAACTATGAATATTTTTAATGAAATTATTTTATCAAGAACTCCATGAATTTCACTTATTTTGATTGCAATTAAGGGTTTAACGAATTGAATATCAAAATTATAAATATCTGGATAAAAGTCATATAAATTGTCAAACTTTAATAAACTTTAAATTGGGTAAAATGCATTTAAGATTTAAACATTAAACAATGATAATGAGGATAAGATAAGATTCTTTATTAACCACATTATGCAAGAATACATTTTTGGCAAGTCAAACAAAAAAATAATAAATATACATTAAAACATTAAACATATATATCACAGTTTTTATAAATCCAAAATTTAAATAAGCCTCCATTCACTGAACAAGGGAAAATTGCCCATTAAAATTTAATAGAGAAAGTTTAGTTGTATACTCATGAACAGAGTAGAAACAGTAACCTAATAAAAAACTTTTAACTCTAGATTTAAACTTGTCATATTCAAGTATTTTTAAGCTATAAGGAAGAACATTATAGAGCTTCAAGTTGAGACAATTTCTTGACACCTTCGAGAGTCTATATTTTGGCTGCCTGAGTGCCATCTTATTCCTCGTATTATGATGATGTATGTCAGCACCATGTGTAAAATTATTTTTATTTTTGTGAATTTCAAGCAGTGTGTGGTAGATATACAAAGTGGGTAGTGGCATTATTCCCAAACGCATGAAAAGAGGCTGACAATGGTCTCTGTAGCCCACATCAGCCAGCAACCTTATGGCTCTTTTTTGTAGCCTAAAAGCTTGTATTGCATGGCTTGAGTTTCCCCAGACCAAAGTTGCATAGCTAATATGAGAATGAAAAAGAGAAAAATAGCTGGACCTGAGTGTACTATATGATATCGACCCCTTCATACGTCTGAGAACAAAAATTACCGTAGATAATTTTTTACATAGCTGCTCTATGTGAGGGGACCAACTTAAATTACTGTCAAGGACAACACCGAGGAGTTTGAGAGTGTCTCCATTGGCTGACATCCTTGAGGAGAAAACGAGCCTCTGATTTTTCTCAGCGTTCATTTTCAGATTATTTGAGGTAAACCACCCTTCTGCTGTTTTTACGTTTTCATTACTGAGTTGAGATAAGTGATCAACATTTTTGTGAGTATCTATAATTGTTGTATCGTCAGCAAAACAGTAACATTTTTTCGGATGCATGAAATCAAAAAGGTCATTAATATATATAATGAAAAGTAGGGGCCCTAAGACAGACCCCTGAGGCACGCCATGTGCTACAATTTGATAATCTGATATAGAATTATTTATATATACACACTGGTATCTGTTACTTAGATAAGATTTAAAGAGAGAAAGGGGCCGACCTCTAACTCCACAGAAACTCAGTTTATCCACAAGGATGTCATGAGAGACACAGTCAAAAGCCTTGCTAAGGTCGAGCAGCGTTATTCCAACGTGCTCTCCCTTATCAAGGCCTTCCAGTATGTGGCTCAGAACTTTCAAGATGGCCCCCGTAGTTGAGCAGTTGCTACGGAAACCGTATTGACAATTGTGTAAAATTTTATTAAGGTCTAAAAATTTAACTAAACGATTTTTAATAAGTGTCTCAAATACTTTACCAAAAAATGGGATAATCGAAATAGGCCGGTAGTTGTCAACCATGCTTTTGTCACCTTTTTTGAATATTGGAGTGATTTTTGAAATTTTGAATGGTTCAGGAAAGATACCTTCTGCAATGCATTTATTAAACAGATGTGAGAGTGGGCTTGAAATTGTGTTGGCGGAATCTTTTAAAATTCTTGTATTTATATCATAAATATCTGTGCTGCCCGAGTTTTTTAGGTTTTTTATAGTCTTTTTTACCTCATTTGAGGTTACAGGGGACATAAAAAACGATTTAGGATTATGTTTTCTAGTTGAAGTGTCTTTGAGACTACTTACACTATTATGGTTGCTATTTGGTAATGACTTGATAATCTTCTCCGCAGCTGTAGCAAAAAAATTGTTAAAGCTATTGGGAGAGATTTCATTTCCGATTTTAGAGTTTTTTACCTTATTTCGCTCAAAGTTGATCAGCCGCCAGCAATCTCTTGACTTATTATTAGAATTTTGAATGTAATTATCATAGGATACCATTTTTGTATTTTTTACTGTAGAACTATAAAGAGATTTAAATTTATTATAAGCTGATATATCAATTTCATCTTTGGTTACTTCACTGATCAACTTTAAGCAAGACAAAGTATCTCTCATTTTTTTTAACGAGTTATTGAACCAAGTAACAGGTGGTTTTAATGTGTTAAAACATTTTTTTAGTGGAAAATGCTTTTCAATTAATAATTTATATTTTCTTACCAGAAATTCAGATAGAAAGTCAACATTTGTATCAGTATTCTCAAAGACACTCGGCTAACGTTTAAGCAAGACAAAGTATCTCTCATTTTTTTTAACGAGTTATTGAACCAAGTAACAGGTGGTTCTAATGTGTTAAAACATTTTTTTAGTGGAAAATGCTTTTCAATTAATAATTTATATTTTCTTACCAGAAATTCAGATAGAAAGTCAACATTTGTATCAGTATTCTCAAAGACACTCGGCTAACGTATAAGTACCATAAGTAGTAACAAAAGAGGCTTAAATGAACTTTCTTCAGATTAAAGTGTAAAAAAATACAGTAGTTCCATCTAGGAAATAGTTTGGGTACTTGAAACCCTTAATCACAGAAGCTAACAAATAAGTTATTGTGAATTTAACAAAATAATAAATGAGGATTATTCCAAATAAAATTATAAAAACATTATTTGATCAACGTAAAAAAATAAAAATATTTTTTTTTTACTTTTAGTATTTAAATTTTTTAAATGGCGTATAAAAATGGTGTCAAATAAGCTATATCTCAAAAACAAACACTAGTAGAAAACTTTTGTTTATGCACAGTTATAGCTTGTTGGGTGTATACTGACTGACATAAATTTTATTCCTATAGCTCTAATAATTACGCCAAAAAAAATTGATCTGTTTTAGCTGGGACACCCTGTATGTGAAGGGTATAAAAATAAAAAAAGTTTGAGATTTAATCCAGTTGCAGAGATTTTAACGGGGATTTTAAAGAAACTTTAAATATATTTGTCTGTCCGTTTGTCAACAAAAAATTTTTAGAAGGGTGTTTAAAAAAAACTAAAGAAAAAAAAATCCGCTGATAGGAATTTTACTGCAAAAACAGCTATTAGGGATATTTTTCATTTAGAACACAATGTAAGTTATCAGAATTGTTTTAAGGAAAACAATATATTAACTTTTCCTTGTTTATTTTAGAACATATATGTTTTGTACTTAGGTAAATTTTCAAAAAAAAAACTAAATATTAATTAATATGGTCTGTTTTTTCAAGCAAGATTGTAAATTAAAATTCGCAGAGTAAATATTCAACAGGTTTGAATATATAATATAGTTATGTTTTATAAAATAAACTACGCAGTATATTCGCACATCCAATATTCGAATCTGTTTTGAAAATATTTACTGTGCGATTTTTAATTTACTCTCTTGCTTGATGAAACAGTAGCAAAATATCTTAAGCTCTAGAGCACTTTATGACTATATACTATATACTATATACTATATACATGTATAGTGATAGAACTATTATAGCTATAATTATTATAGCGGTATCCTACAACGCTATAAAGACTGACTCTACTAAAGAAAAGAGAATACTTAGGTTTGAAGTTGTTTGTCTTATGACAGTCAAAGTCAGTTTGACAAAAAAAAAGGTAATTTATAATGGCTCATATTTGTACACTAAAAACTGATGAGGATAGCCCTTTCCATGTGATAAAAAAGGATGGATTTTTTACGAAACTAATGTATAAAGTGAGAACACTGACTTTAATATCACTTGACCACCCCCACAGCTATGAATTTTTCGAGAGCAAAAGAGCCATTTTAGCTGAAGTACGAAGACAGGTTGACTCCAAGTATTTTTATATTATTCATCCTTTTAGTCTTTTTAAGGCGTACTATGATATATACCTTATTTTTCTTTATTCAGTAAGCATATTTTATCAATTATTTAGAGATTCGTTTCTAATTAAATACGATGGGAATATGCTTGTGTACGATATATTTTTCTATATGTTAAATATCTTGTGTCTTCTGGATATAATAATATCATTCTTATGTGGATATCCTGCCGAAGATAAATTACATGTTATTTTGGAGCCAAGTAAAATAGCTAAAAAATACTTATTAAGTTATTTTATATTTGACTTATTAAGTTCTATACCATTAGATATAGAGGAATTTGATGTTCCATTAAAATATAACCTTTTATTTAGAGGCTTGGACTATTTAAAGTTTGTCAGAACATATACTGTGTATCAATTATTCAACAAGACTTTTGAATATTTTGATATCCATAACAAAATGTATGCTGTGTTTATTATTATTCTATATTTCAAGATATTATTTATACATACAATGACATGTATAGGCCATATTCTTCCAAATCTATTGTGGATTGAAGAAAGAATTAAGATTATGCATCCCGATACACATAACATCTTTGAGCAACCAATGCATGTACAATATTATACTGCTGTATTGTTTACGATAAGCAAAATGATGGGAGCACCAGAAATATTAATAGTAGATAAATGGTAAGTATAATATAGTGTACACTTATAGAAATTTTACACTGCTCTACTACAAAAAATTTTATAATCAATAAGAAAATCCTTACCAGAATGACATATAGCAGTGCCAGCCATATATTGGTTTGGTAGCTTTCGCACTGATCGATAAAAAATTCTTAAGATTTAAAAATATTCTGTATTGAAAAAGTACAATAAAACTAGGCAACAAATCTAAACTTTTTTTTGCGAATTCGAGGGCGTAGAAACCGAATCTGACCTTAGAAAATTTTCAGCACCTAAAATTTTTGAGATATAAGTCCAGGAAATAATGACGTTTTTTTTCAAAATCTTAAAAAAAAGAGTAGGATTTTGAAAATTTTAGGGTATATTAAAAAAAAAACGATGAACTCAAAAATATATATGCCAAGGACCTACTGTCAGAGTAAGTACGCGAAAAAAAAAACTAAGTGCAGAGTTTACTTAATTGCTCTTTTGTGGCAAAACAATCAAATCTGTATAAAAATTTTATAAAACTTAATTTGTAGATTATAAAATTCTCTACAAAAATATTCATACAAATATTTTTTTATTTTGCTTAGTTTGTTCGTAAAAAGTAAATAAATGAAAAAGAAACAAAATTAAAGTTTACAGTGTAAACTTTTTTCCCGAGCCCAAAAAATATATTTTTCTTATGAATTTAAAGGCGCAGAATCCAAATTAGACCTTAAAAAAAAATCCAGCACGTCTTATATTTTAGATTTTAGTACAGGCAATTATGCCAATTTAAAAATAATTTATAAAACAAAATTTTGTGTATTTTTTGTTTGTTTTTATAATGGTTCTATATCATAAAAATGTTACTTTATTACATAAGAACCATATTAAGTAACATTTTTTTAGTTCATTTTTTACCCCCCAGTAAGGATTTTTGACAATTTTTAGTAGAGTACACGGTGATAAGCTTGTCCCCTTATGCACCCTTCTCCTTACCCCCCACCCCTACTTAGTTTTGTCAAATTATCCATTTTTTTTTTAATATTTTTTTTTCATAATATTCCAATTTATTTTACCTATGAATTTAAAGTTTCCATGTTTTGTTGAGTATTTTTTAACTAATATTGAGTCGCCGAATCTAAATTTATCCTCGGAATATTTTTATCTTTCATGATTTTAGAACAAAAGAGGGATAAAATAATGATTTTTTAACATTTTTATCTAATTTTTCTCGAAAAACTTAGGTAATAGAAATATTCTGAGGCCAGATTTGGTTTCAGCGACCCAAAATTAGTTAAAAAATATATGACTCCAATCAGGGCAAGAAACCGTGTTGCCTAGTGTAATTGTACAAATTCTACCAATTATTGGTTTGGACTTTTACTTCAGCTCTTGCTGCAGATTTATTTATGACGGCAAAAAAAAAACAATTTTTTTATGAACTTTAAGAGTTGTCTAATACTTTGTAAAAAGTTTTGTACATAAAAATAATACAGATCGTCTGAAAAAATATTCCAAAAATCTTTAATTTTTTGCCTCAAAAATCAGAACAGCCCCTTAATATTCATACATACTGTAGCTTTGTTAAAAAGTATTTTCAGAGCAAGGTTTATGGTAATTTTTTTTCATACTTTCGATGTGGAATCATCTCTTAAAATTAATGATCGAATACCTGGAATAACCTCTCCGTAGTAGAAATTTAACGTTAGAATAACGTTTTTTTAACGTTAGAAAACTTTATAAAAGTACGTTATAAAATATGTGCAAATGTCACGCTTTTTAACGTTTTATCAAATGTTAGTTACAAACGTTAATCGAACGTTAGACTTTTAAGTTAGAAATACGTTATAAGTAAGTTTTAATTTCTAACTTTCGGAAGGGGAGTGGCTAACTAGGAGATTTCTACCTGCATCATAAAATGGCAGCTGGAGAGAAATTTATTCATATAAATAAATCTTAATGTATTTTAGCAATCATAATATTTTTAAACATAATTTCATCACATTTATTTATAAAATAGACATCTTTTTAGGTGGCCCTAAATATTTTTCGTGTAATATGCTGTTATACTTCGATAAATACGTTTACCTCTCAGAAAAACTTTATATTTAGTTAGTTCATATTTATTTATAGATTCAGAATCTTAAAATATTTTTTCAATTCTAGTACTGTAACAGCGTTGCCAGACTTACTATAATTTTGACTTTTAGGGGATTTTTTTAAACTTATAGAAATAATAAATAATTATCAAACCTAGGCACATAACTGTCTGAAATGATTATTTTCGACTATATATAGCTATATATAGCTTACGTATTAATAATGGAAATTAAAAAAATATTTAAAGTTAGAATAAGGTTAGAAAAAGGTTAGAATTTAGTTGGGAATCTAACGTTAGATTTATGTATTTTATAACGTTTTTGTCAAAACTTAGTTTCTAAGGTTAGATTTATATATTTTATAACGTTTTTGTCAAACGTTAGTTTTTAAGGTTAGATTTATATATTTTATAACGTTTTTGTATAACGTTTGAGACTAAAGATAAAAATGTCACTAATCTGTTATGTAAAGTTAGATTTATGTACCTTTCTACCAGGGCCATATATTAAGAAAACTAAAAGGCTTAGAAAGCTCAAATTTTAAATGGAGGCAAACAGGTGCCTTAACCGGGGAGTGTTGATACCCCCAATTTATATTCTTCCATTTTTCAAAGGGTATAATCTAGTATAAATATAAAAACATTTTTTTTACAAAAAGAAACTATACAATTTTTAGTAACTTCCCATATAATTTGTTTTAGGTATAGCAGACTTAAACATATACTTTGTGTAATAGTTGGAGACTTGTTTGCAGCATTGTGTTCAGTTGTGGTACTTGTAACAATATTAGCTTCTAAAAATACTTCAAACAAAGTACGCGAGATCGAAAATCAGCTAGAAGAATATATTAAGAGGAAGCACATCCCCAAGCCTCTGGGAAACAAGCTTATGGAGTACTATGATTACCGATTTAAAACTGAATACGTGAATAAAGATTTTCTTCAATCGATTCTGCCAGATAAATTAAGGGACAATATTCATGATGTAAAAATGGCCAGATTCTTTAATAAAATCGCAGTTTTTAATGGACTCTCGTTTAATGAATTGAAACAACTACGCTTGACTTTAAAACGAACTGTTTATATTTATAACGATGTCGTTTACAGGTAAGTCTGAAGTTTTATTTGTATTTCTTAAGAAACAACACCAAAGTATATTTGCTTTCCCATTTTTAAAATTTTCAGAATATTGGGAAAGCTGTGTATTCTTGCAAAAAAATTGAATTTTTTTTGAGTATTTTTCGTTTTATGACGATGGATAGTTGTCTTAAAATTTTAAAATTTGGGAATTTGAATTCTAGTTAAGTTTTGTCAGCAGAATCCGAATTCGTTTATAGAATTAATAGGTCTATCTGTTTTAGTTTTCGAAAAAATGAAAATCAAAAATTTGTTTTAGTAAACTTTCATCGCCTGTAAAAAAAAACTATACATGATATTAACTTACGAATATGTATAAACGACAGAAAAAAGATTAGTATTTAAAAATACCATTGAATAGTTCGTTAAAATTGTTTTGTGTTACAATTTTAATATAGATTCTTTTGAAGAATTTTTTATAAAAAAAAAGTTAGGTTGAGCAGTGTTAGATATACTCGGCGCATTATCTATCTGAGTAACAAATTGGATCAAGGAAGCTATGATTAGTGGTTTAAAAATGACTTTTAGTAATATTTTTGTAGCCCATTGTGCTTTTGATAATTTTTAACATTTAGGTTAAATTGACTGTCATTTTACGTCTTACAAATAATAACAAAATCTGTTTAAAAAGTAAAACTTTGTTCAAAATTATAATAAAAGTAAGTTTTTATTCATAAAGTGCTATTATAAACTTAAATTTAACATTACCTGAATAAAATTACGGACCAGTATTATTTTAAACAAAAAATTCTCTGTTATAGTGTTCACTTAAAAAATTTATAGAGCACTGCATTATATTACTTTATTTAAACAAAATGTTTATAGATTGATGCTTTAGTTTTCTTTTTATGCACTTTTCTTGTTATTTCTTCTTGCTATAGCAAATTATTTGGATTTTTTATAAATGTCAAAACGTCTTGATTGACAATAAATTTTAAACAAGATGAAAACCTTACCTAAGGAACTAAATATATTCTGCCAACCAAATAACAAGAAACAAATGACCATCAACTCAGATAGATAATCCGCGGAGTTTATCTTACAGCTCAAAACATTTTTAATGTCTAATAATTTTTGACAGATTATGACAACAAACAACAAACACTGCTCAACTTAGTATTTATTTTTCCAGAAACTGACCAAAAGAAGGTCTTGCTAACTATAAATTACACTAATATTTTACGAATTATTCGCTAGCATTTCTAAATAGGGGAGAGCGGGGCACAGTGGCCAGGGGGACACAGTGGACCATTTCAAATATCTCTTTTATTTAAAGGTTCCATTAATTGCCAGATCTGCTGAAGTGCGATGATTATATTTCAAATTTTCCTTCTTAATGAATTTGCTACTGGGTAAAACAGTTTTCATTAAAAGTGCTGTATGTCAGTTTGTGAGGTGAATTTCAACTTTTTGTGCTACAGATTTTTAGCGATTATTTTTAAAATACAAGGGTTAAAATAGTGGAACCTGTTTTAATAGCTAAACTAAGTTCTAAGGTAAGAAATAGAAATGTATTTTTTCACTATTAAACAATTATTTAGAAGTTTTAAATATTTAAGAAAAAATATGTACCTGGGGGTACAATGGCCATGTTCATGGCGGGGCACAGTGGCCACTCCTTTTTTAAGTAAATTTTAGAATACACAGTGGTCACTGTACCCCTCATACATTTTTTTATAAATCACACTGTTTTAACACGTATATTTTTTCTCAAATTTTAATTCATACTTTTCTTATAGTTACGTAATCACTATGAGGAATAAAAAACGAAAGACCAGTATTGGAGAAACAACCGAAGCAACAATGCAACTGAAGCAACAATGCAAATAACAAGAAAAATAAAAGATAAAAAAAGAAACAATAATTTTAACGCTGTCCCCAAATATTCAAGAAATGAAACAAATTATAGCCATGAAAGCACAAGAAAAGAAGGAAAATACACTTAAGTCACTGGAAAAAATAAGTTAATAAATTCTGCAAAACGGAAGATTTATGATAGAAATAATATAGTAAATTAAAAAAAAAAACATAAAAGAATAAAAAAATGAAAACTACGAATCAAGTGACGACGAGGATGATGACTTAAGTTTACCAGAAAGTGATGTCGTTGACCTCTTTACTGATGAAGAGCCAGATAAAGAGCTAAATTTTGATGTATCTAATATAAATGTTGACAGCTTATAAACCGGAATATAAAGAGTATTTTGTACCATTACCTCTGAGTGATTTTTATTTTGTTATGAATGATTATATCATGTTTATTTTATTAGTAACTTTTATATTAAAATTTAAATTGTATTATAATATAAATAGTTTGTTTTGATATGGCCAAACTACCCCGACCTATTGTCCACTGTACCCCAGGTCTGGGGCACAGTGGACCAAAAAATATTTTTTTTTCAAATGCTTATCAAAAAAAAAAGTTTTTTATTTTTGCATAATTATTTATTTAAATTTATAGGTAAAACTTTAAAATTTGATATAATCAAATAAAGCTTTTTTTTTAATGAAATATGAAGAAGTTATATATTTTTTTCTAAAAAATTGGCCACTGTGCCCCGCTCTCCCCTACTAAGACATCCTCTGTTGTTTGGACATATGTGCAAGTTAATATCTAGTATTGTTATTTTTTTACAGGTGATGAAATTTCGATAAAACTGAATTTAGATTTACATTTTTCGAAAATAAAAAATAATAAGTTAATTTTGTGAACGGATTCTACGAACAAAATTTAACTAGAATTGTTATGTACAGTTGTGGCATTAAATATCGGGACAACCTCAAAAAGATTTGTCATTTTTATAGTTTTTTCATGGATGGATGGAACATGGGATTATTTTAAAAATTAAAAACTAGGTTACTTTGTTTTGACATAACTAAATTATTTAGTTAAAGTTTACTGTCAAAAAATATTAAATTAATAAATTAATATTTATTGATTCATTAAATTTTACACAAATGTTGTAATTATTTAAATAATAATAAAATTGATTTTCTTTGGATCAAAATTGTACTATACGGGTAAAGAATATGTGTTTAATATACATTTTTCTCTTCAATATAGCTAATAATATAAATTTTCTACTGCAAATGGATTTGAGTTTAAGAGTTAATTACTGAGGTAAGCGAAAAAAAAATCCTAGTATAAGGCAACTGCACCTTTTTTCTCGGTTTTTCTTATATAATTAAAAATTGCTTCACCATCCATTGTAGGTTTTGACCAGCGAGGATCCTTTTTCGGTTTCATATAAGAACCTAATGTTTTCTCAATAAAACATTTCTTAAGAAACAGATCTATTTCTTGAACTATTTTCAGTAAAATTGAACCTTATCCATATCTCCTAATACTAAGGACGACTGAGCATTTTTTCTCTTTAATTTCCAGGATAAGCAAACTCATTTTAAATTAAAATAAAGATAAAAAACACTTTTTTTACAAACTACTCATATAACAGCAAAAAATAAACAAACATTGGACATATTTCAATGTTTTCTAAAATATGACACAAGACCCACTATGAAAAATTGTTTGTCCAGATATTTAATGCCACCACTGTAAGTTTCCAAATTATAATATTGTAAAGAAACAGGGCCATCACCAAGAACTTTAACAGTATCTTTCGAAAACAATCTGCTGCGATTTTGCTGTTGATGATTATGAATAGCCTAAACCCCATTCTACCAATATCCACTGATTGTTTGCTTTGACAATTCTTTGAAACTTAAGTTAACCTCAGAGCTTCCGTGTATCGACAGCATTTTTGTCTTCTTTTAACGAGTTTTTGCTAACCAGGATAAAATATCATTCTTATTTATTTTAGCTACGGTCAGATAGATAGTGCTGTATACTTCATTTCGAGCGGTACCTTCGCTTTGTACTCGCCCCTAGGCATAGAAGTTGGACATGTGAGCGAAGGGGACTATTTTGGAACTAGAGGCTTATTATATAAACAGGTTAATAGAACCACCGCAGTTATTGCTATAGAAATAAGCGAGTGTTATTGTATCCAAGTACATGAGTTTGAAAAAATTTTCGATAGAGGTCATTGGATTTACAAAGTCTTAGAAAGTCGAGAAGAGGCCAGAAAGGGTTTTATAGAAAAAATTGATAATCATTTCAAAAAGCACATCTTAAAAGAAAGATACAAAAATATTAACAATGAATAGTTAAACAGTGGCTGAGAAACTGTTTTTTTTTATAGAGCTGCTTTAATCATTTTATTGGAAAAAAGGTTAAAATCGAATGCAGGTAAAGACAATTTTTTATATAAATAAAAACCGGAAACTTCAAATTTTGATACTTTTGTAAATAAATAAACACTTGTATATTTTTCACTTTTCCGCAAACGGCTGCAGTTTTAATTAAAAAAATTTAAAAAAAATAAACATTTATATAATTTTTATTTTTATTTTTTATTTATACAAGCATTTGCATGCGGGAAAGTACACTTTCCCAAATAATACTAATTTTTCACAATGTTGCGGAAAAGTATTACTTTTTTTATTTTATTTTTTATTTATTTATACACAGCATACATATATAACGTAGAGTTACAATTAAATTAAATTATTTTTTATCTATAACTATTTTATAATAATTTTTGTTACAATATTTAGTAAAGTTAGACTTGGTGTGTAGAAGATATTTAATGTTATTATTATGTTTTTTTAATTAAGCTACAAATAGCTTATTCGTGATATACGTTTACACACGGTTATAGAAAAAAATGCATAACCTAACCCATAATCGATTAGAAAAAAAAAATATTGTCTGATTAAGATGACTATAATCTATCTGACTGCGAGCGGTTCTAAAACCGCCACACACAAGCAAATATTCCCCATAATGTGGCAAAAACCTCTGGATTTAAAGTAATAGTCATGAAGTAAGCTGATACTTAATAAAAGGACACTCGATAGTAAACTTTTATCATAGTTTCGAAACCAACACTTTTTATTTTATTATTACAGCCATTTCTTCAGTCGATGGTAATATTCGATTGAAATAATGGCTGCTATTGTGGCCATGATACCCACCAAACAGCAAAAAAATGGTCGGTCGGTAGGTCAGTCGGTCGGTCGCTCGATCTTATTTGGCAAGAAGAAGATTTTATAGAAAAAGGTAGATTAAAATGTAAAATTACTCCCTACGTAGATATATTCACAACTTTAATCATTTTAAACAAAATATTTGGGTAGCGTCGGTTTGCAAACATGCTGCTGGATGCATATCCACGCTATGAGAACTTGACTTCAGATAGCCAACGTCAAATAGGAGGCAGTTTGTTATGTCACCCTGACACTAATTTAGAATTTTGACAATCAGTTAAAATGGCACCTGGAGGAGGACATATTTGTACATTAGAAACTGATAAGGATAGCCCTTTTCCTGTGCTAAGAAGAGCTGGAATTTTTACGAAACTTAAGTATAAAATCAGAACACTGACTTTGATATCACTAGACCACCCCTACAGTTATGAATATTTTGAGAGCAAAAGAGCCATTTTAGCTGAAGTACGAAGACATGTTAACTCCAAGTATTTTTATATTATCCATCCTTTTAGTCTTTTTAAGACGTACTATGATATATATCTTATTTTTCTATACTCATTAAGCATATTTTATCAATTATTTAGAGACTCGTTCCTAGTTAAATACCAGGAGAATATGCTTATTTATAACATATTCTTCTATATATTAAATATCCTTTGTATTTTGGATATAATGATAACGTTCTTTAGTGGATACCCTTCCGAAGATAAAATACATGTTATTTTGGAGCCAAGTAAAATAGCTAAAAAATACCTATTAAGTTATTTTATATTTGATTTATTAAGTTCTATACCATTAGATATAGACTTGTTTGATATTCCATTAAAATATAACCTTTTATTTAGAAGCTTGGACTATTTAAAATTTGTCAGAGCATATACTGTGTATCAATTATTCAACAAGACTTTTGAATATTTTGGTATCCATAACAAAATGTATGCTGTTTTTATTATTCTTCTATATTTCAAGATATTATTTATACATACAATAACATGTATAGGCCATATTGTTCCTAAAATATTGTGGATTAAAGAAAATACTAATAATTTGCACCCTAATGTAGTTAGTATATTTGAGCAACCAATGCATGTACAATATTATACTGCTGTGTTAATTACGATATCAAAAATGATGGGGATACCAGAACTAATTCAAGTAGAGAGATGGTAAGTATATTCTTTTTAATATTTAGAAAACAAAAATATTTTTCTTCAAGCGTACTAAAATTTTCATATTTTATAACTGAACACTAGGGTGGTCGAGAAAATTCAAATTGAATATACGAATGCTACCTACACAAAAATTTGTTGCCCTTTATGGTAATATGAATTATCCAAAATTTGAAGTCAATCGAAATACGTTAAGGCACCGCACAGTGGTCCTAAAGTTTTTAAACTTACCCATTTTACGAGCTTCTTTAATTTTAAATTTACAAATTAGCAGATTTTGAAATCTTAAACTTTTATCAACTAAAATTGTTGCCTAATTTGTGACTATTGCTTACGTCAAATTTAAGTGGTTTAGAGTTGGCACAAGAACCTGAAACCTCAAAAATTCCATAATTTTACTAGCTTTTTTTATTCATTTTCTACCCTTGTATCCACAAGGTGTAAAAATGTTAACGGGCCCTAGTCTGAAATCGTAGAGAGGTCGCGCAAGAGCCGTAAATGTTTAAAAATGGACGATTCTATTTTTTTTTTACTTTAAAATTAAACAAATATATATGAGAGTTTAAGAAATACAAATATTTTTATGCTCCTGTTTATGTTTTATTTTTTTTAGTTTTTATTTAACTTGAATTTCTAGTTTGTTAGTTTGTTACTATGTTAGTTTGTTCGTTAGTTTGTTTGTTAAGCAGGACACCTTAGGTTAATGATAGAAAGCTAAAATTTGGTATAGTTATTTATCTTCGAAGATAATACAATATAATAAAATAAAATAATTCCCCCAACCCGCCCCCCTTGTTAGGGGAGGTATACCTCTTTTTCAATTCTTACCAATATGTTTGTGGAAATTTTGTACTGAAGGTTTTTGCACTCACTAGAACTGAATATAATATTTAAAAAAATGCCCCCACCCCCTAGGGGCAATTTAAATGTTTATAAAGAGTCGTTTAAAAAATATATTCTATTTTTTTATACCTAAACTGGATCCTCATTAAGCACTTATATCCCTTTCAGATTTCTAGTTTATATACATTATAATGTATAACTATATACCGCGTGACACAAGAAGTATTGCCTACTAATTATCTCCATAAATATAAAAGATAACTTTTTAAAATTTATAGAGCTTGTATGAACCGTAAATACCTCGATTTTGGCATCCTCATTACAAAGAATATCAGTTCCGGTCTTAGCGGAAGTGATACCAACTTTTGATTTTTAAATGGAACCCTATATAGTTGCTTACATTTTCAGATTCGTCTTTAAATTCTCTTTTCTTTGATAACAAGTCGATATTTGCATTAAAGATGGCGCCACAGGAGCCTTTTTTAGCAGTGGGCTAAGAATTTACTATTCATCTGAAACTGATTTTCTTTTGTTTTTATGAAAAAAGCGTTATTTTAAAGTTTAAATCATCAACCTTAACGCCATTTTTTGCTAATTTTTTTAATGAAACGACCTATTTTTGATTTCACTAAATTAAAAACTCAGGTATAGTCTACAAGAAAAACTTACAAATACTCTAATAGCGTTGGACACTTTCCCCGAAAAGGGCCAACCCTATTAGGGTGTTTGTACCTTTTTCTTGTAGAGTATACCTGAATTTTTAATTTAGCAAAATCAAAGATAGGTCGTTCCATTTAAAAAAATAGCACAAACTGGCTTTAAAGTTGATGAATTAAAAAAAAAACATTTTCCGCTTATACCGGAAGTGATATTTTTTATAATGACGATGCCAAAATGGGGGTATTTACGGTTCATATTTCAAAAAGTTATCTTTTATAGTTATGGAGATAATTCGTAGGCAATACTTCTTGTGTCACCCGGTATATAATTATACATTATAATGTATATAAACTAGAAATCTGAAAGTGATATAAGTGCTTAACGAGAATCCAGTTTAGGTATAAAAAAATAGAATGTATTTTTTAAACGACTATAAACATTTAAATTGCCCCTAGGGGGTGGGGGGCATTTTTTTAAATATTATATTTAGTTCTAGTGAGTGCAAAAACCTCAGTACAAAATTTACACAAACATATTGGTAAGAATTGAAAAAGAGGTATACCTCCCCAACAAGGGGGGGGGGTTGGGGGAATTATTTTATTTTATTATATTGTATTGTCTTCGAAGATAAATAACTATACCAAATTTCAGCTATCTATCATTAACCTAAGGTGTCCTGCTAAACAAACTAACATAGTAACAAACTAACAAACTAGAAATTCAAGTTAAATAAAAACTAAAAAAAAATAAAACATGAACAAGAGCAAAAAAAAACTAAAAATATTTGTATTTCTTAAACTCTCATTTATATTTGTTTAATTTTAAAGTAAAAAAAAATTAAAATAGCCCATTTTTAAACATTTACGGCTCTTGCGCGACCTCCTAACTTTTTCCGATTCTCCTAAAATTTTGCATATATAATATACATGTATAGGTCTACAATTTCAGACTAGGGCCCGTTAACATTTTTACACCTTGTGGATACAAGGGTAGAAAATGGATAAAAAAGCTAGTAAAATTATGGATTTTTTGAGGTTTAAGGTCCTTGTGCCAACTCTAAACGACTTGTGATCCACCTTAAATTTTACATAAGAAATAGTCACAAATTAGGCAACAATTTTAGTTGATAAAAGTTTAAGATTTCAAAATCTGCTAATTTATAAATTTAAAATTAAAGAAGCTCGTAAAATGGGTAAGTTTAAAAACTTTAGGACCACTGTGCGGTGCCTTAACGTATTTCGATTGACTTCAAATTTTGGATAATTCATACTACCATAAAGGGCAACAAATTTTTGTGTAGGTAGTAGCATTCGTATATTCAATTTGAATTTTCGCGACCACCCTACTGAACACACTAGTTAGAAGTGATCTATTTACTTACAGTAAAAAAAGAGTTCATTTTTGTACGCCGTAAAAAAAAGTTAGTTAAGCAAATCCACCACTGGCGGCAGCACTCTTTGACTTTAATGACAGCCATACTTCAAACTTGTTTGTTTATTATGTATACCGGTGGTTGACTCGAGATTCTGTGCAAAAACCTTGTGTGAAATTGATTAAAAATGGTTGAAGAAGAATATATGGTTTATACACCTACAAATCTTTCCGAAATTGCAAATTCTACATTAGACAAGTTACCATCAAAATCGTGAAAAGTGTACGATTTAGCCTACGAAAAAAATTTAAAATGCGCTAAGGAAGGTTTAAGTTTATTTCGAAAGGGTATTATTGGCCTATTTTAATAAAAAAAAAAACATACTTTATTACTGAATAAATTAAATTCAAAAATTAATATTTAAAAAAATATAGAATGCTTGAAGGAAAAATAGTATGTTTCACTTTTTTTTTCTACTCGTCTGTAGTTTCCGGACTCCGCTTCGCATCGTCCGTAAATTTTACAGACTAGTAAAAAAAGCTTTACTTTTCCTCTTAGTAAAACAATATACTTTTTTTTAATAAAAAACCAACTTGACTTAGTAAACAGTGTATTAAATAAAATCTTCGCCTAGTGCTTTCGTTATTTAAAACATCATCAGGGCAAGGCCTCGACAGGGCTTCCTACATTAAAAAAAAAAAAAAAAACAAAATAAAAAACAAAATATTATATATTTTTTTTGTTGGGCCAATAAATGAACATTTATTTTATGAAGAATAAAAATTGTGCGTATTATGGAACACTTTGAAGTAAGGGAACTTTTCACACCTCGGTTGAGCAGTTCATCAGGTTAGAAAAAAATGGCAGTAAAATGTAAGAACAGTTTTGTAAATTAGAAAACCTGTATATTACAGATCTGCAATCAGCGAAATCCTAAACCCAGACTCTAGGTCCTAGAGGTTTTTGAGATACTGCTTGGCATTTCTTCAGGAGGGCCCTTCTTTACAACGCTAATATAATTCTCACCAAAATAGTATTAGTATTATTAGTATTAGTATTAGTATAGAAATTAACACGATGATTTCAAATCCGTTTACAAACTTTTTATATCTCTTGCCGTTTTCCAGAAAAAAACTATTATAGTTTTAAAATGCTAATTTTTATGGCATTGTAGTTTAAATAGTTTTTATTTCAGAGTTGTTAAATTACACATAGTAATAGTAATAGTAGTAGTAGTAGTAGTAGTAAAAGGTGGGTAGGCTCCGACGCCTGACAAGTAGGCCCAATGACCCTTTTTGTCTGCCCCAAGATAACCTACTCAACCTGCTGCCTATCCTCCCTCTTCCTGAATCTGCCAGACCTTCTGATAAAGTTCATAACATCTGACCAGGCTAGGAGGCTCAACTCTTTCTTCGCACTCCGAAGATGTCTTGTCTGAGCCTGCCCAGAGCCTCACACTCTCCTATGAAGTAGTAGGGCGTTTCCTCGTCCATCCCGTACCCAGGGCAGGTCGGATCGTTTACCGTCCGCATGAAGCTTAGGTGTCGCATAAGCCCATAGTCGCCCGTAAGGACACCTGTAAGAAGGCTTATAGTTGCTCGGCCCATTCCTAGTAGCCAGACCTAGCTTTTTGGTTTGGACTAGCTTTGACCTAGCTTTGCTTGGACTGGTCAGGAATTCCTTTGCCTGCCTGCAACCGCTAAGATCGGTCCAGTGTTCTTTAAGTTGACTTTCCACAGAAACGTTGAGGGCAGTCTTCACTTGTTTCCTTGTGATAATTACACATAAGACATGTGCCCACCTTTTAACTTTAATACACTGCCGTGCATTAAATTCCGGACACCTAAAAAATTGACATTTTTTAAATTCAAATATTTAGAAAACTAATTAATGGATTTGACTGATTCTTTTTTTGTTTTAAAGCTTAAACATTCACTACTTTTGTTTGTTTTAAGAATGTTTAAATTTTTTTTTGTATTAACAGCAACAAATAATGTACTTTTTTACTTGCATGGTACGCCACTGCAACTGTTTATCAAATTATTAAAGTCTTTCTAATTGCCGCAGTTTTAATGAATATTTTCTTTTTTATTTTTTTTACATTTTTACTTCTGGTTTAGGAGAAGAAGAATGACAACTTTTAGGAAAATCCTGATATCTCCTAAACCAGAAGTAAGAAAGACATAGTTTTTAATATATTTTTTTCAATAATGTTAATAATTTTCTTACTATTTAATAAAAAACCACAGTTAGTAATAATTTTTTGAAAATCGTCAAATCATCATATTTTATCCCTGCTACCCCTGTTAGCTACCACAATCTAGAAATTTTGTAAGAGAAAAAGTTGGGCGTCTCATCAAAATGAAGCTACTCACAGAAAATTAGTTTGATAGTAATAAACGCTAAAAATGGGTCCAGGAATCCCGGACTATATGCAATTATCTTACCTGGTATAATTTGTTGTAGGTTTAATCAGCTTATACATATACTTGCTATTGTAGTTGGAGACTTGTTTGCAGCATTATGCTCGGTTGTGATACTTGTAACAATACTGCTATCTAAGAATACTTCAAACAAAGTCCGCGAGATCGAAAATCAGCTAGAAGAATATATTAAGAGGAAGCACATCCCCAAGCCTCTGGGAAACAAGCTTATGGAGTACTATGATTACCGATTTAAAACTGAATACGTGGATAAAGATTTCGTTCAATCGATTCTGCCAGATAAATTAAGGGACAATATCCATGATGTCAAAATGACCAGATTCTTTAATAAAATCGCAGTTTTTAATGGGCTCTCGTTTAATGAATTGAAACAGCTTCGCTTGACTTTAAAACGGACTGTGTACATTTATAACGATGTCGTTTACAGGTAATTTCAAAGTTTTATTTTCGTTTTTTCAATAAATATTTGGTTTCTTGTTCTTTATAATAAATATGTTTGGATTACTTGCTATAACTTTTTAATTATCAAATAAAAAATGCAATTACGCCAAAAATAAGACCAAAGTATTTTTTTACTTCTAGGGTTAAAACCTATTTTCATTGACTTATTTTTAATTTTAGTTTATTTTTTCCACCGTGGTCTACAATTAGTTTATTATTTTATTATTCCATCAATCTATTTTCTAATCATCGTACAGAGTGATATTGGTAGACTGACAGTTTCGGGAGGCTGGCCCTCTTCAGTTTTGCTGGCCCTCTTCAATTCTGTTTAAAATTAAAAATTTCTGTCCTTACTAATTTTAAGTCTAACCACCCGTTACTGGTACTATGTGCTTGAGACACACAAGTCTTCAACTTGCTACCATTCAAAGTCTCCAGATTAGGAGAGGTATGAGTAGTTGTCTACATCTAGAAATAGATGGCGCACAAGTCTACATCAATCTAATGGCTATATTCCTTTTGCGAGTAAAGTCTAAAAACGTTTTCTTAATCAGCGTGCAGAGTAGACTCTTGGTACTGAAGAGGGCCAGCAGCCCAAAACTGTCAGTCTACCAATATCACTCTGTACGATGATTAGAAAATAGATTGATGGAATAATAAATTAAAATTTTTATAATTTTGTTTAAAATTAAAAATTTCTGTTCTTACTAATTTTACGTCTAACCACCCGTTAGTGGTACTATGTGCTTGAGACACACAAGTCTTCAACTTGCTACCATTCAAAGCCTCCAGATTAGGAGAGGTATGAGTAGTTGTCTACATCTAGAAATAGATGGCGCACAAGTCTACATCAATCTAATGGCTATATTCCTTTTGAGTAAAGTCTAAAAACGTTTTCTTAATCAGCGTGCAGAGTTGACTCTTGGTACTGAAGAGGGCCAGCAGCCCGAAACTGTCAGTCTACCAATATCACTCTGTACGATGATTAGAAAATAGATTGATGGAATAATAAATTAAAATTTTTATAATTTTGTTTAAAATTAAAAATTTCTGTCCTTACTAATTTTACGTCTAACCACCCGTTAGTGGTACTATGTGCTTGAGACACACAAGTCTTCAACTTGCTACCATTCAAAGTCTCCAGATTAGGAGAGGTATGATAGTTGTCTACATCTAGAAATAGATGGCGCACAAGTCTACATCAATCTAATGGCTATATTCCTTTTGCGAGTAAAGTCTAAAAACGTTTTCTTAATCAGCGTGCAGAGTTGACTCTTGGTACTGAAGAGGGCCAGCAGCCCGAAACTGTCAGTCTACCAATATCACTCTGTACGATGATTAGAAATAAGATTGATGGAATAATAAATTAATTATTATTTTATAATTTTGTTTAAAATTAAAAATTTCTGTCCTTACTAGTTTATTATATTATATTATGATAATATTATATTATTAATAAAGTTGGTTTAGTGACCTTTAAACTATTTTAAGTTTTAGTTTGGTGGGTATAGGTCTTTATTTTTTTAAGAAAAACTACTTTTTCAAACTTGCCGACGTTTCGTAAAATATATTTACTGCCTCAGGGCTCTAAAAACAAATACAAAAAAGTCCAATCCTAGTAAAATGAATATTATTCTTTATCATTTTAGCTACGGTCAGATAGATAGTGCTGTATACTTCATTTCGAGCGGTACCTTCGCCTTGTACTCGCCCCTAGGCATAGAAGTTGGACATTTGAGCGAAGGCGACTTTTTTGGAGCCAGAGGCTTATTATATAAACAGATTAATAGAAGCACCGCAGTCTGTGCTATAGAAATAAGCGAGTGTTATTGTATTCAAGTACATGAGTTTGAGAAAATTTTTGATAGAGGGCATTGGATTTACGAAGTCCTAGAAAGTCGAGAACAGGCCAGGAAGGTTTTTATAGAAAAAATTGATAATCATTTTAAAAAGCACATCTTAAAAGAAAGATACAAAAATATTAACAATTAATAGTTAAATAAGGACTGTGAAACTACTTTTTACAATATGGCAGCCTCAATCACTTTATTGAAGAAATTGGTTAAAATAAAATACAGGTAAAACCAATTTTTTTATATAAACTGCTCTTCAGTTGAAACGTTAAACTAAAAAAAATTGGCTTTTTTAAATCGTTATTATTCGAAAACTACTAATTAGATTTCGAAGATACTTGAAGCCTTTTTGGAAGGCTTACCAAAGTTTCGGTTATGGTTATGATTATGTCATTAAAACTAATTTTCATCACCTTTATCGTTGTCCCTGAAGGCTCTTAGTCATTAGCTCTAACTCAGAGTTATAGCTTTTGCAGAGTTTTTGCAGAGTAAGTAACTCTGCAAGAACTAAAATTAAGTTTTTTTTTAATTTAAAATGTGTATTTTACTGTACTTTATGCATTATAAATATAAATTAGTTTTAAATAGAAACATGCCTAATTCTGATTCTAACACCAACCTTAAATTTGTCCTAAATGTATAATTTTTATAATTTTATAATATTGATATCATTATGATGCATATCGTCGTGTTACCTTAACTACCCCGTATCTCCGAAAATTCGATTTTCGGTTTTTTTGAACTAAACAATTCTGTACATGATTAGTAATGACCTAAACAAAGTCCTAATTTAAAATTCCAATTGGTTTATAAGTTATGTGGAACTAATTACCTCGTATCTCCTTTACTACTTAAAATAAATAACTGTAACTACCTCGTATCTCCAATATTAGGCCTAGCAAATAAGGAATTTCCCGTAGGTGAAAATATCTAAGAAGATAAAACTTTGAATACTTATGTATTTGGATGCGGAAAATATATTGGTGAAGCTCCTGAAATTCTCTATAAGTTTGGACTTTTTATAATCTTTATAAGTATTTTGGTACCGTATGCGGAGGGTGCAACTCGCCCTCTGTAACCGTACCAAAATATCTATGACTATTTTTTTCTATCATAACATCGGTTTCAACCAATAAAAAACAAGACATTACCATAACGACGGGATATTTTCGTCTCGAATATATACCAGAAAATCGAATATATATCAGTTTTCTAGTTCTTTGATATAACAAGCTTGATAATGTAATATTATAACAAAATTTCAACTAAAATGCAAAATTAAGGCAATTTTATGTCTTATTAGCTTATTTTATTTAATGTTAAATAAGTCCAAACGAATTTAGTTCTTTTTTATTCCAAAAATTAGAAATGTCATACATGAATTTATTGTGTCAAAATAAATAAACAACAAATCAATTATTATTAATTATTTATTCAAATTACTTTTGAAAATTTAAATTGTTAAAAAATTGTTTCAAAAAATAGTCCTGAAAATACAACTCCAGATTCGGTATATTTTCGATACATCCGAAATATCGAAAATATACCTCTCTGTCGGTGTAAGTACATATGTATAAAAATACGTAATATATGAAACTTATAGAGAATTTCAAGATCTACAAGTTTGGAAATTTTCTCCTTAACAAAATTGGTGGTATGAATTTTTATCGTAAGATGCATATTTAGTGAGATAAACGCACCCACCCCTACGGTGCTTTTTTGGGAGTATTTTTTGTTTGTTTCGAAATCCTGAACCAAGCGCTCGGTAGATTTTTTAAATTTTCTCTGAAAATTATATAAATGGACGGTACTATCGAATGGTAAAGGAATTTCAGGGTTTCGAAACAAACAAAAAATACCCCCAAAAAAGCACCGTGCCTTAGGTACGCAAATCACCGGGTGAAAAACTAACAGGAGTATTCAATTTGAATACTCCTAGCCATTTATTGTAATTTCAACATAGGAATCAGGGCCATAGCTATGAGGGGGTGGGGGGGAGCCTCCCCCCACCTATCTTGAAATCAAAAAAGTTGCATATTTCATGGATTAAAAACATAAAAGTTGCATATTTCATGGGTTAAAAAAAAAATAAAATAATAAATTTTTAATTTTGGGAAAAAAAGTTTTAAATAATTTTATGGCTTAAAAATATAAAAGTTGGGATTTTTAAACCTTAGAATAATTTTTTTTGCATATTTCATGGATTAAAAATAAAAAAGTTGCATATTTTTAAGGGATTGCATATTTCATGAAGGGCGGGACCTTTTTTTTTAGTCATTAACTTTTTTTAGTCATTAACTTTTTTTGAGTTTTGAGAAAGGGTGGGACCTTTTTTTTTTTAGTCATGAACTTTTTTTTGTCGAGGAAAAAAGTTGTGTTTTTAGGCTAAAAAAAAGTTGTAATTTTTGACCTTCTCCCCCCCACCAAATCTCCTTCGCTACGGCCCTGATAGGAATTCTTCGTTATTTGACTGGACTAGATCTTTAACATATCCGAATTTATTTTAATGACAAATTTTAATTTTAAGGTTGGATTATTGTCAAAGTTAACTAAACGCAGTACCTTTCTTCATAATTTGGATGCTCTACAGGGTGTCTCAAAGAAGTCGAGTCAGTCTATATATAGTAAAGTATCCACTTTAGAGAAAAACCTTAAAGGGAAAAGTTGTATGGTTTTAAAAAAGGCACATTCTAAAAATATTTTGAAATATACAGGATGGTCCTCCTAGGGTGGGTTACATCTGCTTAATTTTTTTAAATAGAATGTTGTATTTTTTTATGTCATCTTACTTGTCATAAAAATACCTTTATTTTAATATTATATTATATGGATCTATTGTTTATAGTTTTTGAGATATAATGTTTTTTTTGAGAAAAAATGCATTTTTAGTGATGAGATAAAACCTGCTTTAATTTCTTTACTTTTTGTCAACAATTAATAACATTTTGCAAGCTTATCTTACAAGGGTGTATCTAATTGCTTTATGTACAAAAAATAAAATGTTTTATACAGATCGTTTAAAATTAATATTTACTTTTGGATTTTCAAACATAAAAAAAACAATTTTTTTAAATGGAATGCTATATTTTTTATTTGCTCATTAAATGCAGAATAAAATTATTCAACATTTAATAATAGCATTTCATTAAAAAAAAAAAAAACAATATTTTTTAATTACTCATTAAATATAGAATTTTGTTCTTCATTTAATGAGCAAATAAAATTTTTATGTTTGAAAATCCAAAAGTTTAAATATTAATTTTGAACGCCCTGTATAAAACATTTTATTTTTTGTACATAGAGTACACCCTTTTAAGATAAGCTTGTAAAATTTTATTAATTTTTGACAAAAAGTAAAGAAATTGAAGCAGGTTTTATCTTATCACTAAAAATGCATTTTTTCTCAAAAAAAAAATTATATCTCAAAAACTATAAAAAATAGACCCATATAATATGATATTAAAATAAAGGTATTTTTATGACAAGTAAGATGACATAATAAAAAATATACTATTCTATTTCGAAAAATTAAGTCAGATGTTACCCACCCTAGGAAGACCATCCTGTATATTTCAAAATAGTTTTGGAATGTGCCTTTTTTAAAACCATACAACTTTTGCTTTTAAAGCTTTTCTCTAAAGTGGATACTTTACTATATCGATACCCCCAAGCAACAAAGCCGTAACTCATAGAGGAAATGCGCCTAATTTCGGATGGTTTCCAAATTTCGGATAGTAGTGTATTTAAGATACTGTCTGCAAAGGTAAACAGAAACCTACTTTTATGTGAAGCCAAAAGTCAAACTAAATCCGTCCTGTAATATGATAACGGTAGAGCTTCTCCCCTTTAAATGGCAGCACAAATCGTTTATATTGCAAATGGCAGTTTTGTGCTCAGTTGCATTATTATGCTTGTTTATTTTATAAATAATCGTTATAAAAGTTCGTGATTCTGTCTTGGGTAAGTTATGATGTTAGTTAAGTTGATCCACTATTCATAATTAAGCAATTTGAAAACGTAAACATTCTACAAATTTCTAATCTAAAAAGCAGAAAGTTGCCTAATTTCGGATAGACCATTTTTGTGCATTTGATTCCCAATTTCGGATGTCCGCAAGGTAATTATTATTCAGGATAACCAACCATTAATTATTATTTTTATAATGATACAACAAACTAAGATAAACAATTTTGAAAAAACGAAAATTACCTAAGATACTAAGATATTCGAAATTGGGAATCTAAAATTATAGTTCCTATAGTATTTCATAGAAAATCGCTTAATGATTAAATTACGTCTTAAATGTGAAGGAATAACAAGAAACGTAAGCAATGGGATCCAGATCTACTCTTGAAAAAATTTTTTCGGATATGTCCGAAATTAGGAGCCCTTTTTCAAATGCACAAAAATGCGCTGATTTTTTTTAACCGTGTTTTTTGGAAAAAATAAACTGTAATAAAATTGCTTTTATAATAAATCATGGTTCGCTATAATAAGTTGTATCTGGTTATATAAAAAAAATATCAAAAAGTAATACCGAGTATTAAATATTGAATACATTGTAAATGGTATCCGAAATTAGGCGACTTTCCTCTATATTGTCATTTTTCACGACAGCTAAATTTCTAAAATATTTTTTTTTGTTATTTAAGGGTGGGCAACTGATTGGAGTGGAAAATGAAGCCATGCGATACGTCATTTGAAAGCTTATACAGCCTGTTCCAGAACTCGCGTATTGAATGGGGAACAAAAAAAAGCACCAATAAAATTTTAATGCTGCAGGGTGATTCTTCATTTAAAACTGAGCAAAAAAGTATTATACACCAAAACACCTAAATTTAATATTAAAGGAGTAATAGCCTTTTAAAAAGTAACGTTTTTGGTGGCACAAAATGTTACTTCCTCTTAATTGCATTTTTTTTTTGATAACGGTTGCTCCTACAGTGTTACACTATATGATATTTTATATGTATTTTTACTCTATAAATCTATATTTTTTACAACAAATCCAAAAAACATACACATAGAAAAGTTTGGGGCAAAAATGTTTTAAGCCTCATATATTTTGTCCGTCTGGGCACGCCTCTGGATAAATTAAAAAAATAAATTAACATAAACTTATTGCCCTTATTAATACTAGTATACATGCAAAAGCTCGCCGCTCTAGCTTAAACGGTGCCCGAGCTATTAATTAAAAACCTTATTTTTATTACAATTTTAAAGGGCCCTAGATCCCTTAGGGCTCATTTCCGGACCAACCTTTATAGGAACTTTTTTTATATTTTTGGATCTAGAATCACCTCTTAAATTTTGGCATGCCAGTTATGGATCACCCTGTATAATTCTCTATTTAACTGTATAAGTATTAATTGTTTATTTATTGTTTGTATCTCATAATATTCAAGTTTAATTTTTTTTACTTTAGTGTTTTTAGGTTAACTTTTGGTTAAAATGGCCTGTGGAGAAATCTGAGTGTTACCACTATGTGTGTCTTTTTTCAAGGCGTTTACCTATGAGTACAACTCAAAATAGGTCTAACTTGAGTTACGTCCTTGTTGCTTGGGAGTGTCGATATATCGACCGACTCGGCTTCGTTGAGACACCCTGTATATGGGTCATTTTTAAATGCAGGTTTGGAAAACTTCATATTTATAAAGAAGAAAAGAAAAAAATGTTTTTAATGTTACTTTATTTTATTTAACTGGAATGTACTCTTTTTCTACGCCAAGGAATGATAAAATTTAAATAAATACATTTACCCAATATAATTGCCTTTATTTGACTAGGGGGAAAGGACCCCGCACCAAATACCTAGAAAATTTGTTGTCGACAGAATCTTTTCAAAATCTAGGAACAGAATCTTTAGGTCATTCTGAATAAAAGTTGCCATGTACATAAAATAGCTAAGTGCCTTTATTTAAAAAATACAGCAGGTGGTAGCTCCAAAAATCGAAATTTTTTACCAAAATGAACGTATGTATTGGTTTATATGAAGTAGATATATATGTAAAATGCTGTTTACATATGTATACTTATGTATTAATTCTTATGTATACCTAATTACACCGGCACTTAGTACTACTAAGAGTGTCTTAAAATCTTCGCCAAATAAGTCAAAATCTTTGACCGTTTTTTCATCTTTATCGACGTTTTAAACCGTCCTGAGCCGAAACCAGTAAAAAAAATTTCGTCCGTCTGTCTCTGTGTCTGTCTCTGTCTGTCTGTAAACTCCATAACTCCATTTCTAAAAAAGATATTGACAAGTGGTTTTTTGCATATCGTTTCTTATCGAATTTCGAAGATCTGATTAGATTTTGGGGGTAAACAATTGGGGGTAAAGGGGTAAGAATGGGGTAAAACTCCTATTTTTAGCGTTTTTTGGTTATAATTAAGTTAATTATTATGGTATGTTATTAATTAAGCACTTACATAAAAGATATTATAAAACTGCTCAAAAAATTTAGGAAAAAATTGTTTCTAACATTTTTTGAGCAGTTTTAAAATATCTTTTATGTACATGCTTAATTAATAACGTACCATAATAATCAACTTAATTATAACCAAAACAACGCTAAAAATAGGAGTTTTACCCATTCTTACCCCTTTACCCCCAATTTTTTACCCTCAAAATCTAATCAGATCTTCGAAATTTGATAAGAAACGATATGCAAAAAACCGCTTGTCGATATCTTTTTTAGAAATGGAGTTATTGAGTTTACAGACAGACAGAGACAGACAGACAGACGGACAAAAAAATTTTTTTTACTGGTTTTGGCTCAGGACGGTCTAAAACGTCGAGAAATATAAAAAAAGGTGGTTAAAGATTTTTACTTATTTGGTGAAGATTTCAAGACACTTTTAGTAGTACTAAGTGCCGGTGTAATTAGGTATACATAAGAATCAGTACATAAGTATACATAAGTACACAGCATTTTACATATATATCTACTTCATATAAACCAATACATAAGTTCATTTCGGTAAAAAATACGTAAAATCGCGATTTTAAAATTTCGATTTTCGGAGCTACCACCTGCTGTATTTTTTAAATAAAGGCACTTAGTGATTTTATATACATGACAACTTTTATTCAGAATGACCTAAAGATTCTATTCCTAGATTTTGGAAAAATTCTGTGGACAACAAATTTCCTAGGTATTTGGTGCGGGGTCCTTTAAATTTATTACTTTTTTTCTAATTTAAAACTAATTTTAAATTATTATTAATAATATTTAAAAAAAATGATTATCCATCTTCAAAACTATCACATATACAACCCTGTATACATATATTTTTACCAATTTGGATATTTTTTTTTTCAATTTTCCAATACTTTTTTAAAATTTGAAATCTACATCTAAACCAAAAGACTTTACATTAAGTAGACGTCTATAGACGTAGATATACGCATTATGTAGATTACTTTTTACACTAAACTTTAATTGTCTAGATTAAAGCGTTTAAAAGTTATTGAGAAAAAATTAAAAATAGGAGTTTTGCCCCATTTTGATCAACTTACTCCACTTTGATTTTTACAACCCCTCCACCTCAATTATCCAGAATCCATTATTCAGTAGCAATTGAGTAAAAAGAGTAAAAATATTTTCCAACCCGAAAGCTCTTCACAGTGAGCTACAAGCATTTATGGTCTGTTCCATCAAGCAAGAGAGTAAATTAAAAATCGCACAGTGAATATTTTTAAAACAGATTCGAATATTGGATTTGTGAATATACTGCGTAGTTTACTTTATAAAACATAACTATATTCTATATAGAAACATACTATTCAAACCTGTTGTAAAAATATTTACTGTGCGATTTTTAATTTACTCTCTTGCCCGGACAACATCCATGAACTCATGAGGACTCATGAGATCATCATGTTATGAGAACATCTCATGATTTTGTGATCATGTTATGAGTTTGTATACATTTAACGTTAAATCATTAAATGATGTCATAATGACTTCCACGTGAAATAGCAAATGTTGCCCGGGACCCGATTAAGAAAGATTGCCGAATAGTACAGGCTTCTGTAATGTTTCAATTTCAGTACACTTGACAGTATTATGCTATAGGTAGCGCCACATGTTATTTCCTACCAATAACTAAACTTTTTAAACAAATAAAGTCGCCTTCTAGGAATAATAGTATTAAAGTTTCCTCCCGCACATCCCTCCTCTCCCTATCACATCCCTCCCCATCCCCCTCCCACCCACTCCACAGCGCCAAATTATGACAGATGCAACTCGCATCAGTGAGCAGAGACTCACTCCCCCCAAATTATAACAGATGCAACTCGCATCAGTGAGCATAGACTCACTGCCCCAACTTTCAATTCAGATTAAATATTTTTTTTAGATAAATGAGCCATAGGCTGCGCCTGTCTCTTAAAGACCCAAACAAACTATTGATGATGATGATGATGATGAATAGTATTAAAAGGCAGCTGTCTTTATAAGGATATACTACTAGTAATTACTTACTTAGTTAATTCGATACACATTATCGAATTGGTATGGTGAGCCATAGATATCTGGAGGCTTTAGCCTAAAGGAACTAGTTCCTCCATTCATCTTGGGGAACATTCCCACTGGGATGTTCCCAGTGGGAACATCCCGGTGTCCTCAAGTTGTTGAAAATGGACTTGTGTGGAGATTCTAGGTGGTCGATTTTATCGTTATTTTCTTTTTGCGCAGGGTAATTAAGAAAATTTCCTTTTTTTTAATTTCGCGGTCAATTCAAATTTCGCCGTTAATTTAAAGTTTGCGGTCAATTGCACATTCCGTAGACCGCTGAGAGATCTTCATGACATGATCTCGTGATGACTTCACAATAAGGAGTCATCTGTATGCGTTTATGATCTCAGAAAAAATCATTAAATGTTGTCATAAGGACTTCCACGTGAAATAGCAAATGTTGTCCTGGTGCTTGATAAAACAGAACATATAAGTTTAAAAAAATGTACCGTTGGTTAATAGCATATTTAGGTACTCTAGTGTTCAGATTAAACATTTTTTTACCGCTAAATCATACATTTGCCCTCTTGGTCATAATGTTAACATTTTTTCAGGAGGGTTTAAGGACTACTTAATGAATCCTGAAAGAAATAAGTTAGTTTCTAATCTACTATAAACGCAGATTCAAAATACGCTTACAATTTTTATTTAATTTTTACCGTTTTCGAGAAAAATACAAATTAATAAATATAAAACTTAAACTTGAGCCACTTTAAAATACAATTTTTAAGCAAATTTTAGAGGATGCATGTGCAAATATAGTTTAAAATGTTTACTTTGATAGTCTACTTTTAGATTCAAGAAGTAAATAAAACTTTTTTTTATTTCAATGTTCCTCATCAGTATTTATAAAAATCTTGAATTTTTTATTTAAATATTAGTTGTTGATAGTGTGAAAATGTAAAATATCAGTTTTGATGTTTTCATATAATTTTTGTCAATTTTGATATTTTTATTATAAAAGCGGTTCCAAATAAGTTTCATATGTATTTTTGATTTAAAATGCATCAAATCAACAATTTGACCACAAAGACTGCAGAAAATGGTATGTGTAGGAAGCGGACAACATTTTTTATGGGCAAAAGGAAATTAGGCCAAAAAATAAGGATAAAATTTGTTACTTTAAAGAAACATTTAAATCAAAATTTTAGTTTGGAAAATCCTTAATTTCCAGTTTCGTTATGCAATTACTGTTAAAATAAGATTCAAAAATTAGAAATTAAAGTAAGTGACATCAAAATGCCTAATTATGAAAAACTTAATTAAAATAGTAAGAAGTGACGAATGCAACTGTAATTATACACCGCGAGCTGTTGGCAAAGTTAAAAAAAATTTGAATGAAGATGTTGACATGGAAATTAACAATAATAATAATAATACAGTTCATTTCAACAAAACTGGAAAAGTGGGGTTATAAAAAAATACATTGTGAACAATCTTTCATTTGACAAATATTTGTTTACTTGTTAATAAATTTAGTGTCAATATTGTTATTGCCACATCAATGTCAAAGTCAAAAAATGTTATTGTATTTTTTTAAAATTGGGAGAGATAAAGCAGAAAAACAAGAATACTCGAAGAATACTAACAATAAGAAGAATATTAAGAATAGAGATACGCTTCCAAAATCTAAATAGTATTTACTAAACACAAAGGCATAGAATAACATATGATTTTTGACATGGTTAAACTAACCTTATTTTTCAAACAGGCATAACCCCATTTAAATAATCCACATTCACACAACTAAATTTTATGGAAAACATGAAATTTTACTTAACCCCACTTTTCCAGTTTTGTTGAAATCAACTGTACATTACTTTCCCAAATTTTTAATTTTTTTTTTATTGAGGAGTCAAAATGATTGAGAACTGATTAGAAAAGTAATACTAGCCAACATTTAAGATATAACTTTCAAAACTCCATATTATAACAGTTTTAAAAAATGGCCTGCGGTACATTTTATTAATAAACAAAGGTTTGTTGCTTTTTAAAATTAAAGAAATCGACACTCCCAAGCAACAAGGTTGTAACTCAAGTTAGACCCATTTTGAGTTATACTGATATGTAAACGCCTTGAAAAAAGACACACATGGTGGTACTACTCAGGTTTCTCCACAGTCCACTTTAAGCAAAAGTTTACTTAAAATCACTAAAGTAAGAAATTCTAAACTTGCATATTATCAGAAACAAACAGTAAATAAACAATAAATACTTAAACAGTTAAATAGAGAATTTTATAAGCTTTCAAATGATGTATCATATGACTTCCTTTTCCACTTCAATCATTTACCCACCCTTAAATAACAAAAAAAAAATATTTTAGAAATTTAGCTGTCGTGAAAAATGACAATATATGACTTACGGCTTTGTTGCTTGGGGGTATCGAAATAGTAGTTTTCGTAACGAGTAAGCGACTTTAGTAATTAGTGCACGAGAATGAAGTTTTTTTGACGACGCGAAGCGAAGTCAAAAAATTATTCGAGTGCACTAAGGACTTGTCGCAAACGAGTTGCGAACAACATTTTTCGTTCGATCTACAGTCTAGACTCTTTAAAAATGTATATTTTAAAGAATTACCTGTGTTTAATTTTGACATGTCAAACTTTTATAAACGTCAAACCCCTTTTGTCAACATCAAAGCTATGTGTACTCGTTTGGATAAATGAGTGTGCATAGTTGTCATTTCATTCAAATATGCACTATGGACTAGTGCGATAGAAATATATCCTAACGAGGATATATAGTGAACATGCATTTTTCTTTATTTCGTGTACACTAGGTCCTACGAAAAAGGATTAACTTACAATTTAATTCTATATTTAGATGGGTATAAACTAAAATTGACTCTCTTATTAGTCTCAAAAGTTACCCAACCCAAAGATTTACATTTATTAATTTTCATTTTTCTTGAAAACAGTAAATATTGGATAAATAACATAAGCATATCGATTGCGTAGAATGAAAAGCTCGTATATCGGTTTTCAATAAATTTGTCACTGACATTAAATGTCTTTGTCAAAACTTAAAAATGTATATCACCATGTGCATATTTTTTTCTTGTAAGCCCTATTTTTCAAAAACAAATATATTTTACTTAAAATTTTGTCAGTATTCAAATTTGCTTTACATTTTGCTTTCCACCAAAATCTCGGAATACCTACTGTCCGAGAAGTAGCTGGAAAGCAGTCCTTGGATTGGTAAAAAAATCATGTTTTGTATTGCCTATTTTTGCGTTTTATGGCTTTATATGCAAAAACACATTTAAGTAAAAAACTCTGTCTGTAGGTCTGTCGGTACACAACTTAAACTATAAATTTCCCGATTCAATTTTTTTTTTGGTGATTATCGGGCCCGCGGGTTGGGAAAGTTTTTGGATGAAAATCTTATTTGGTGTGGATTATTTTCGAATGATCACCCTACCCTGTATTACGCAATAGCATATTTTAAAAATGTTCCCGATTGTTTTCGGCGAAATAAGTATTTTTTACAATTATTTTAGGACAAAAATAACTATATTATTTCAATTAACGTTTATTGGACGGGCAAAAATTCAATGATTTTTAACATTGCCTTTGCTTAATAAAGTTTAGATATAATATTCGTTAAAGAAGCTACCTTGGTTTTGCTTTTATTTATCGGTAATTAAAAAATTATCGGTGATCTCATCTCCCCTATAGTATAAAACTATTGACGTTCACATTCAATGTCAGTTTAAAAATTCAATATGTCAAAAAAATATCCGAGCTTTTCATTCTACGCGATCGATATTTTGATTCTGCGTTAATAAAGGTATAAGAATCAAGTAAAATAAATCTGTCAGGAAATTGTTAGTAAGTCTTGAAGTACTCCTGAAGAAATGTTATGTCCAAGAGGGAAAATCATTTAACGGTAAAAATATATTTGATCTGAACAGTTTACTTACATTTCGTACCTTGCGTACATTTTTGAAAAATTTTTATTAATGCTTGTGGAACACCAGGGCCGTAACCAGAGAAAAATATAGGGGGCTCAGCCCCCAGGGTGGCACCCTCAAAAAAAAATCTTTGTCCCTGACGGTTTTAACCAAAACTTGGCGCCCCTACACAGGGGCGTTCCGAGGTTTTTATCATGGGGGGGTGTGGAACTTAAATTTGCCGACTGTCAGAAAAAATTTGCCGACTCAAAATTAAAAAAAAATGATCAACTGTTCAACAACAACACTTGTGAAATTGTCAACACTTATTGACATAACACTGAACCTCGCAGCACTAGTACCTCAAATTGAAAAGTTTAAAACGTTAAGGTCGTTTTTTTAATCATATTTTTTATCTTCACTTTTCTTCACGTTTTTCAGAGGCGGCCTTCATCTCTAATAAATGTTGGGGTATTTTAATTGAAAAATATCTGCATATTTCCATAGGGTAGAAATCTATTTAATAATCAGTCCTATAGAAACGTTTTTAAAATAAAGTTCATAAATATAAAATGATTGCTTGTTTAAGTAAACTATTATGTTATACCACTATGCTTCGGGTATGGAAAAAGAATTAGTTTTTTCTCGATTTATGGAAAGTTGGTTGAAACCTGGAAATAGAACTATAGCTCCAGGTATTAAACGCAATACTATACAACATTATCATAAGTATACATTTTTAAAAGTTCTTGAGCTACAATTTAATTTACTAAGTAAATCACAACAAAGTTTTGTCGTTTTTAAACTTATTTATTAAACTACTATTATTCATAAATAATTAAAATAATCTTGTTTAAATTTTTCTCAAGGGCTGGAGATGAGATGGTTTGAACATCTCGAAACATGTCCCCATTAAATTAAAGAAAATAGGAGAAAGAAGACTCGTTTTATCTTATTTTGTTTTATAAGATTAATTAAATAGCTAAATTCAAACAAACAAAACACACATAATATAAAAAATTATAAAATATCTTTTTAAAGCTCTACATCAGATGGAAACTCTTCTGTGTTTTAATAGTGACCACTGATTTACAACTTTACAGTTTAAATATTGTTTGGTTTGGGACTTACTTGCTAGACTGCTTGTAGATTTCCCGTGGACCTGTAATCCTAGGTGTTTGTAGCGGGGTTCAAATATAGGGTTTCCTTTCACTGGTAACTGATTTGTTCTCCTCGCGCGGCGGCCGGTAACATATATAGTCTGTTTACAAATTTACTTTATTACACTTAAATATTAATAACGTTCACAAATTACATGTATCGATACGAATAATGTTTATATTTTAGGGACGTGAAGTGTCTTCCTTCACGTTTATTCTAGAACTCTCTAGTTTTAACACTATAAAAAGTCTAACGATAAATTCGGAGAATCAGTTTTTTATACTACTTCGAATTTATCACGATGCGACATCTAACGGATCGTGGCGCAATGTACGAACTACATTGCAGGATTCCACATAAGCCGGCCCCTTTAAAGGTACATACCTTCAACAGAACTAAACTTGTGACACGACACGAACACGACATTTAAAAAGTCATTGCAAAAGTCTTTGTAGAACTAAGTCTGTGGGTCACAATCTATGGGCAATACTGCAACTTTGGAGTACGCCCTCTTAAGAGTACCGTTCTGCGTTTTTACTTCGACCACTCTTGTAATTTGGTCTTCGCCCGGAAAGGTTTTTGTAATCCTTCCAAGGCACCATTTCATGGGCGGAGTATTTTCCTCTTTGAGGACTACCATGTCCCCCACGCGCAGTGTACCTCCCTTGGACTGGGGAGCTTTCTTCCTTTGTTGTAAGCTTGTAAGGTATTCCTTATTCCAACGGTTCCAGAAATGCTGCACTGTCTGTTGTAACAACTTATATTTGGATAATCGGTTCAACGGAACCTCTTCTATAATTTCTTCTGGAAGCCTGGTTAGTTCGCTGCCAACTAGGAAGTGACCCGGAGTCAAAGGACTAAGGTCATTAGGGTCTGAAGAAAGGGGAGTTAGGGGTCTGGAGTTTAAAATGGCTTCAATTTGGGTTAATACAGTTAAAAAAGATTCATAATGTAGCCCTTTGTCAGCCAATATACGCTTTAAATGAAATTTACAACTCCCGATTGCCCTTTCGTGCAGACCACCAAAATTAGGCGCATATGGGGGCAAGAAATGCCAAGTTACTCGATTCTCTAACAGATATCCAGAAATTTTCGACTCAGAAATTTTATTCAAGATATCTATCAGCTCGTTATTGGCGCCGATAAAATTAGTAGCATTGTCCGAATATAAATCTTTACACAAGCCTCTCCTAGACATAAAACGCTTAAGACAGTTTAAAAAACACCCCGTTGACAGATCGCCCGCTAATTCAATATGTACAGCTTTTGTGCTGTAGCAAACAAATAAACATATATATGTTTTAACCAATTTTCTAGATCGCGTAATGCCATCTTTGATTAAAAACGGGCCCCGGAAGTCAACAGCGCATGCGTAAAATGGACGCGGTGGGGGTTAAACGCCCTTTGGGCAGATTACCCATTAAGGGTTGTGAAAAGCTAGGCTTTGCTCGGAAACATTTAACGCATTTTCTGAGCACGCCGCGGACAATATTTCTTCAATTTACAAGCCAATACTTTAATCGCAACGATGCCAGAACCGATTGTGGTCCAGCATGCTCTAACTTAACATGTTCATACTGAATTAATAACTTAGTAAGAGCGTGTGATTGAGGTAATAAAATTTGATGCTTTTGATTATAAGGAATCTCTGCTAATCTTAGTCTACCACCAACTCTCAGCAAGTTATTACTTGTATCCATAAATGGATTTAAAGATAACAAACTACTTTTACTGCTTATTGGCTTATTGTTTAACAGTGCTTTAATTTCTTTATCAAAAATTTGTTTTTGAGCTAATCGCGCTAACAGAATTAATGAGTTATCAATTTCTTTAGGCGACAATCTTCCTAAAGTTTTATTTTGTTTATTTTTGGGATTAGCATTGTGACAGAAACGCAAACAATAAGCTATAACGCATTGCAGTTTGAAAAGGGAAGAATATTTATTAAATATTTCAAAGTCATGTGACTCTATTGATAACAAAATAACCTTCTTTCGAAACTCTGGATCATTCTCAACATCATGATCTCGTTTGGCTAAATTTGGCCAATTTTCTTGCTCAGATTTAAGCCATTCTGGGCCCTGCATCCATAATGAGGATTCAATTAGGCTTTTGGCATCCGAACCACGAGATATAATATCTGCTGGGTTTTCTAAACTCACCACATGGTTCCAGTTTTTCGAAAGACACGTAGTTTGTATCTCTGACACCCTATTCGCGACGAATGTCTTAAGTTTGGCTGGCTCTGTTGCCAACCAGCACAGGACGATAGTTGAATCCGTCCAATAATAAATATCTTTGTCAGAAATATTTATTTGTAAAGCTGACTTTACCTCACTCATCAATTTATTTAATAACACCGCACCGCAGAGTTCAAGACGCGGTACCGATATGGTTTTAAGTGGCGCAACTCTGGATTTGGCACATAAAAGCCTGACATGAATATGCCCATTTTTATCAATGGTACGAACGTATATACACGCCCCATAAGATAGTTCGCTGCTGTCTGAATAACCGTGCAGCTGAAAACTTACAAAATTTGGACAAAACGCATGTCTTTCCATTTTAAAATTATTGAGTAAAGTCAAGTCGCTTTGAAACTCAAAAAATAATTTAGCAATATGTTCGGGCACATTATCGTCCCATTTTAAGTTAAGCTTCCACAACTCTTGCATTAAAATTTTGGCCTTGACTATAACTGGACCTGCTTAACCCAATGGGTCAAATGTTTGAGAGATCTTGGATAAAATATACCGTTTGGTAACCCTCCCTCCAAACTAAACATATCGCTTTTCGAATCCCACAAAACACCCAATGTTTTAGTACTTGAACCATCAGAGATTGAATAGAAAGGAGTGTCTGATTTATTAGAGTCAGCAATAACTTCAGGTTTGGACTTTTCTTCAATTTTCCAAAATTTTTCAATTTGATTTGAAATTTTTTCTTCCATACTTAAACCGCAAAAATTTACATTATTAATTTTATTTGAATTATTACATTTTATAACGCCTCCTAAAATATGCCCTAATACCGTATTTTGTAAGTATGGTAGACCGGACCCTAAAGAAATCAAGCCATCGCGCAGAAGGCTCCAATAAACATTGACGCCTAAAAGCATGTCAATAGGAGCTGATTTAAAAAATTCTGCATCTGCCAACTTGACGTTCTCAGGTATATCGAAATCTATATTTGAGATAGTTTGGTTAGGTAAGTTTCCTGTGATCCTATCCAAAACTAAAAATTCTACCCTTTTTTCGTAATTATTATGAATTGACTTAATTGTAGCATACGTTTTAATCGAAGCATTTGTATTACTTCCGCCTACGCCCACAACCGGACAAGCATTTTTTAATGCATTAATGAATTTAATTTTAATTTTGCAAAAATCTCGGAAGTTATAAAATTACTTTGACTGCCACAATCTAAAATGCACCTACATTTGACAGGCTGATTATTGACATTAAAAACATATACAATTGCTGTAGATAAAAGTGAAATATTTTTAGTTTTCATAAAAGGGTAAGAGTTTTCAAAACAATGTCCAGAAATCATTGCTTGATTTTCATTATTTTCAGAATTTTGACTATTTATTTGATTATTATTTGAAATCGGCATAGCATTATTTGAATTTGAATGAATAAAATTAGAATCATATGAATTATTTTTAGAATCAAAACCTTTATATGGTTTTTTAACTTCAGTTGATTTTTTATTTTAATAATTTGAAAAACATAGCAAAAAGTTATGAGTTTTTTGACAATATTTACAAGGAATGGGAGTTTTTATCCTACACTCTCTTGACTCATGGTCTCTTAGGCAAATGACACACCGATGCAAAGCTCTAACTTCATTATACCTCTGCTTGAGACTCATGTTTAAGAATTTTTTACAATTATAAATTGAATGATTTAAATTACAAACTGGACAACTACGGTTTTGTGAAGAAAAATTAGAAAAATGCGAAACCTTTTCATTAGACCTATATGGCCTTTGATTTGAACTTAAATTTTCTAAAATTTGACAACGATTATTTAAAAATTTTGTGAATTCTTCAAAAGTTGGGAGTTCATTTCCCTTAATTGATGATTCCCATTCTTTTTTCGATGGAAAATCAAGTTTTGATGAAATAATAAAAATTAGGATAGCGTCCCACTTATTTATGGGAACTCCTAAAGATTCAAGGCAACGATAGTCCTTGTTTAAATTATCTAGTAAATTACGTAACGCTGTGGGTGACTCTTTATAAATAGTAGGCAACTCAATAATATTTTTTAAGTGAGAATTAACAATTATGCGTTTATTATCATAACGTTCCTTTAGCAAAGCCCAGCATAACTCATAGTTAGCTTCACTTATTTCAATGTTCGCTAATAATTCGATAGCAGGCCCGTGAATACTTGACTTGAGGTAATATAAGCGTTGTATGTTAGAAAGACCTGTGTTAGAATCAATCAATGCTTTAAGAATGTCTTTAAATTCGGTAAACTCGCTATAATTACCAGAAAATTGTTTTAAGTTAAGTACGGGTAACTTTAAAGCTGTGGTATCAGTAGAATAATTTCTATTGACAACCATGTTATCATTATTAAGATTACTAGAAGAGGTAATATTTTTTAAATTTATATTTGCTATAAACTCTTTGGAATCGGAAACCAACTTAAAAAATGAGTTTTCAAAGCTTTCTCTTTCATCAACTTCATCAGGATCCAAAGCTTCGATTTCATCTTGGCAGTTATTGAATTCACACCAAGTTAATTCAACCTTTTCTAACCGTGATGATATTTCGAAACTGTTTTTGGATTTTTTATCAAATTTATCCAAATAACTTCTGAATCGAGTAAGTTGACCGCTTGCGTTTGAGTTCCTCCATATTAAAATGATTTATTTAATTTAAATGAAATGATGCAATTGGACAAAAACAGAAACAATAACTATTGAAACGTGTGTAATAAATTTTAAAATAAAAACTGCAACAACTTTTTTAATAAAATGTTGAACCTACTTAGTACCGCACAAAAATAAAAAATTTTACGTAAAATAACTAAGAATGACTTTAAAATGCAAAAAAGCACAATATTAAAATTTGTTAAAAATTTAATTTTTGTTCCACCCTAATATTTCTAGGAGTGATTTTCTAAATTCTTAAAAAAGGAAAATAATATTAAAATTATTCTTTAAAATTTAATTTTTTGGTCCACCCTAATTTTAATCTAGGATAGGAAACCAGCCCCTTACAAAAGGAAAGCAATTTAAATAAAATTGTGATAAAAAAAATTGTTAAAATTTTATTTTTGGTCCACCCTAATTCATATGTAGGATAGGAAACCAATTCCTTAAAAAAGGAAAACAATATTTGATAAAATACAAAATTGTTAAATTTTTATTTTAGGTACACCCTAGTGTGAAGACTAGGCGTGAACACCTTATCCTAAAAAAAAGGATAATAAAAAACAAATGCAAACACCCAAACTATAGGTATGCAGTGTTTACTGTCGCTTAAAGATTTAAAACTTGATAAGCGCACAGTTCAAAATACCAAATGGTTTTTTATATGCAAAACAAAAAATTTCCTTACAAGTGCCTAAACTAATTTTATTATTATAAATATTATTGATTTTTATTTTTTAAACTTAAAGAAAAATTGTTAGTTAATTTTATTTTTATTTTTTATATTTTTATTATTTTTATTTTTTGTGAAATCAATAATAGACCACCTAAAATAATGTTAGTAATAAAGACCTTAATTAAATTAGTTTTACCTAGACCTTTGCAAAAAGTAAAACTTGAACTATTTTGTCTATAAAAAACTCAAAAATCTATTAATAGCTGAGAAAATTATAATAGAATTTCTACGACAGATACGAGCTATCGATAAAAATGCAATAGCGAACGTAGAAAATAATAGTAGCCCTTTTTTGGCTTATTAAACTTTTCTGAAGCCAAAATGCTAGAAAATAGGTAAGACTATTATTTCTAAGGTTACTCACAAAACCAAAATAGTACAAAAGTCAAAATGTTTTTAAGAACAATACAAATGTTTTCTTAAAATGTTATTAGGTATTTAAATAACCAGTAATAACCTTATTTCGTTTTTATATTTATTTTGTTAAGAAAATTGGATTCAGCAGCTAAATTTTAGCTAAGCTTTATTTTGTCTTGATAGGCACTTAGTAACGGAAAATTGTTTGCTTATTAATTTTATATTACAATAAAAATAAGATATTTTCAAAATTATACTTATACTTTATTGTATATTATTAAATATTTTGATTTAAAAAATAAATTTGCTTAAAAATAGCACTTTCAAAAGTATACCTAGGATTTACAAATTAAAAAACACGAATGCTGCAGACTTATTTTCTAAAATGGGTAATTTTTATAAACAAATATTTACCAAACACAGTTCAAAAATTATTTTGCGAGACTAGCAACAATTAATTACTTGCATAGACGCATATGGAGGGATCCCTATTTATTTTATTTTTTCTGAAATTAGATTTTTTCCAAATTTTATAAGAAAAATAACTATTTTTCCCAAAATAGGTAATTGTTACTAATTATACTAATTATTTATGGACAGAACTAGACAATTACAACTTAAAAACGTATACCTAGAAACAAATATGATTTTCACAAGGTATTTTTATAAAAAATATGAGAAAATGTCTCGGAAAATATCGGAAAAACTCAGACCCAGTCAACTGATTTTCCTAAAAACATTTAACCCTGAATTTAATAATTTTAAAATTTACCTAAAAATGACCATTGCCCTTTAAAAAATCACCAGCTTGCATAGCAACAGCCTGGCCAATGACGGACAAGTAAACACAAAAAAAATTACTAACTTTTTATGAGAGGTTAAACGTTTTTTATGATTTTTAACACCGAATTACGCGCGAAAATTACCAAATTTGTCACCAAATTAAGGAAAAAATAATGAAAAATTCGATGGAAATGGACAGGAAAATGGGTTTTTTCTTCTATTTTGTTTTTCGAGCTGCCTACTTCGACTTCAAAGTCTTATTTTTGCAGCGAAATTTTGCAAAATGATAGTTTAAACCTCAAATTTTCACGGCTTTCCACTCACATTTTCGTGACTCGATTGAAGGACCATTTGTAACTTTTCCAATCCAATGGAAATTGCAAATTTCTTTTCCAATTGGAGGATTTTTACCATTAAAAATCTGACTTTTTAAGGTTATTTTGATTAAAATTTTCACTGAGGGCTCTGGTAATTTAAATTTCCGGCTCGAGAACCATGTTTATAATAATAATAATAATAATATTTATTTGCCATTCAGGTACAAAGTACATATGGTAAGTCATAGAAAATATATAAATAGATTTACCCATCTGCATGTAAGAAAAAAAATAAAACAAAAAAAAAAAAACAAAAAAAAACATACACACAGATAAATAAAAATAACTAAATAATAAAATATAAACACAATAAAATGGTGTAAAATTATAAAATAAAAATAATAAATAAAAAATATAAAAAAAAACGATTAATATACGGCACAAATTAAAACTCAAAATTGTAAAATTTGACAGATAATAAAACTTATAGTAACTATGACTGTTGTAAAATACGACACATATTAAAACTTAAAATATTAACAGAGTAAAATATATAAACATACCTATCAGTAAATAATAAAAAAAAATAAAAAAAACCAAAAGACTAAGTGTTAAAATCACATGAGAAATACTCATCGAGAGTATATATACATTTTCTTATTAAAACATTTTTAATTTTCAACTTGAAAGAATTGTCGCTATTAATCGTCCTTATATTTTCTGGTAAAACATTATATAGTTTTATGCAGTTGTACAAAGGCGATTTTTCAAACTTTGCTGTTCTATGGAATGGAACTTTTAACAATTCATGCCTCGTATTATAATCATGATTTTCTGACACCGTAACAAACTGCCCTATGTTTTGTTTAGTAAATGTCAAACATTTTAAAATATATATTTGGTTTGGGACTTACTTGCTAGACTGCTTGTAGATTTCCCGTGGACCTGTAATCCTAGGTGTTTGTAGCGGGGTTCAAATATAGGGTTTCCTTTCACTGGTAACTGATTTGTTCTCCTCGCGCGGCGGCCGGTAACATATATAGTCTGTTTACAAATTTACTTTATTACACTTAAATATTAATAACGTTCACAAATTACATGTATCGATACGAATAATGTTTATATTTTAGGGACGTGAAGTGTCTTCCTTCACGTTTATTCTAGAACTCTCTAGTTTTAACACTATAAAAAGTCTAACGATAAATTCGGAGAATCAGTTTTTTATACTACTTCGAATTTATCACGATGCGACATCGTAGCGACATCTAACGGATCGTGGCGCAATGTGCGAACTACATTGCAGGATTCCACAAATATAAAAAAAATATTCATAAAATATTAAATTATAATTTATTGAAAATTTGCCGACTCACTGCTAAAAATGCCGACTGGGCAATTTCGTGGGGGGGTGTGACACCCCCCACACCACCACCTCGGGACGCCCCTGCCCCTACAAAAAAAAGCCCAAAAAAATACCCTCATGAAAAAAAGCTTTGTCCCTGACGGTTTCTACCAAACTTGGAGCTCCTGCAAAGAAAAATGGAGCCCAAAAAAATACCCTCATGAAAAAAAGCTCTGTCCTTGGCGGTTTCTACCAAACTTGGCCCATGGGGGGAGCTAGCGAAAACGCCAGGGGGGCTCAAACCAAGGCCAGGGGGGCAGGAAAAAATTTAAATAAAGTGGTGTATAAAACCTTAAACCAGGTTTATCTCGCCTACAGCAAAAAAATCTGTGCACCTGTGTAATAAATTATTACCTACTAATAGTTATAATAATTATAATTATTGATGGATGGTCAAATAATATAGCTGGTACTTTAGTATGTCATCCTGACACTAATTTAGAATTTTGACAATTTTGAAATGGAACATATTTGTACACTAGAAACTGATGAGAATAGCCCTTTTCCTGTGCTGAGAAAAGCTGGAATTTTCACGAAACTTAAGTATAAAATCAGGACACTGACTTTAATATCACTAGACCATCCCTACAGTTATGAATATTTTGAGAGCAAAAGAGCCATTTTAGCTGAAGTACGAAGACAGGTTAACTCCAAGTATTTTTATATTATCCACCCTTTTAGTCTTTTTAAGACGTACTATGATATATACCTTATTTTTCTATACTCAGTAAGCATATATTATCAATTATTTAGAGATTCGTTCCTAATTAAATACGATGGAAATATGCTTATATACAATATATTCTTCTATATATTAAATATTTTGTGCCTTCTGGATATAATGATATCATTTGTTAGTGGATACCCTGCCAAAGATAAAATACATATTATTTTGGAGCCAAGTAAAATAGCTAAAAAATACTTATTAAGTTATTTTATATTTGATTTATTAAGTTCTATACCATTAGATATAGAAGAATTTGATATTCCATTAAAATATGACCTTTTATTTAGAGGATTGGACTATTTAAAATTTGTCAGATCATATACTGTGTATCAATTATTCAACAAGACTTTTGAATATTTTGGTATCCATAACAAAATGTATACTGTGTTTATTATTCTTCTATACTTCAAGATATTATTTATACATACAATAACATGTATAGGCCATATTGTTCCCAGAGTGTTGTTGATTCAAGAACGAATGTACATGTTGCACCCTGGTATAATTAGCATCCATGAGAAACCAATCCATGAACAATATTATATTACTGTATTATTTACGATAAGTAAAATGATGGGAGTACCAGAAATAATTAAAGTGGAAAAATGGTATGTATAATATTTTAATGCATATTTTATGTTAATTATAATTTTAACACTGGCCTGCATTTGAATTTTTTTAAAACCCTATTTCATTTTATCAAGTGATTTGACAAAATCGCCCCAAAAACAAAAAAGTTATAGGGGGCTAAAAAAAATGAAAAAATTAAAATAATAAATGAAAATAAAGTTTAGTGTCTTATAGATGGCAAACTATTAAAATCTATAAAGAAATTGCACTGCTCTACTACAGAATTTTCACATCAAACCAAAATGTTATATAGCTGCTATTTCACGCTTTTTTGCGATTTGCACTTAAATTAAATTTTTTACGCAAGGCCGCAAACATTTTCAAAAAAATGTATTCAAATTATTTAGAGGACACTATAAGGTTTATAAATATTCAGCATTCGACGCTTCATGATTTTTTTCCCTTTTTTTAGTATTTTTTACTTGTGTAAAACCTATTAAAATTAGGTATATCTGTATCGAGAGCGTACAAATTGGTGGCGCCACCAATTTGTACGCTTTAAGCTAGAGACTTGAAATTTAGCATACAGGTATGTTACCAAAAGTTCTCACTCGGGATTGTTTTTGGTCAACATTGGGGTAAATACAATAATTTTTCACAAAAATTTAAAAATTGCTATATAGAGGTTTTTGAGATGCTGAAATTGAATATGATAATTAAAAAAATTTAACTCCACCTCCACAGGGGTGAGAGGGTAAATATTTTGAAATATTTTCAATATTTTCAATATTTTCAATATTTTCAATATTTTCGTGAAATTGGTATTTAGAGGTTTTTGGGGACCACGAAGCTGAATTTAATAATAGAATTTTTCCAGTTTCACCCCCTAAGGGATGGGGGTAGTTTTCGTTAAAAATGGTATATAGGGGTTTTTGAGGTTGCTGAAAGTAAATCTGATAATAACAAAAATCCATCTCCACCACCTGAGGGGAGGCTAGTTTTCGTGAATATTGCTATAATACCCCCAAGCAACAAAGCCGTAACTCATATATTGTCATTTTTCACGACAGCTAAATTTCTAAAATATTTTTTTTTTGTTATTTAAATCTGGGTAAATGATTGAAGTGGAAAGGGAAATCATGTGATACATCATTTGAAAACTTATAAAATTCTCTATTTAACTGTTTAAGTATTTATTGTTTATTTACTGTTTGTTTCTGATCAAGTTTAGAATTTCTTACTTTAGTGATTTTAAGTAAACTTTTACTTAAAGTGGACTGTGGAGAAACCTGAGTAGTACCACCATGTGTGTCTTTTTTCAAGGCGTTTACCTATATAACTTAAAATGGATCTAACTTGAGTTACATCCTTGTTGCTTGGGAGTGTCGATATAGGGGTTTTTAAAGTAGTTAAAAGAAAATCTGATAATAAAAAAAATCTAACCACCCCCTGGAAGGTGCAGGGTAGTTTTAGTGAATATTTGTGTATTGGGGTTTTGAGGTTGCTGACAGTGAATCTGATAATTAAACATCCATTTAACGGGCGGAAGTGAAAAATGGGAAAGCGATTTTACTGAGCAGTGTATTTTTTGTAGGTTTAATCGAGTTATACATCTACTTGCTGTTGTAATAGGAGACTTGTTTGCAGCATTTTGTTCAGTTGTGATACTTGTAACAATATTAGCTTCTAAGAATACTTCAAACAAAGTCCGCGAGATCGAAAATCAGCTAGAAGAATATATTAAGAGGAAGCACATCCCCAAGCCTCTGGGAAACAAGCTTATGGAGTACTATGATTACCGATTTAAAACTGAATACGTGGATAAAGATTTCGTCCAATCGATTCTGCCAGATAAATTAAGGGACAACATTCATGATGTCAAAATGGCCAGATTCTTTAATAAAATCTCAGTTTTTAATGGACTCTCGTTTAATGAATTGAAACAGCTACGCTTGACTCTGCAACGTAAAGTGTACATTTATAACGATGTGGTTTACAGGTAAGTCTAAAACGGTAAAGATACTAGTTTAGAGCCTTTTAGATGTTTAGGACTATTTTGATGCTATATTGACCTAGGGTCCCTGTTGGTTTGTGGGTCCCTGAATAAAGTTACAGTAAACTTAATAATGTTAAAACTTCTTCTGCAGACTTCCTCACCATCATGAACCAATTTTCTAACTAACCAAAAGGCGATTCTTATAGTATATTTTACAGGGATTCTAAATCCGTTTGAAAATTTTTACTATTTTTTTCTGTTTTTGAGAAAAATGGAAAAAATCGAACATCAAAATTCGTTTTGGGGTAACTTTGGACATGCGTAAAAAAATTATTAAATATTACACCATTTTCTATGAGGTATTAAAGACACCTAGAACATCTAAACTTCCTTAATTTATAATACAAACATCGATATTGGTCCTATATTCTAGTTTAGGTTATAATATGTTTCTCATAATTTATTAATTTTAAATAAAGTAATTTTGATTTGTGCATTTTTTATTAAAACATTAGCTCTTAAAATGTTTAATTTTTTATTTTTATTAAAATACCAATTATTATTATTATTGCTTACTAAAAACTTTTTAGGTTTAGATTTACCAAAAACAATTTTTCTTTCGAGTACCGTTTATTCGTTTTTTCATTATTGGTTAAATGAATACGCTATTAGATAATAAAATAGAAACTTTAACAAATATTTTATTATGAATTTCGATACATTAAAAACTCTAGTTATCTTTAATACTAAGTAGAATCTGGTAAGACTTCTAACAATTTTTCTACGCATGTTCGAATTTACCCTAAAACGGATTTTGACGTTTTGTTTTTTGCTTTTTTCTCGAAAACGGAAAGAGTCCGTCCAATTTTGCAAATAGATTCAGAATCCTTGTAAAATATACTATAAGAATCGCCTTTTGGTTAGTTATAAACTTGGTTCATGATGGTGAGAAAGTCTGCAGATGGACTTTTAACATTATCTACCAAATACGAGCTGATAAGATTTAACTGATAATGGTTCTATGATATACAGACCTTGACTTACGAGGATCCATGGTCAGTTTTTTTACCTTTTAGTTAATCTCATAACTAGCCGAGGGTGGGTGTGCACTAGTGGTATAGAATTGTTTATTAGTTTTTCTTAATATTTGACCAGTTTTCTATCAATTTAGTTTAAAAATTAAAACTGCTCCATCTATTGTTAAATATTTAAACCTGATATCTGTCACAACATATTCTATAACTAGTATGGAATAGACAATATTCCGGAGCGGAAAGTTTGTCATACGAGCCGGCAGGCGAGTGTTGTAGACTATACTTTTTCTTCGACTGCAAATATGAAACACTGTATGGCTTTAAACTGCGGACAAGGTTAAAAACAATGTTTTTTGTGACTCGACATTGCAAATGCAACAAAACACATATTTTTAAATAAAGCAATTCATGTTATTTAATAATTTTATCAAATCAGTACTTAAAAAAGATTTTTATTTAATTTTAGCACATATTTGCAAATTAAAATTGAAGGTTATGTCAGATTGTTGTGACAGATATCAGGTTTAAATATTTAACAATAGAGCAGTTCTAATTTTTGGAACTAAGCTGATAAAAAACTGGTTAAATATTAAGAAAAACTAATAAACTTTATGTAATTTTAAAGCAAAATTTTAAATTTATTCAATATTTCATGGTAAAATATATATATATATTTTTGCTAATTTTGCTACAGTTTTCTTTACTTTTATAAACAAGAGATGGCACTACATGTGCTCATTCTAACACTTGATACGGAATATTCATACCGTATCTAGAGCTAGAATTTATTCATTCTGTGTTTTAAAAGTGTGTGTTTTTGCTGACATTCTAAAGCAGTCATAGAAAAAAATACATTCTTATTTTTATTCATTTTAGCTACGGCCAGTCAGATAGAAGTGTATATTTCGTTTCCAGCGGTACCTTCGCCTTGTACTCCCCCCTAGGCTTAGAAGTTGGACATTTGACCGAAGGCGACTATTTTGGAGCCAGGGGTTTGTTATATGACCACAGTTATAGGACAACTGCAATTATTGCTATAGAAATAAGCGAGTGTTATTGTATTGAAGTAAATGAGTTTGAGAAAATATTCGATAGAGGGCACTGGATTTACCAAGTCCTTGAAAGTCGTGAACAGGCTAGAAGGAATTTTATGGAAAAATTTGATAATCATTTTAAAGGACACATCTTGAAAGAAAAATACAAAAATATTAACACTGAATAGTTTTATTCGTTAACTTAATTGTAGTTATTTCTAGTCCTATATGTATTTTTACAATTTATAAAATAAACAAGTTTAACGTTACATTACTTAGGTATTATTATATTATTCACAGCGCCTGCGCTAGAATAATATACAGTAGTTTCGAATTTTCAAAAAAAATCAAAAATCGTCCTAAACAAAAATTCTTTGATATGAATTGTTTTCATGAAAAAATAAGCAACTTTTTTTTAAATGTCCGTCCGCCCGTCCCTCTGTCCATCCCTCCGATGTCACGATTTTTGTGAACAGGATAACTCAAGAAAGAATAATCTGATCGACTTAAAATTTTCAGGAAAAATCAAGTTTTACGAGAGGAAGATCCCTATTGTTTTTGAAAGTAATCCCCCCCAAAAACAAAGTTATAGGGGGTTAAACTTTTTAAAAAATAGAAAAAACCTGAAAGAAAATTCCGATTAATTTTACTTTTTTAGGAAAAATTACTTTATTATAAGGATCAACCTAACAAAAATGAGACATATGCGGCTATCGTCAAAGGATAATAAGGGGAGACAAAAAGGTAAAAACTTACTTTATTCAGAAAAAAATATAATTTTATTATAAGTAATATCCCCAAAAACAAAAAAAATATGGAAGTTTTAACTGTCAAAAAAATCGAATAAAGGTAAAACAAAATTCCGCTACTTTTTTAGGAAAAAATAAAGATCAATTCTACAGAGTCTTAACCTAAGAAAAAAACCTTTCTAGTCCACATATGTGAGGTTATCTTTCACTTATGTTTAGGGTCGGCCTTTGCATTTCGGCGCCTTAAAACAAGCGTCTAGTTTGGCTCCCAAAAAAAAAATTGAAGAGTTTAAAAAAAGGTCCTCAGAAAATTTTGATGACTTAATAAAAAAAAGATCCTCATCTCTGAAAAAATCTTTACCCCTGGCCAGAAAATTTTGATGACTAAAAAAAAATAAAAAGGTCTTCATTTCTTTTAAGAGGCATTAAAATGCCTATGTTAAAAACAAAAGTATCTGAACATACACCATTGTAACTTAACAAGGGCAGTTTACGTTTTAGAAAGCTGATATTGTATTAATAAGACATTTTTCTTTGTCGTGGTGTTAGAAAAAAGTCTTATTTTCTTGCCCATCCAAAACCCGGAAAAAACCCAAAACTTTAGATATAACTTGTATGCCTAACATGGCAGAGTTCCTCTTTGGAAATATTTAATTAGGTTTACGTTATTTCTTGGTATTTTCTAATATTGCTTGAATTTCTTGAAAAGTTTTACCTTTGGTCTCAGGAATAAAATAATAGACGAAAACAACTGACAAACCACACGCAACCGAAAATATCCAAATTAACATGGCCATACCTAGTTTTACAGAAAGAATTGGAAATAAAACTGCTAACAAAAACGTTAACATAAGGGCAAAATATGATGTTATTGTAGCACACAAAGATTTGACATGATTTGGATAAATTTCGCCTTGAATTGCCCACGTAACAATTCCCAGTCCCAAATTATACGATACAACAAATACGATAAGACAGACAACTGGCAACCAAAACACATCGTTTAAATTATACAACTGCGATTTTAAATAAAAGTATATTCCTAGAATTAACAAAGAAATTGAACATCCCCCACCGGATAAAATTAACAAGATTTTTCTTCCCCAATTATCTATCAAAACGGATGAAAAAATAGTACTTATAAACTGAACTAAGCCTACTATAGCTACAGATACAGGAGATGATATAGAACTTCCAATAGCATCAAAAATGGTTTGTAAATATGACATTATTGCCATAATACCAGATAATTGCTGAAAAGTGAATAAAATTATACTTAAAATAAGTCCCTTTACTGCAATTTTACTTTTAAATATATCAGAAAATGTACTTCTGTTATCCTTCAAGTTCTCAATTGTTTTAGATATTTCTAAGATAAGTTTTTCTACAAATTCTTGATTTTTATGCAATATTTTTAATGATGTTTCTGCTTGTGACATTTTACCAATTGAAACTAAATAATAGGGAGATTCAGGAGACAAACTAAATAATAACAGAAATAGAATTAAAGGAATTAAACTTATTAGACTCATATTTCTTATGGTTAAGAGTGGGCTTAATATAAAGCATATAAAGGCTCCTAAAGTCATTAAAATTGTCATAAAACAACCGTAGAATCCACGATTTTTCGATTCTGAGATTTCCCCTACGTATACAGGTATGACAGTAAATACACATCCAGAGCCAACTCCGATCAAAAATCTTGCAATGTAAAACATTTGAACATTGTAGGCAAATACCATTATTATTTGTGATGCAATCATAGGAATGGAAAATAACAATAAAGTATTCTTTCTTCCATACTTATCGGATAGTTTTCCTGCAAATATTGGGCCGAAAGTTGTTCCCAAACTCATCAGTGATGTTATCCAGGAATCTTCCACAAGGGTTGATGGTATGCTTAATGGGTTTTCCAGAGGATCCATGTTTCCATTTAACTTTGGAATGCTGGCAGATGACCACGCATAAGCTATGCCACTTGCGAAGGACATTAGGTTTACTAAAATATTAATATTACTGAGTCAAAAGCATACAGGCAAAGAAACTTTACTACATAGAGCTCTCTTAGTAACGGTAAAAGCAATTTCAAATATTATTTTTTTGATTTTAAATCTATATTTATATGATATAGCTATACCAAAACTTCTTATTCTTGAAATGGTTATAAAGAAAGAGCATAATCATCTTTTTGAACGACCAAGACTTAATTTTACGCTTTCATTTGTGGGACTAAACTTTCCGTTTTTCTCCCTAGGGAAAAAAATCACGGCAACCTTGATAATATTAAAATATTATATATACTATGCGCACTCCAAACGAAAATTTCGTATATATTCGCTCCCCAAGATGGAATAGAAAAATATTTTTTTTTTTGATAACTTTTTTACTTTTTAATATTTATTAACTATTCTTTCAGGGTTGTTTAAGAAAATTAATGAGCATCGTATGACTTTAACTGAAGTTTTGAAAGTTATCAGTAATGTCAGGGGCGGACTTTCTTTATGGTTCCAAACCCGTAAGTATTTAGGGTTACAAATTTTGGACTTTTCATTACTTTTTTACATTTTGATCAAAATAGTACTCTACACAAAATTCGATAAAATGAAGCGTTTCCTAAAAAAAGGTACTTTTTTAATCCAAAGGCAGGAGGACCGTAAAAAAATATTTTTATATTGTTTCAAAAATGCTATAAATTATTTTAAAAATGTTTGTATCTCATTAAAGTGAAATAAAAAGTTCATATGAAATTTTCGACTAGGGCCCCCTCCTTTGAGATATTCGCCCCTTAGGTTTGATTGTTATTTAACCTCTATAATTTTCGAAACTTCTGTTAAAATCATTTGATACGCCTTAATTTTCTTAAACAACTCTAAAAATATTGTTAAAAAAATATTAAAAATTAAATAAGTCATCCGAAAAATATAATTTTTCTATTTCATTTTTGGGGGCAAATATCTCAGAGTAGGGGGGGCGTAGCCAAAAATTTTATATGAACTTGTGGCATTATTTTGATGAGATCTGATTACCCCTAAGAGATTTTTGAAATATTCTGTGACACCCTGTATATTTTATTTCAAAATAGAACAAAATAGATTATTTTAAATATATATAACTTATTTTTAAAGTAACACACATCTCTACTCACACACATCTCTACTCACATACATCTCTACTGACACACAACTCTATTCATTGTCATCAATGTCAATTAGTGCTAGCCTTAATGTGACGTTTTCTGTCAATAATAAGAGAGATACATTATATATTTTTTCTATTTTGCGACTCTTATAAGCTCATAATCACACGCATTTTGCGTGTTCTTATAGGCCCATACGAGGTCTGTACTTTTTGTTCTTTTGGGTTGGCAACAGACCTGGCCTATCACATGACGTTTTCCGTGCAAATATCAATGTCGCTTTAAAGTTGAATTTTCTACAAAATTTTGTGTTTAGGTTATTTTTACCAAAATTGTGGCTTGGTTAATTGCAGTAAAAAAGAAAAGAGATGACTATAAAATATATCAAAATATCATTTGTTCTTAGAATTTTAAACATGGTGTAAACTGTAATGCCAATCCAAGACAAAAATTCCTAAATCAGTCATCAATTTAAATGTAAGCTTTTTTAAATTTTAGAGCAAAATAGAAAAAATTGTATAAAGCACTCGTTTCATAACACGTTTTTAGCGCACTAAAAACGTATGTTATGAAACTAGTACTTTAATATAGTATAAAATCTAGAGAAATGGAAAAACAGCAAACGTGTTTTTAGCCTTTTTCGGATAAGTGTCTCTTCTAGTTATAAATTTTCCAAAATATATTTTTAAGGTTATTAATTATGACATATTTTTACAGTTTACCAATCCTTTCCAGAAAAAATCAAAAATTTTCTCCAAATGCATATTTTTGTCTTTTTTTGTAAACTCCCGTAAAAATCACTCAAATAAAAAAATAGTATAAAATACTCCTTTCATTCTAATACTGGAGCACTCTTTTAAATTTGAACGCGTGCGCCAAAAGCGTCTATAATGAAACTAGTATCTTAATTTACTCTAATGAATTCATACAAAAAGCAAGGAATTATAAAAATGCGATATTTAAAATAACTAAAAACGACATACCTAAGCATACTGCTGAAAAAGTAGATGAATAGTAATTATAAAATTTTATTTTCATTTCAAAAATATTCAGAAAAAAAACTGTTTGTAAGATTCACAATCAACTGCAAAATTAAAATGGTTTAAATATATTTCCAGAAATAGTACCTACCTAATAAACTGCTTTCAAAACAAAGAACGCCTAACGAACTTACTGCGAAAAAATTATACGATTATAGGTATAAAGCAATTTTATATTTACAATCAAATTATATTGGTGTCCTTCGATTATACAATTAATAAACAAATATCGGGACTAGGACTTTAAATAAAAACACTAAGTTTTATGGACTAGTGACGTTTCGTCTTTAATTAAGACTTTATCAAGCTTAGCATACTTAAAACACTACATTTAACATAAATATTATTTAAATAAACAATTACGAACAATAAACAAAACTATAGAATCGTACACATAGACATATTTCAAATTAACTCAGATTTTTTTTTTTCAGATTTCAGATTTCAGATTTATTTATTATCTATAATTTTTTTACAGTTTTTACATTAGATGGGGATCCGCCTAAACAATGTTTGTGTGCGGATCTTAAATTAAATTAAAAAAAATACAATACCTAGGTACATTAATATTAATTCAAAAAATATAATAATGTTCATAAATTAGAAGAGAAAATGAGAGAGGCGAGGGAGAAAGAGAGAGAGAGAGAGAGAGAGAAAAAGAGGGGGAGGTGCAGACATTAATTATAATTAATAATAATCGTTCAAAAAAAAAAAAGATAACTGTTAGTTAATTTGAAATATGTCTACGTGTACAGTTCTATAGTTTTGTTTTAACGAACAATAAACAAAATCTATAGAACCGTACACGTAGACATATTTCAAATTAACTGTTAGTTAATTTGAAATATGTCTACGTGTACGGTTCTATAGTTTTTTTATTGTTCGTAATTGTTTATTTAAATAATATTTATGTTAAATGTAGTGTTTTAAGTATGCTAAGCTTGATAAAGTCTTAATTAAAGACGAAACGTCTCTAGTGCATAAAACTTTTATTTAAAGTCCTAGTCCCGATATTTGTTTTTTCACCACCAGCCTAAAAGCACATCTTTATTACTGTTCTTTTCATTGGTAGAAATATTATTTCTCTACCTATGACGTCAGAGGTTCTAAAAATAATAAAATTGCACCATGGTTAATAATGAATTTTTATTCAGATATTTTGGCATCTGACGTTTCACTTAAGCACATTGCTATTTACAAGTTTCTTTAGGCACCAAATTTATTTATTGCATGATAAATTAAAAAATATTAACTAAATTAGTACCTATAAAACATGTTTTACAAAAACACTTCGAAAAGTGAAAACCATAGATTCTACAACCGATATATTACCGTAAGGATCATAGATTACTAGAGGTACAACCCCCATATATTGATTTTTGAGGCAATAGATTCTCCCTCACAGTTTTCGCTTGTCCCCTTATTTCTGGGGGAGTACCAGAATCATCACTTTGCATTTCACTTTCCATTTTTATATATTTTATTACACTTAGCACGAAAACACTTTCTAACTTAATAAGTTTAGCAGATCACCAGAAAATTTCTGCCAGAAATGTCAAGTTATTCATTTGTTTTTTTAATGGCCGGGAACAGCCAGCGCGATATTTTAAATTTATAAGCTTTTTCATTAAATTTTAGTAAAATATTTTAATTTGAAGTAAAATAAATAAATAGCTAATTAATTGTACTGGTAGTGAAAAAAATACTATATTTTCCACGTGAGTGAAGATTTAACATTTTAGACCGCGTCTTGCGGGCTTCGCGCTAGCGCGCTCATCCCGCAATTTGACGCAGGTCAAAAATGTTAAACTTCTCTCCGTTGGTAAATAAAATACTATTTTTAATTTATATTTACATTTTAACTACTTACAAGTAAGTAAAATTTTAAAAACTCAAGTTTGATTCACGAAGCAGTAAACACAAAGCTTCGAAAATGGCTCTCAGAACATCCTAGTATACACAAAGGTAAATTTTATTTTATAAAATATCCGTCTATCAGGCCTATTCACACGTACCATTGAAATCTATTCAATATTGAAAAAAATTACAATCCCATGTAGTTTTAATACAGTTGACGTAAATGACCTTGCAATTTTCGTCAATATTGCCACAAATCTCAATCTCAATGGTACATGTGAATAGGCCTGTATTAAACGGTTATTATACCTTTTACGTATATACGTATAATAAAAGTTCAGTAAGTATTAAGGGCAGTAAGTGCATTTTACCGGTTGAGGATTAATTTGGAGATTGAGACGAAGTCAAAATCTCCAATACTATCCGAAACCGATAAAGCACTTTTTGGCCGTGATGATTATTACGTTTTTTGCACGATTTAAAAAAATAAACTTTTTAAAAGATAAATTAAAACGTAATAGTTATTTTTGTATTTAGAGCGCAAAATGACTGATTTCTGCTTGAGCGTGGAATTTTCTGAACGAGGTGTCTAGCCGAGATCAGCTACTTCTTCTTCTTCTTCTTCCTTTTTTTTTGGCCTTAGCCTACCCCCAATTATATGGCCCAATAGGCTAACGCGAGATCAGCAATCACGCGAAAGCAGAAATCACGTTTTGAGCTCGTAATACAAACGTTTGGACTTTTCTACGTTTTAAAATAAATAAATAATAGGACCCCTATTCTCATTACGGTGAGTTTTATTCACGCGTGAAAGCCAACTTCACAGTAGTTGTTCTGATGATTTGATTGGCCTAGACCGTGTAGCTCCGCCCATATTCATCGAAATATCAGGCGAAAAAAATCCGCACGAAACCAGAATAGACCCCCAGGCAGTAAATTTATAGTTCAATTTCTTTGGCTAAGTACACACGCTTAATAATTGGGTTAAGTAGGAGTATTATTTCTTTTCGTGTGTAATAAAAACCATTTATCCAATACATACAGATAATGAGACAATTACCAGCTTTATTTTAAATAGATAAACTCAATAATAACCCCCCCGTGGCTTTTACTTTATTGAGTGGATAATTATTTATTTTACCCACTCAACTGTCACTTGTCAAATTATTTTCTTGTAAATGTCATTAAAATTTTTAATAAAAATATGAATTTCTAAGCTATTTATTGGATAAAACCTTGTATGGCACTCATGGGTTAATTTTCTCATGGGCAATATCTTACTTTACCCTCTAGTACCATAAATAACTATTATTTTTCCTACTTTCGCTTTTATTGAAAAGCATTATCAAAGGACAGTCTATGAACAGGCGCTTCTTAAAATGGACATTTTTAAACATTATAAAAATGTCAGACTGAACTCAAAAAGAGGTTTTAAATGTAAAATGTCTTTATTAAATGTAGAAACGTGATATGTACGTTTATAATATTTAAAAAACGTCCATTTTAAGAAGCGCCTGTTCATAGATTGTCCTTTGATAATGCTTTTCAATAAAGTGAAAGTACTCAGGAAAAATTTTATTACACACGAAAAGAAATAATACTTTAATAAAAAGTAGTAAAGTAAAACTTTTTTAATCTAAATCTATAAAAACTATATCAGATGGATTTGCAGTATACGTGGATATAAGCGGAATATGGATAAAGGGAAAGTAAAATAGTAAAAAGCATTTTACTTATAATTTATAAGTTTTTTTTTCTCCGTGTCTGAATTAGAAAGCAGTGACTAATGCCTAAAACGTATTATGCTGCTCTTGTATAAGGGATTTTCCTCAGACGGTTACGCGAACCACACCCGAATCGGTATGATCTTGGCTTTTTAGCACACTTTTGAAAATGCGTCACTGCAGTATATTTAATTTCAGGCACGGATAATATTCTTATCTGAGATTTACAATTATGGCGAAGGCGCCAGCATTGATATGAAGATTTTTCATTTTAGATTTTTGTCAGTGGTTCAGCGAAAAGGTATATTAATGTCAAAAAGTAGATTACGAGAAAAATGAGATTTAAGTCAGTGTATAGTGACGCGTATAAACGTCAATCCGATGTATTCAGTGGTATATTCAGGGGTAATATCAAAAGTGATACTAGGTTAGGTATCGGTGGTTTTTTCATAAATTTTACGAATATTAATCCCAATGACGAAAATGCAACGACTGCTTTAGAAGGAGTTGCATTTTCCAAAAATTGGGATTAATATGAGTAAAATTTGAAAAAAATCACCGGTACCTAACCTAGTATCACGAATTGATATTTAGGAAGAGAATATAATTTATTTTGAATACACATACCACTTAAATATAACGTAATAATCCACAAATAAATTATATTTTATAAATTAAAAAGCAAACAATAAGCACCATTTTAGATCAGAGAAAGGAGGGGTAAAAAAAAACATCGTAGGGGTAAGGTATTTTCACTTATAAGTACAGCATACTACATATACATATATGTATATAAATTGTATTCTCTTAAGTAGAGATGTTATGGTGTAAATATTTTTTGAAGTTAAGATATATTGAGTAGAGATGCCCAACTAATACTTTTAGTTTTATTACAGGTGACATTTTTATAACTAATTTTTGTAATCCTTAAAAAAAATAATAATAAATATTATTTATTATCATTTTTTTAGTTTAAAACTATTGAAGATAGTGTTTTTTTTATTGATTAAAGTAGAAATGTACAATGCATCGAAAACCCAAAAAAAAATAAATCTATATTTTTACTCTAATATACCTTTTCGCTGAACCACTCACATTTTTTGATTTCAAACGTAATATTTTTTATAAAATAGAAATTCTGGAGGGTTATAAAAACTGGATTTTGTTAATAATAATTATTATTAACAGGTAAATGAAAAATAAAAAATAGAGATACTCAATTTAATAATAAATGATCCATTTTTTTAATATCTGAGTTTATTTGGGTCAATAAAATATTTGGTTGGATACGGCCAATTGAGTTATTTGGTTGTGACAAATAAATTTTATTTCTGTCAAATAAACTATTTTGTTCTCATTAATAAATCATTTTGAAATTAAATATTTGTTTATATGAACTACATATTTATTTGACACAAATAAAATTTGTTACTCACAACCAAATAATTTAATAAATCCTTTTTATCAGTGTGGGAGCACAAAAGGGTGCTTAATAATACGTTTATTATTAATACGTTTATAACTTATGGTGTCATGGTCAGAGAAAGGTCAACCTTGTTTTTTTTTAATTAAATAAAACACAAAGTAGCACAGTCATCGAGGTCAAAAACCGGATTTGTACCTTACTGGACCTACATTGATAAAACAGTTTATTTGTGTCAACAAAATATTTAGTTGGATATGGTGAATTGAATTATTTGGTTGCGACAAATAAATTTTATTTTAAAAAATCAAACTTTTAGTCATCATTCACTTTATTAATAATTTAAGGTAATAAAGTGAATGATGACTAAAAGTTTGATTTTTTAAAATAATATCTCTTCACTATAAGTATACGTAAGTTAAATTATGGATCTCAATATTTTTGATTTTCGCAATTGGGTAATAAATTTTATTTCTGTCAAATAAGCTATTTTGTTCCTATTAATAAATCATTTTGAATTTTAAATATTTGTTTACATGAACTACATTTTTATTTGACATAAATAAAATTTGTTACACAACCAAATAATTTAATTGGACATATACAAATAAATAAGTGTAGCTGTAAAATATATTTAAATTAAACCACAAGATCTTTTGCCAGGTAAAACATCAAAATTATTGAATATGGATGTTGCGTTCCTTACGCGGAACCGGCAACAAGTCTACGGCGCAATTTTGTAATTCATTTAAAGGTCACCACCAGACTATTTTATGTTAAAATGTGTTTGTAATGAAAATATTAATACTGCGAAACCGTTCTCCATATTTAAATGGAATATTTGATATTTGTGATGTATTTTTGTGGGTTAACCACGTTTTTTTTTGAGGTTTTTTGAATAAGAAAATAAATTTAGTTTAAACGATTGGAGAGACTCGCTTCAAGTCTCTAATACTTGTATCTGGTCAAAAAGAACGAGAGTTCAAGACCATTAAGTCCTTTTGGGTCACTTTAATTTAGTTTCCAAAAGGACATTTTGAAGAAGAAGAAGAATCAAAATTATTGGCCTAAATATGAATTAACCCGTCGTTAGGCGCGCCTCTTTTTGTAACGTGTTTAGGCGAGCGGTCTACACTTGTAGACCATTTTATTTTTTGTTTGTTGGTTGTATTTAAAAGTTATTTACATATTTTTTTCAAATTATTATTGTTTTAGTAAGTGTTAAGGGTAAATGAAAAATGATATACAATTCTAACATATATTTTACATCTGTACGGTAATTTGTAAAAAAAAATAAAAATAACTTAACAAACTTTCTGAAACTAAAACATTTGTTTTTTTTTTAACATGTACGATTATAAAAAAATAAAAAACACCTAAATTAAAAGAAAAAAATATTATAAAATTTGACTCGAAATCATGCAATATTTTAGTAACTCATGCGCCTTGTACATGTGCTCTTTGCAATCGTAGTTATGATATTTTGAGTATTTTTTTTTCGATTTATTTTCCCTTCTTAGGCACATTTAGTGTCCAAAGTAATTTTTAATTTTATAGAAAAGAAAATTACCTTATTTATCAAAAACATTACGTATGAGCTCTTTCATGCCCAAAAAGACTCGTGCCAGTGTCTTCCTATAAACCGCTATTTTTTTTTTGGTGGTAAAGACATATTGTATCTTTAATTTATCTTTAAACTAATAAACTAACTTTGAAAAACAATATTCACAAAAAGAAACCATAAAAACTTACACAAAATAAAAAAATGCAAAAATAAAAAAGTTAACGGGGTTAGTCGCGCGGTCTACAATTGTAGACCAGACAGGTTTCAATATGAATAAAAACAATATTATACCCATTCAAAGTGTGAATTATTACTGATCTAATAGATTGATGCATAATGCACAGCTACTAGAAGGGGCGCAAGCGTAAAGACTCCGTGTAAAAAGTTACCCAGCTAAAAAAAAGCATGGTCTACGATCGTAGACCGCTCGCCTAACGAAGGGTTAAGAAGTTATGGGTTAGTTTTTAGTTTTTTCCAAATATATCAAATTTGGTTATTTTAGGCCACAAAACTTTAGTTTTTTGTTTTTTTTACATATTTAGCAGTTATTTAATATTTATAATTGTCATGATAAGAGAAAAATTATTATTTTTATGGTTATGCGAGCCTTATTTATCAAAGTTTATAAACTCAAAAATTTTACATACGTTCCATCGAAAATATTGACTAAATATATGGGTTCTTTTCTTTTGAATGCCACATAGTTTTAAATTGAATAAGGCGCGATAAACAAACTATTTTGTTGTCAGTTAAATTTTAAAATTCTGCAATAAACAATTTAAATAATTAACAAATTATTTAATTTAAGAAAATTTTATCAGCGTTTTAAAACGGGATCTGTCAAAGTTGAATTATGGTATTTTAGATTTTTAGATATGATAACTGCGACACTGGCACATAAGTAATTGTGAGTAATTTTACTAATTCTCATATAAATGGAATAAACAAGCCACGAACATATGAAATGAGAAGTATATGTTTAGGAGGCATAATGGTGTAGGGGTCAAGGGGAACATTTTTTTTTATGAAAAGGGGCTCACACAACCCGGGTTATGAGATAAATTATTTTAAAGCTTATTAATTTCTCTTTTTAACCATATGATTTTTAATTAAAAAAAAAGGAGACCCTGTAAAATAGCCCGTTTTTGGCATTTTAGATGCAACGCAAGACATTTATTTTTTGAAAGATTACCTAGTGATAGGCAAACCCAACTGTACCAAACTAACACCAAAATCGGACTATTTTTAAAATGGTGCTAAAAATTGGTTCTTTTATAAGAATTTTTTTGTTTAAATTCTATAATATCTTATACTTGCTAGTTTTTTACGATCAAAATAGGTTTTCCTATTTAATATTTTCTCCTGAATCCAAATTTGCTGTCAAAATTATTTATTATTATGTCGTTTTTGTGCAAACATCAGCTATCTTTCCAGATTTTATAGTTTATATATTTCAGTAAAATTAACATATATTTTGATAAAAATTTCGGCAGACTAACATCTCTACTCTAAATTTCTCTACTCCCTAACATCCCTACTCTATAACATCCCTACTCCACAACAACTCTACTCCGTAACATCTCTACTCCATAACATCTCTACTCCATAACAACTCTACTCCACACTATAGACACTCGATTAGCCACTTGTCTTAACTCAAAAGAATATTTGTCATGCTAAGTCAATCAAATCCACTGGATAATTGGGGTGAAGGGTGCTGACATATTCATGCACAGCACATGCACTTAGAGCCAGTACTCTTCTAGCATGGACCCTTGTTTTGAAGCTAACACTGGACAGTGACAGAGCACGTGTTCCATTGTTTCGTCTTCTAGGTTACATCCCCTGCAAAGTGGGCTATCGACAAGTCTCATTGCATGGAGGTGTTTATTTAGTTTGCAGTGGCCCGATATAATGGCTACAAGTAACCTTAAATTGGTTCTCTTAAGTTGCAGGCAGAAGCGCGCCTTCCCTTCACAAGGAATGGGAATTTCTGCTTTAGCATGTCTCATTTCCCGCATTTCCGCTATGTCCTTTTACCCATAACGACACTCCCAAGCAACAAGGATGTAACTCAAGTTAGACCCATTTTGAGTTATACTCATAGGTAAAAGCCTTGAAAAAAGACACACATGGTGGTACTACTCAGGTTTCTCCACAGTCCACTTTAAGCAAAAGTTTACTTAAAACTTGAATATTATCAGAAACAAACAGTAAATAAACAATAAATACTTAAACAGTTAAATAGAGAATTTTATAAGCTTTCAAATGATGTATCACATGACTTCCTTTTCCACTTCAATCATTTACCCACCCTTAAATAACAAAAAAAAAATATTTTAGAAATTTAGCTGTGGTGAAAAATGACAATATATGAGTTACGGCTTTGTTGCTTGGGGGTATCGATAAGAGTGTTTTCTAGTATCAAACCCAATTAAATAAATAAAAAAATATATATAAAATATTTAAAAAGGGTCAGTTTTCGCCATTGTATTATGTTTGTAAACTAATATATTACAGGATTTTAAGGCACAACCAACCCCATTAATAATATTCCATTTATAAAATATACATAGTAACTTAAAAAAAATTAATTAACAATCAAGTAAAATAATAATAAAAAATAAGTAAAAAAAATAAAAATAAAATAAACTCTTTAAATAAATGATTTCTGACTTTCTTGTTCATAAAATATGTAAGCATCCCCTGATACGATGGATGGATGTTGGTGAAATTGAAGATACCCTAGAGTCGTTGTATTCGTGCCATGTGTAATTATAGGGATGTTTACAGTAGGCGGTGTAGTGACCGCTATAAGTGGTACCACTGTGATTTGAAATAGCGTATAAGTTGTATCTGCAGGGTGTGACGGGCTCTGCGGTATAATTGTTCATATCTAAACCTATTAAAGGGAAGTCTACGGTGACGCTAAGCTTTCTCTGGAACTGTTCACTTTGGGAGAAGCGTTTGAGGTGGATTACTAAGATTTTCGGGAGTTTTTGAATTCTAAAGGATTTTGTGCATTTTCGGCGCTCGTTGCATCCAGAACATGTAGGCTTTTCATCGTTGTCCAACGTCTCTTCCCGAGTGAAGAATTCTAAACATTCTGTCAGCCTAAACTAAGTGAGACGTCCAAAAAAAGCTTAAAACTTAAAAAAAAAATCTTGGTTTATTTTACGTCCCAAAATGAATAAAAATAATGTAAAGATTATATATTTTATATTATTTTCCTTTTTTTTTGTATTATACTGTTTAAAAAGAAATCATACAATAAATTTTATTATTATACCCTATTATTAGAAATATGATACATACCATTTTCTTTGTTGGAAATACCGGCAACCGGCAGGTGGCCGCAGTGTTTGAGGTACGAATCCTCATCTTGTTTCTCTTTATCAATCAATCAATCAGTCAACTTCCTTTCCTTCTTCGTTATAAATTAAATATCTTTGTTTATTTTGATATAATTCACCTTCTTTTCGCATATTTTTTCTCCTGAACCCAAATACTGATCTTAAAAACTAGTTATTCTTTTGTAGAAATCATCAAAAAATAAGTTATATAAATTTTTTATAAAAATAAATAAAAAAAACTTTTTAACTTATTTTTGCGTAAAATTCTGACTGAAGAAGACTGAATAATTTTAAGATCATTATTTGGGCACAGGAGAAAAAAAATCCGAAAACCGGTTAAATTTAACTATATGAACGAAAAATATCTGATGCAAAACGAAACAGCAAAAAAATCCAATAATTTTTATCTATAATATCAATATAAAATCAAATGGCACCCTAGGTCTTGTGATACATAATTTTAAAGAACTTAAAATTCTCTATTTAACTGTGTAACTATTATTTTTTTAATATATTTTAATATATTTTTTTTTCTTCAAAATTATTTAAATTTTTAATATTTTGTGCATAAATATTAAAAAGTTTACATGAAATTATTAAATAATTAGTCTTAACATGATAATACACCATGTATCAACTATTTGTGCCTTTTTGAGCAAAATTTCCAAAATTAATTTTTCAAAAATACTGAAAATTCATCAATTTTGAAGAAAAAAACTCTTCAAAAGAATATTAAAAAATAAATATTTAACTATTTAGTTAGGTGGTTAAATAAAGAATTTTAAGCTCTTTAAAATGATGTATCACAAGTCCTAGGGTGCCATTTAAAACATTGTTTAACACTGGGGCCGCCTTACCGAATAAAAAATAAAAAAATATGACAAATAATAGTTTTTGTTGTGTGATATGCATATCCTAAATTAAAAGTTTATATTTCATCCCGTTCAAAAGTTACGGTGGGTGTACCACTTAAAAGAATAGCCCTATATGTAAATTTTACTAAAATTCATAAAATATCAAATCTGGAAAGAGTAAACATAAAAAATACGACTAGCTGATTTTTGCACGGAAACTATATAATAATTTTTAATTTTGAGGTACCATTTGGATTCAGAAGAAAAATTTGGATGGAAAAACACCTTTCAATCGTAAAAGAGTAGCAAGTATAAGATATTATAAAAAGTAATCAAAAAAATATATTTTAAAAGAACCAATTTTAAACACCATTTTAAAAATGGTTCTACTCTGTTTTTAAAAGATATATAAATCTTACGTTCCTGCCTAAATAAAAAAACGGGCTATTTTATAGGGTCTCCTTTAACAGGGTTCCCACCAAAAATTGACATTCAAATTCCAGGTATTTTCCAGGTTTTCCAGGTAAAAATTAATAAAATTCCAGGTATAGTAAAATAGTCTTAGTATATAATAAAAATATTAAAGTAATAAAAAATTTAAAAAAAATATTTCTTTTTTCGATTTTTTTTTCGAAAATTGTAAATTTTGTAAAATAAAATTTTTTCGAAAAAAAATTGAACAAAAAAACAATAAAAATTTATCCTTTATAAAGGATCAATTGAAATTGTCACAATTGATTTTTAGCAAAAGTGACAATTTCAATCATTCAGATCACAATGAAAAAAAAGTATATGGTTTGAACGTTGAGGGTTTCTTTGGGATACTTTGGGGTTGAAAAAAAAAACAAAAAAGTACTGGGCTGTGCCTCGTAAGAAAAAAGCACTCTCGTGTACTAGGTTCGCGTACTTGGTGCGTAATATACTATTTTATCATTGCTCTACGACCATTTTTCGCCAAGTTACAGGCTTTTAAAATCACCTAAAAATTTAGGATGTTTTTTTATATCTTTTAATTTTTGTGCTAAGCGATTTAATTTTTCTTAAACAAATTATATTTTTGTATGTTAAATTCCAGGTGCTATTACATAATTCCAGGTAAAAAACGTGTTTTTTAAGAAAAAAATTGTTAAATTCCAGGTATTCCAGGTGGGAATCTAAATTCCATGCGTTTTCCAGGTTTTCAAGGTTTTCCAGGATTGGTGGGAACCCTGTTTAAAGGTGATAAATATTTAATTTTGTTGTTAAAAAAATAATATTGTTTTATATTTTCTTTTGAAATGTTCATTTATATCATTTAAAATTGGTTTAAAAGTAAAACTCACATTTTCAACACTTAACATACCCAAAAAAAAAAAAAATTGAAAAAAATAAAATTATATGATCAAATAAACACGGTGTTCCCAGTCTTTTGACTATAAAATCTTGTCTCTCTAAGGCTTGTGTTTGTAAATTTCAAACTATACTTAGCTAAATTGGACTAATCACTTATGCCAAATTAAATCTGTCAAATAGCTGAATTTTAAGGGTATTATACTATAATTTTAAAAGTGATAAAGTAAATTATTTCTAAAATATATCTATAAGGTATACTAGGTCTTATAAATACGTTTTAGAATTTTCAATTTTAAAATTTGATCTTTTCCTGATTTTTTAGTTAAAATAAAACTTCACATTAAACTGGTTAAGTTAACCCCAACAAAAGTTTTTAGAAATATAAATTTCTGAAAAGAAAAAAAAAACAAATATAAAACAAATGAATTTATTTTATCATAAAAACAGGCAAAAACAATTAAAATACTATTTTAAATAATTTCTATCACCAAATATTACTATATAATGTTCAAATCTACTACTTACTATTTTTTAGACAGTGATTGATTTTTAGAATTTCCACACTGAGCAAAAAGCTATAAAGTTTCATAAAAGCTTTTTTAAGCTAGAAATAGTCCTTTAAAACACCAGCTTATAGAAAGCTTTATTTATTTTTACTTAGAGGGAAATACTAAGACAATAAGTACGTAATAAAATGAATAAATTTTGATTAATGTTGACAAACTACAAAAAAATATTTACGCCATATATTTTCGGTAGTAACTAAACATCATATGAAGAGTAAACGTTGCATAAGGGGTTAAACGCCATTGGCTCGATTTTTCAGGAGGAAAAAAGTTATTTTTTTTGCCAAAAAATCCCTTATAAAATGTGTACTCTTTAAATTTGACTCGGATAAGTGTTCCTAAATTTACGGTTCTTCACGTTTTGATGATAACTCGATCAAAAAGAAAAAACATCTTAAATTGTAGCTTAGCTACAACCCTTTCTAGATGTTAAACTTAATATTTAATATATTTAAGTTAAAACTAAATAATATTTGCCCTATAGGCCTAACAGACATAAAATTATCAAAAATAAAAAAAATAATTTTTAGTGAATTGTTAATCATTAATCTTAATTAATTATTGAAATAGGTACATATGCAATATTAAAAATATAATTATTATGCAGTACATAATATAATATAATTAGGTTAAATTTAGATCTTACATTGATAAAACCACACTGTATGTAATAAATATTAGTGGGTAGATATTTAAGAAATTATAATATTAATAATTCAAAATCTGAATTTATATTATGTACATATATATTTAATAAAATTAAAAAATATTAGTGACCAAATCTCACTGTATGTAAAAAAAATTAGTGTATTTGGTCATTTTTTTAATTTTCTTGATTACAATTTAAAGTTGATACAACTTTTTACACTTACACTACCTTTTATTTAGAAAATACCAATAATAAACCAACAAAAAAGAGAAACCGGGCTGGATATAAGTTGCGTTTTGAGGGGGTGTGATAGTGCAAAGGTTTCCATTTGAGAAATCACTATATTCTGTAAATTTATCATAACAAATGAACTTTTTTCAAAATTTTGACAAGATTATCGACATTATATATAATAATTATGAAACTGAAACTGAAATTTGTGATCACTAACTTTAGAATGCCTTAAGTTAAAGACTTAAAATTTGTACCATATGTTCCTTATTCAAGGTTCTAGGCTGTGATTGTTTTTGGTAAAAATTGGGGTGGGGTAAAGGGGTAAAATGGGATAAAAATAATTTTTCTCAAAAAAATAACATTGTTTTTTGGATGTTTTTTTAGATTTTTTTAATTTTGATTTATTAATTTTCACCCCTCAACTTTTTTGTTTATATCCAGCCCTAAGTAGAGGAAACTCTATAAGACAATAATTCTAATTATTACTTTTTCAGTAAAATTTTAAACAAATTATCTCTATAATGCGTTACTGTTTTTTCTAATTCTTCTACTTGTGCTTTAAGCTTTATATTACTCTCTAAAAGTTCTTCGCACTCCTTTTCCAACACTTTCTCCTTCGTTTTTCGCTTCAATCTCGATTTTCTCGATGCTTCGTTGTTTTTGTCCCTTAGGTCTCTGTATTTATATTCACCGTCTCTCGAACACGTCGAAGAAGCTACAGAAGGTGCTCTTCTAGGCCTGCCGCGTTTTTTAACCGGTTTTGTTTCCGATTCTTCTTCACTAAAGTCGGAGTCGATTTCTTTCTCTAAGAGTTTTGCAGGAGGAATGTACTCCTCGTCACTTGAGTCGCGTTTGCGTTTTCTTTTTGGTTTGATTTCGCTTGTGTTGCTTTCCTCTGAATATTCTGATTTTACGATTGGTGGTATTAAGGAAAGCAGTTCTTCTGTATTTATTGTTGTTGCATCCTGAAACAATAGAATATTTTACATTACATGATTTCTATACAAGGTGATCAATAACTGACATGCCAAAATTTAATAGGGGATTTTGCATCCAAAAATATCAAAAAAAGTTTCTATAAAGGTTGGTCCACAAATGAGTCCTAAGGGAGCTATAGTATATTCAACTTCAAAACTGTATAGTAAATTAAAAAAAAAATGTAAGTTTTAAACAAACGCACGTGACAACAACGGATTTAGTGACAAGGTAGGACTCAAAACAAAATATTTCTATATAACGGTCCATTGCAATGCATTGTACGCTCCATCGCGAGTGCTCACGTACTGACCTGTTTAATTTTCTACATCCCTACTCTCGCAACATTCGAGTGTTTTAACCAATGAAACCACGCGCCAGCTGCCACGTGCGCGATTCTTGTATTTATTTCTACTGAACTTTGAAGTTGAATATACTATACAGCCCTTTAAAATTGTAATAAAATATAATAAAATAAGGTTTTTAATTAATAACTCTGGTACCCTTTAAGCTAGAGCGACGAGCTTTTGCATGTATACTAATATTAATAAGGGCAATAATTTTATGTTAATTTATTTTTTTGAATTTATCCAGAGGCGTCCCTAGACGGAAAAATGTATTAAGCTTAGACATTTTTGCCCCAAACTTTTTTATGTGTACTTTTTTCGGACTTTTTTGTAAAAAATATGGATTCCTTGAGTAAAAATACATAAAAAATGTCATACAGTGCAACACTGTAGAAGCAACCCTTTTCAACAAAAATTAAGAGGAAAAAACATTGTGCCACCAAAAATGTTACTTTTTAAAAGGCCCCTTTAATATTAAATTTAGGTGTTTTGGTGAAGAATACTTTTTTGCTCAATTTTAAATAAAGAATCACCCTGTTGCATTGAAATTTTATTGATGCTTTTAATATGTCATCTAAGGGCCGTAGCTACGGCGTAGCTCCCTTAGGGCTTATTTCCGGACAAACCTTTGTGGGAACTTTTTTACATATTTTTGGATGTAGAATCACCTCTTAAACTTTGGCATGGCAGTTATTAGTCACCCTCTATAATAGTGATAATAATAAACTAAAAATGTACGGTTACATCGCGAAAAAGTTTTAAGATATTGATTATATGATTATAAAAAAGTAACCCAAAAAAATATATCAAGCAGGAAATTTCATATTTTATTTAAAAACAATACCCCAATTTTTGGATTTAATAGAATGCCATTCGGTTTTAAAGAAATACCAGTAACACTTCAATGCTTGATTTATAGTATATTCAACTTCAAAATGAGGTAAGTGTAAACAAAGGCACGTGACAATACCGGATTTAGTGACAGGGTAGGACTCAAAACAAAATATTTCTATATAACGGTCCATTGCAATGCATTGAACGCTTCATCGCAAGTACTCACGTACTGACCTGTTTAATTTTCTACATCCCTACTCTCGAAACATTCGAGTGTTTTAACCAATGAAACCACGCGTCAGCTTCCCCGTGCGCGATTCTTTTATTTACTTCCAATGCATGTTGAAGTTGAATATACTATAGTTTAAAATAAAAGTAATGCAATACATTAAATTATATATTAAATACATATTTTAATATACTTACAGAACTATCTATGAGTTCAACCATATTAAATGACTCTGTAACGTCCAAAAAGGAATCGAGAACATCAGGAGTGTTCAAATCAATTGGAGAAGAAATGTCAGTTTTAATATTTAGACTGAGCGTAAGCATTTTTTCTCCTCCGTCGAAGCCGCTGGCCGCAGAAGAGCTGTTGCTTGCATCTGGTGACAAATTTTCGAATCTTAGCGGGTTAATTATTGCAATATCTTCGTCGAAATTCGTGGCTAAACTCGGATCATAGATGACCTGATTTTGTTTTAGATAATCTTGATTCAGACTGCACAAATTGTGATCTTCAGATGTTTCAATAACGTTGATATTATCTAGAGTATAGCTAAATAATGGAATATGATCTTGATCCAAATAACTTTCAGAAAATAGATCGTATTTTTCTGATTCCATTTTGAATAACATATCATATTCTTGCGCATTTGTTGACTTTTTTCGTATTTTTTCTGTATTAAACTCGAAAGCTGTCTTATCTGAAAAAAAAATAATCAAATTAGAGTTTCAGAAGTAAAATAATAAATATATTTATAGCAAATACAAAACAAAACTATACATTAACTGGGACATTAACTAATGGCATAGGCAAATTTGTAAAATGGGAACATTCTGGGCTTTTATTCATAATTTATATCACAAGAGCTAGAAATATTATTATGGTAAAATTATGTGAACAAGATCAAGAAAAGAAAACAATTTTTTTTCAGTGGCTAGTAGTACCATTAAATAACTTTTATTTCTAAAATTATGGGAGATACGGGAAAGAAAACATAAAATTAGTAGCGACTAAATAGGGGAAAACTAATCATTAGTGATGTCACGGATAAGCGGAATACAGACACTTATCATACGGAAAATTAAATTTAAATTTGTTGTGCATTATGTTTAGAAAAGACTCGTGAACCCCCCATAAATGTACTGGTGCGGCTTCACCTAAATACTATTACAATCGATTTTTTTTGCATTATCTAAGTTTTCTTTATAACTTATGACCACGTTTGGCAGTTGTCGCGTATCCATTATCTGGTTTCATATCCGTAAAATAAACCGGTTGGTAACCTACGTTTTTCGCGTAAAAAAAACTGTGTGTCCTAAAACCGCGCAAAATAGTGCATAAAATACGCGCAAGATATATTGCGTCTCTTTAATAAAATTTGTATATATCAAGAAATAAAAAAGGGACATATTTTATTACCTTTAAAAAATTTCGATTCGAGCATGCCGTTAACGCGTTAGAAAAATTGTAATGATTTATTATAAATTTATATTGATGTTAATTATACTTTTTATTATACATTACTCACAAAAATGCAATGTTTTCTTAGGTACTATAGTACAGAATGATCAAGAATTCCCGCCCTCGTCATTTTTATCGAAAATGGTAAGGGATATTAAAAAAATCATAAACCGTGTTTTATAGTCTCACCTGTACTAAACACTACTACTAAACACCGAATGACGCTTTCATAATAATACTCGTTGGCCCTGTGGCGACCTCTATATTTTTCCCCATGGTACACGATTTTTTATTTATGAAATTAAAATATCTTTAAATAAGAATAGTTCACTTTCATATCTTTTTTTTTCTGCGCTCATTTATTCTCTTGTTATAGGCTGTCAAAACTTACTTAATGAATTGTTCCTATTTTTTTAACCATTGCAGGTATTAAAAAAGTTTTAAATGTGTTACTTTTAGCTTTATAAATACTAATTAATTTTGATAGGCAAACAATTTAAAAAAAGGTCCTAAGCGCCATCTCAACTCTAATTATCCATTATTTAAAAACTGAATTACTTTATATGTGGTTTGTAAGATGCAGGCATGTATTATATTAATTCTTGCATATTCGTTTTGTGCCTTATATTTATTTAACTATTTTTAATAAAATAGATATGTATTTCTTTAAATTTTTTGATATACCCTCGTATTATTCTTTTGATGTATTTTTGATTGTTACTAAGTTATTATTTATGTATTTTTATTATTTTGTATTGACTTATACTGTATCACTTTGTGATCTTTGGACAAATAAAGGATTATTATTATTATTAAATGTCATGTCAAATTCTTAATAAATGTTTTAATGACAACAGTTTATTGTTGATACTATACCAGGGTTTATAAATAAAATTAAGCATATAAAAATTTACTTTTATTTAAGGAAGAGAAAGATAAGACTGTTGCCCAGAAAAAATAGACAAAAAATAATAAAATGCTTTCCTGCATCCCGCATCTCACAAATCACAAATATAGTAATCCAGTTTTTAAATAATGGATAATAAGAATTGTGTTGGCACTTAGGACCTATTTTAAATTATTTGCTTATTAAAAGTAAGTAGTATTTATAAAGCTAAAAGTAACACATTTGAAACTTTTTTAATATCTACAATGGTTAAAAAATTAGGATCAATTAATTAAGTAAAGTTTGACAGATAGAGGTCGCCACAGGGCCAACGTGTAGGGGAAGTCAGGGTTAACTGGGACACAGGGTTTACTGGTCCACCTGGATTTTATCAAGTTTGTTTATTAGTATTGGCGCATTAGTGCAAATTCTAGTGATATTTAGTTATTAGTATTGTTTAAAGTATTATGGCGGACCGTGTTGCCCACGTGTAAATTGTAGTAAAGAAAGTTCATCTTTTTCGATGAAAAGTAGGTATTTACCTTAACTTTTAGTTTTTAATTAATACTTTATTATTAATAGGCGGATCTAGACTAATATTTTACCTAATATACTGAATATTTTGTTAATTATTCTGCATAATTGCCGCCTTCTAATATATTATTAAGTATTAAAATTTTATGATTTCATTCAGTGGTGTCACTCACGGTTAACTGGTTCGGGGTTAACTGGACATGTTCAAAATCACTTATGTCAATATTAATTTGTTCGGGGTTAATTGGGCCAAGGCCAGTTAACCCCGGACCAATTGATCCTGAGATATATCTAATATTTAACATATTATGTTGTCTATTTTTATGTTAGAATTAAATTTCATTTGATTTTATTCACAACAATTATAATACAATATATTTTTGTTAGTGGACCAGTTAACCCTGGCCTACGGGGTAAACTGGTCCAGCGGGGTTAACTGCTTTATCGTTAATAACTTTTTTTTATATAAATAATATTTGTCTGAAGTATTAATATGTTCTAACTATAGTAATAATCTACCTTTTGCTATAGAAAATATTTGAAAATTGTTTACAGGTTTTTCAAAAACTCGATATTAAAAAAAAAGCTGCCCAGTTAACCCGGACTTCCCCTATTATTATGAAAGCGTCATTTGCTACTTTACTTGTAGTAGGTGAGACTATAAAACATGGTTCCTGAATATTTATAATATCCCTTACCCTTTTCGAGAAAAATGGTGAGGCGGGAATTCTGGATCGCTCTGTACCTATTAGATATGGTTTACTTACCAACTATGGGCGTATTTAGCTCATATATCGAGCCAGCCATCGAATGATCCGATTCTTTCGGGATTAAACTGCTCAGATCCTTGAATTCTTCCATTTCGAGTTTTGCGGAACTGCCGTACACACGGAGAGTTCCACACTCGGATATATCCGGACTTTTCGGATAGACGCTGACGTTGACCTGAAATAAAAGAGATTCATGGTTCGGATAAATCCGGATAGCAAAAAAAAAAGTGAAAACGAAATTTGGTAACAGAACTTTAAAATTGAAACATTTTCTTTGTAAGAAAAAGACAATATAAACTACAGGAGAAAACAATTTGAACAGCAAAACAAATAATCTTCAGGATACGAACTTGAAAGTTTTTAAATTTTAAATAAAAAGTCTAAATAAAAAAATATTGTGACTATGTTTTGTATTTAATAATTGCTTTAGCGTATACTTGGGACACCCAGCCATTTGTAAACTAAAAGAGATAAAGTTCTGAGAAAACCTTCTTAAATAAGAACTTAAATTATCTTTTAGCATATATTTGATATTTTCAGCTCTTGAAATGTGAGCATTGGAGCATACAGAGACATTTTTTTAAATGGAAAGGGGGTCGTGTGATACATCATTTTAAAGCTTATAAAGTTCTCCATTTAAATGTATATTTTTTAATTTTTTTAAATATTTTTTTTTGGGTTTAAAATAGGGTTGAAAATGGGTATTTTTGTTAAAATTTCTCTAAAAAAAACAATTTTTTAAAAATTACTAATTTCATGATGAAAAAACGTAAATTATAATTTTACACTAATTTTAATTGACATAAATAAAAAATTACAAAAAAAAAACTTAAAAATCCAAACCTAGCACAAAAAATTAAAAAATCAAAACCTTAAAAAATTGTCTAAAAAATAAAAATATATAAAGTCCAATAGAAAGTTTTATTTGCTTTAAAATAATGCATCACACGATCCCCTTGCTCATTTAAAAAAATTACCCCTCATGCCCCCTGCCCATATTTTAAGAGATGAAAGTATCAAATATATACTTAGAGATATTTTAAGTTGTCTAATTTAAGATGGTTTTCGCAGAATCTGAATATATCTTTTAGTTTTCGAGAAAATCGCTGGGTAAATAGAGTTGGGACACCCGGTATAGTATAATTGTGAATCAAAAGCAAAGATCTTAACTAAGTAAATGAATAAATGTTAAAAAAAAAAAATGAAAAATTGTGGATTTTTCCAATAAAAACCCCTGTAGATTAAAAGTAATTATTTTTTTGCCACCCTAGTAGTAGAACATTGCTAAAAATGTATTTTTTTGTATAAAGATCACAAAAATAGATGATAGCATTTTTTCTGCTCATTTCAAATACGTGTTTAAAACTGGTCAACATGAAAAGGCCTTAGGGTGGCAAACAAATACTTTTTTTTTCTAAAAAAGATTAACATTTCATCATGAAAATCATATCTAACGTTGTAAAAATGTTATTTCAACTAGAAATTTTGTTACATAGGTTTTTCTTGCCAAACCTACTTGATAGTCCAACGAATTGTTTTGACAACCCTGGATTGGGTTTATCTCCCGCGGGTCGATACACAAAAACTCTTGTGTGGTATAGTCTTCCATACACGAAATCACTGATGCTCTCTGGCTGCTGCTGTTTGAGTTTTGATTTCTTCTGGAATTTTTGCTGTTCTCGCCATGTTGCAATGGATGCAGGGACGAAGCTTCCGGTTTCCATCTCGACAGGGACTGGAATATAAAATAAAGTGAAAATGGCACGGTTCCACCGCACTTATTTTCCTGTAAAGACGCGTCGATAGGCAATAACGTTTTTTAAAATCTGATTTTTCCCTAGCTTATATCGGACAAAAAAAAATATGGGTTTAAACCCATAGGGGAAAGTAGGGTGTAGGGGAAAGTAGGGTAACGGTGCGCAGTGGGTAATCGTGCGTACAACCGAAAATTCATATTACGAGGTATTCTGAGACATTTCTGGCATCCATGCTTGAGGCGCGTGTCTAACAATTCGCTAGCATCAAAAACAGCGACTGACGAATGAAAGTTGTCCACAATATTTCAATATGTCTGAATTGATGTTTGTTATTATTATTTTGCACGTATACGAAATAGGACGGTAAGTTCATAATTCTTGACCGATTATTCTAAAATAAATATATTCTTAATCATTCGTTTGGACTTTTTGCAATTTTGTTAAATTTAATTAAATAGTTTTTGTTATGAGAATTGATTTATTTTTAAGTTAATGATGGGGTAATGATGCGCATGACCCATCATTTAATTAAATGGTAATGGTAATAAAATTAAATAAAAACAAGTTTTTAAAGTTAAAACCTTGTTATTAATTACATGTTACGTATAACTAAAAAGTAGAAATCAAGACATTTACAAAAAAAAATCTAAACTCGATTTTTAAAAGAAGGGGTTTAAAACGTATGAACTTGTAATATATAAATAATGAATAAATAAATAATAAATAAAAATTACAAACTTCAAAACCTCTTTTAAAAATCTACTTTTTGAAAACCTGTTTAAATATCTTGTAATTAATAAATAGTTTTGTATTATTTTCTTTTTTTTAACTTTTGTGCATAATTCCCCAACAGGTGCGCACCATCGGGAAATTGCCCGAAATGCACCTTTGTACTTTTACATTTTTTTTGTGATTATGGTAAAAGCTATCTAAATTTTAATGACACTTATTGATAGCCTATTAAGTAAGGCTTCTTTTGCCACTTATAAAATATTTGTAACATTCATAAGGTGTCAATCACATCAAGTTTTGCTTAGGTGCGCACCATTCCCCGACTTTCCCCTAAATGGTGTAAGGTAATCTCAAGGGTAACCGCTAAAAACTGAAATAATAAAATAACTATTCCAGTTTTTTGTCAAGAATTGTTGATAAAATTTGTTCCTAAATGGTAATTTTTGTTCCTTAATGGTAATATTGTCCGATATACCGATAAAGGGTTAGCATATAATATTTCATATTATAAACATTATTAAAAAAGTAAAAATAAATAAACTAAAAAAATTAAAAGAAAACCTTGATTACTTACATGAAATTCACCGTGTCCGGTTCTAAGAATGTTGCTGCCTGCTGGGGCCTCACGAATAGTTGAGTTGAGGTCTACTCAACCTGAAAAAATAAGTATTTTAATAATTATAATTGTTTTAAATATAACTAATAAGAAAATAAGGGGGTTGATTCATGTTGGTATCATGAATCAACCCCCCCCCCCCCATTGAGGGACTTTTGCTAAGAAGTCTATTTTTGTGCAAAAATTGGAAATTTTTATGAAAATTCCAAATATAAATTTATATAAGTAAATTTTTTTTATCAGAACGGAAAATCCTAAAATATTTGTACGCCAAGATTGTAAACATTAAAAAATCATTATAGCTCACCCTCTGGGGTAAGATTTCAAGTCCCAAATTTTGGCCAAAATATGGTACAAGCGATTAGAATTATTTTAATTAACCCTGGAACCCGACTGTGGGGTCTCAAAAACCCCACTACCGCTTCTATTAGAGTGAGCAGGTGTTGGATTGATTCAGAAGAACCTTGAGCAAAACGTAAATATTGTTGGTGATATACATATATTTTAATAAATCCTTTTAAAATACATCCAGAAAGAAGTTTGAACAAAACAAAAAGTAAAAAGACATGTTTTTCAATTGTTATTAATTATTTTTTATTGGGGTTTTTGAAACCCCAGAGTTGCATTTGTGTATACACGAAATAAGTGTCAGGATCCAGGGTTAAAAAAAAGCTTTGTCCCTGAGCGTTTCTACAAAATACAAAAATTGACGCCCCTTTAAAAAAATTTAAAATTTTCCGCCCCTACCAAAACAAACAAAAACACTTTCCCTTTGTCAATAAGCGTTTCTAAAAAATTTGGCGCCCCTACCAAAACAAAAAACACCCTTCTAAAAAAAAATCTTTGTCCCTAAGCCTTTCTACAAAAATTAGCGCCCCCCAAAACAAAAAAAAATAGCCCCAGAATACACTACCAAAACAAAAAAAAATACCCTCCGAAAAAAAGAAAAAAAACTTTCTGCCTGAGCGTTTCTAAAAAATTTAAAAAAATTGGCGCCCCTACCAAAACAAACAAAAACACCCTCCGAAATGAAAAAAAAAAGCTTTGTCCCTGAGTGTTTCTAAAAAATTTGCCGCCCCTACCAAAACAAAAAAAAGAATACCCTCGGAAAAAAATCTTTGTCGGTACGCGTTTCTACAAAAATTGGCGCCCCTACCAAATAAAAAAAAACACTGTTATTTTAATTTTTTTGATTTTTTATTTAAAATAACAAAAAATAAACCAAATAAAGATTCGGGGGGGGGGGAACCCCCTCTACCCCCATATCTACGCGCCTGGAATAGTATAGTAATTAACTCGTGACGTCGTAGACCTGTGTCGACTTGTTGAAACGTCAAGGTCAGACAATGAATTTTCGAATCGATAAATAAACAACAGTGGCGGACTGGGTTTTCAGAACCCTGTCCGGCAAGGTTCTCGAGTTCCCCGCGAAACCGTCAAAGGCGGTCCAGCAAAACTATTAAAAGGGGCCCGCGAAACTGTCAAAGGGGTCACGCAAACAAAATAGGGCCCTTTTAATTTCTTTCTAATGGACATTTACATAAAATCAAATCGGGTCCTAAACTTTTTTCATGCGAGCCTTTGCTCAAAAATAGCCATGCTTTAGTATTTTTGTTACGGGAACATTGGGAACGTTCAAGTATTACGTATCGAAAACTGTACCAAAATTCATACACTTCAAACCCTTATGTTTTTGAAGTGTATGAATTTTGGTACATTTTGCGTTACATAATACTTGAACGTTCCCTTTGCTAAAAACTTAAGCGGTCCTTTGCTTAAAATATAAGCAGGCCCTTTATTTTTAAGGGCCTTTTTCCAGTAAATTATAATGGCAACAAGTTACCAAAAAATCAAAGAGGGCCCATTTTAATTTCTTTTATGGGCTCTTCTATAATAGAATAGAAATTAGATTTGATTGCTTTTTTATGCGTGTTTTTTAAGGCCCTAACTATACTAGAAAATCATCATTGAAATAAACTAATGGCCCACATTCACGAATAATAAAAATAATTATAATTATAACTAATTAGTTGCTAACCGTAGTATACTTCGGGTAAGGCCGCTTTTGGGCCCATCGGCCCGGGCCAGTCCGCCGCTGACATGCAGGATGGTAAAAATTTTGCGGTCCAGGCTTTGGTAAGGCCAAACAAAGGGGCCAGACTAGGAGCATAGTTTCAGATTTTTGGGACACAAAAAGGCGCTCTCAAAAATATATTTTTATTTATATTATAATATCGTTCAATTGTTCGTTGGCGACTTTTAAAATTTTAAAATAGGGACCAGAGGTTAGTTTAGGAACTGAAATTGCAACACGGAAAAACGTCAAATGTTAATGTTAATAAGAAAACTAAATTAATTCTAAAATTTATAATAAACCTAAATTAATTCTAAAATTTTTCGGGATTTTTCTGGATCCCTTTTGGGATTTCAGGACTTTTCGGGCAGGGCCGGGTTACGGATCGGCCCGGGCGTTTTTCACTCAGACCGGACCTCTGTAATCTTAGGTGCTCTGTTCTGAACCTTGGGCTATGATATGAATAAAATAGACTTTGCCCCAGTGCCGGCATCTGTATGAATTAAGTGAACCCCCCGCTTAAGGACGTCGTCCAGGGGCGTTTTAAAACTTTAAGAAAAAAATTCGCTTTTTTAGTTATCAAAACATTTCGGCCAGGGGTAAAGCTGTTTTAAGAGGTAAGGACGAGTGAGGACCTTTTTTTTAATCATCAAAATTTTCTGCTAGGTTACCGGTCCAAGATCCAAGGGGGCTGTCCATATATTACGTAACGCAAATTGTACCAAAATTCATACACTTCGTATCCCGGTCGGCTTTAATAACGCGAGAAACGGGGTATGAGTGTATGAATTTTGGTAGAATTTGCGTTACGTAATATATGGACAGCCCTAAGTTTCTCAAAAAAATAGCTACTAATGCGCTTTCGCCAAAAATTAAAAATTATTTATCATTTACAAATATGGCGGAGGCGCCACCACGTAGGTGAACTTGCGAATTGTAGATGAACCAATACTTTCCCCTACATTTACAAAAACAAAACAAAAAAAACAAAAAAAAAATTAAAAAAAATAAGTGGGGCAACAGGTCCAAAGGAGAAAAAAAAACATTACGTTTTGTGCTCGACCTAATATTTTTTCGATTTTTTTGATATTTTTTTGGATTTTTTTTGTGTATAATATCAATTCAAAATTTTGACTAAATTAATTTACAAAAAAAAACATTTTAACTTACTCTCACAGTAGTTTTTCTGATTGATGCACTCAAAATTAGTATGACGTCACCGATTGCACAATATTGAACAATACTACTTTTTTCAAAAAAACAGTCTATTTACTCTTTGAAATATAATACTGATGGCAAATAATTTAATTTTCAGCCATTTACTGAATAACTTGTATTTATAAATTTTTCGGTAAATTCTCTGAAAAACACGTCAACTTACGACGATTCTCGCTAGTAAAATAGCGGACCCACGGCTGCGCTCGGTTTACCAGGCGCGATATTAAAAAGAGAAAGTAGAGAGTCTCTCAAAGTGGAACGTATCGTTTTCCTTCTCACACTCGCTGATTAGTATACGAGGTGCTTTGTGATTGGTTGGATCTCGGTCATAAAAACCCAATAGTAAAATCTGAAATCACAAAAGTATCACGAGGACATGATTCATTATTTTCAGTGGGTAATTCCTAGAACTTGATTATTTTTATACTTATCGCAAATATTTGTGGTTAAACTGTTTAAAATTTTAAGGATAACGGTATTTTTTTAATCATTATTACCTATAATTAGTAGATACTGGATAATATCTGATAAGTAGCCTCTTTTCTAGCATATTCGGTCGACGCTATAGCGTTATAATTGGACGCGAACTTGTTTAAAGTAGACGCAAAATTTAAAAATTGCGCCGAGTTTTCGAAAAGCCGTCGTCGCGACGTTTCGTGCTTAAATACGCGCTTAATAATAAAACTCATAATAATAGGCGCCAAACACCTTCATTTATCCCCTACGACGTATTTACATTTAGGTACTCCATTTTTACAGATACCTGGTGCATTATAGTTTTTAAATCCAGAGCCGCTCCGGGTGCGACCACGCTTATACCTCTTTTTGAACACGCAATGTACAAGCTCGAGCTTATAAAGCCTATATTGCCGTTAAGCTAAAATAAAAAAAATGCTGCCAATAAAAGATATTTTTTACTATAGTTTACAGAAAAAAAATACATTTCCCCATGCTTTACAGAAAAAAATCAGTTAAAAATAAAGTTTAAAAAAAATATACAAAATTTAACTTTTTTTTTAATATTTTTTGTTTGGAACTATTTTTTTTTGTTCAATGCGTTCTCGATTTATACAAATTTTCCTGGAAAGATCGACAGACAGTTTTTTTTTGCAGATTTATACGCATTAATGCGTATAAATTTATAGGTATTTTTTTTTTTTAAACATCGAGAAACGTAAAAATGTTATTTTTGTTTACTAACCCAGGATTTTTTTAGAAGAAGTTGCGTTATTTTTGCGTCGAAATTTCAAAAAACTTTTACGCTTTAACGGTAATTACCGTTACTTACACGTAAGTGCAAGTATCGATTAGAAATAGTTTTGCGTCGACTTTTCAAAAAACGACGCTATATAGCGCTATCTCACCGTCTAGACGCTGCTATCGATTTTGCGTCGAATTTTTGAATAAATAATGTAAATATTGAATTACGCGCACACTAGATTAAAAATACTGCGGTAAAACAAAATAATTTCCTATAGAAAATATATAATATAATAAACAGTTTATTTTTTCCAAAAACAAAAACAAAATGATGTAATAAAAGAATACTTACCTAATTCTTGGTCATCTGTTTTTTTTTTTTTTTTGAAAAAAAAATACCCCCCTTTGACTCCTGATTCGAATCAAAATCAATTTTAGCTGACTTTTGGAGTCTTTAACTTAAAGCGTTCTAGAGTTATCTTGGTTAAAAATTTGTCTGGAGAGACGACAGACCGATCGCGATAGATAAAAAAAATCACGGAAATCATTTTTTTGCAATAAAACGTTAAAAACAATAAAATTATCCTTTTTTTACTAACGCAGGACTTCCTAGGGAAAATACCTATTAATAAATCGCAAAAAATATTTAAAAAAATTGAAAATATAAAAAATAAAAAGTTTTAGACCTCAATAATGTTTGACAAAATAGTTTTTACCTTTGACCTCCTGTCCGAATCCGAATCTTACCAAAAAAAATCCCAGAAGCAAACTTAAAAAAAAAACAAAAAATCTCTTTAATTATGTTAATTTAATTTAAACTTACCCCATCGTTGTCCCAAAAAATCTATGCATTGATAAAATACTTTTTCTTCTTAAAACCACTAAAATTTGACTCATAAAAAAATGCTCTGTGATAAAATATTTTAGTGGACTGGAGCTAACTGGCATAGCAGGGTGGTGAGAAAAGTACATCACACTTCCGAAAATCACTGTCCGTTTGTAGATATTTTATGTAACTCAAAGAACAAAAATATAACTGACGTGGACTTGTAAACACAATGATAATAAAAAATACCTAGGTATACCTATATAGGTTTATTATACCTTAGGTATCCTATTTAAATATCAGAAAATTTTAAAAAGGTGTGTGTTTAACACTTTTAAACAACTGTTAAAAAATATTTAAGCAGTAGGTGTAAGAATTTCACCATAGGTATATAATATAATATAATGTTCCGCGCGTTGACTATAGGTTTGGTTTTACTGATCTCACAAATCACTAGTGTGGACCGAAAATATTTTTTTTTCGATCGGTTACAGCAATAAATTAACCCTTTTATAAATGTATTTCATATAATGCTCGGAATAATGGCATGTTTTTTGGATTCAATATTTGGTGGACTAAAAAAAAAAAAAGAAAAAACCCACTAGAATTTCATGAAAACCTTATATTAAGTTTAAATTTGGTGTTTATCTGTCCAACGATACCATACCATGCGCGCCCCGAGGGGGGCAGGGGGGCGTCGGCCCCTGGATTTTTAGATATATATTATTTTGTTTTGTTTTTAACAATTTTAAAGTGTTTGGTTCTTCAGATTTCTACAAAAATTGCCTGCGGAGCTGGAAATATTCAAAATATTTTAAAAATATTTTGCTTTGAAAGTTCTGAGGTGTTTGGAAAATGATTTATAAAAGTATTCGCCTGCGGAACCATAACATGATTAATAAGCCGAGTACGAGTGCAGGCCATAAATTTTAATTAAAAGGTTTTTTAAAACATTTTTTGTTTAATTTTAAGGAGTTTAGAAAATGCGTGTCATCAAAAATTCTAAAAATGTTTGCCTGCGGCGCTAAACTGGTTGGAAAAACAGGTGGTACAACAATTTTAATTAATAAATTATATTCAATAATTTGCAAAACTGTATCTTAAAAATAAGAAAGCTGTATATTTCTAAAAATTTGGCATGCGGCGCTAAAGATAATGCCTATTTAAAGTTTTATAAATAATTTTCTTTTTGAATTGTTTTAAATACATAAACTGAAAAAAAATGAGTTGGGCGCTTAATTTCATTACCAATAATCTGATATCACAATAATAATTAATAGATTTTATAAAATAATTGCATATAAAATTCTGAAAAAGTCCATTCTCTAGGATTTAAAAAAAAACTTGCCTGCTGCGCTAAATATTGTATTGAACATGGTGATGCCACTCAATCTGTTTCATATTAACCCCCCACGTAAAAAAAGACTGGCCCTTTTTGAGAATTTAAGAAAAACTTTTTGTTGATAGAGTTGTAAAGCCGAATAGGCTTGCCCTCCCCTATCAGAAATCCTATTATACTATACTATACTGGAAAACTTTCTTCTCACCGAACCAACCCTTGCATTTTACTTTATGTTTTACTTTCCAGCAGGGTAAAAAAAATGTAAGTTATTAGTAACATATTTCGAGAGATAAAGCTTTTAGTAGAAACAAAAAAACAGAAAATTTTCCCGACAGGGCTGGACTGGGGATGGAACGTAAGATTTGTGTATTTTTTAAAGGAGTAATTTTAGGCGAGTTCAACGGTTTCAAATTTAACCTAGGTTTTAGCTAAAAATCAGAAGGGAACCATTTTAAAAATGGTGCTAAAAATGGTTTCTTTTAAAAGACTTTCTTTCCGTGCTTTTTATAATATCAACTTTTTGATAATCAAAATGTGGTTTAACAAAACCAACTTGACTAAGTAATCAGTGTATTTATTAAAATCTTCGCCTAGCGCTTTCGACGAAATCTTTTCTTTAAATGACATGCATCTACGTTCTTTTAATATAATTTTAGTTTGTAATATTTAATGTGTAGTGTAAATTGTTAGTTATATACATAAATGTTTAAGTGTTGTATTGATGTAGGAGGCCCTGACGAGGCCTTGTCCTGATGATGTTTTAAATAACGAAAGCGCTAGGCGAAGATTTTAATAAATACACTGATTACTTAGTCAAGTTGGTTTTATTATTTTAGTACAGTGTACTGTCACAAAAAAAAAATAAAAAAATGTGTTTTATCTAAATTTTTCTTATAGCTTTGGTGCAAAAACCACCAACTCAATTTTAATATCTACTGAGTCCAATATGATTTTAGACCTACTACATATTTTAAGGATTTGACTCTTTTCAGGTCAACTAAATTTTCTTGGTTGTTTCATTTTAAATTAAATAATGTTTGTTTATTTTGATATAATTAAACTTCTTTCTACATGTTTTTTCTCCTTAACCCAAATATTGAACCTAAAAGACTAGTTTTTATAGAATTTAGCATAAAAACTGGTTATATAAATTTAAAGAAAAAATAAAAAAAACCGTTAACCTATTTTTACACAAAATTCTTTTAATTTTAATCATTCTTTGGGTACAGGAGAAAAAACACTCCAAAAAAAGGTTAAATTATATCCAAACAGCAAAGAGCATCCAAATACTTTTTATACCTATCTAGTTGGCATTAAATTAAATTTGGATTCAACGGAATTCATTTTTATTCAAAATATATGTTAATTTTACTAAAACAGGGTTCCCACCAAAAATTGACATTTAAATTCCAGGTATTTTCCAGGTTTTCCAGGTAAAAATTATTAAAATTCCAGGTATAGTAAAATAGATTTAGTATATATTATTAAAGAAAAAAAAATCTGAAAAAAAAATTCTGTTTTGAGAATTTGTTTTTCAAAACTTAATTTTTTTGTGATTTTTTTTTATTTTTTTTTCTTTTTTCAATAACTTTAACATTTTTTAATGACAAAAATATAGATAATTAACAAAAAAAATCATCTTCAGAAACGGCCACAGGATGTTTCGTTCCGTGGCAAGCCTATTTAGCTTTCTATCAGTATCAGTTTTTGTCACAAGAATGGGTGTAGCCAGACATTTTTGCAATATTGGTAAGCAAGTTTAGCTCTGCAATCATTTTTAATAAGAATTTTCTAGGTCACGCACTTTTACGTCAAAATTTAAAAAACAATTTATTAAAAAAAAAAACTTCAAATTGACAGAGGAAATCAGGAAATCTTAAGTTTTTGTAATTTCCCAGACAAACAGAACTTGTAAATAATTTTATAAAATCTATTAATTAAAATAATTTTATTACTTTATTAATATTACAATTATTGTAATATCACATTTACAGTAGGTATGCATTTTTCAGAACCAGCAATTTCTAAGAATTTTAAAAGCAACTTATTTTATAAAACTTTAAAGGGGTATATAAAATGAATGAAATAATTTTATAGAATCTACATGTATAAAATTAATAATAATCACATAATTGCCAAAAAAATTTAGTGCCGCTGGCAATTTTTTTTTACAGTTCACAGTTTTTCAGGATAAGGAACTTCTAAAAATTTGAAAAGCAGATTATTTTATAAAACTTCAAATGGGCAGAGGAAAACCTCTAGAAATCCTAATTTTTCACATATTTCCAGACACCTCAGAATTTGAAATGAAAATAGTTTTATAATATCTATTAATTAAAATTGTAATATCACATTATTGGTAATAAAATTAGCGCCTTAGGCGAAATTTTTTACAGTTTTCAGAACAACCAATTTCGAATTTGAAAGGCGATTTATTTTCATAAAACTTCACATAAGTAAGTGAAACATCTCAAAACATAAGTTATTATGCTTAGCGCCGCAGGCAAAAATTTTTAGAATTTTTTTTGCATTTCTCAAACACCTCAAAATTTGACATGTAAATAATTTAAAAAAAAATCTATTAATTAAAATATTATTATCACATAATTGCTAATCAAGTTTATCGCCGCAGGCGATAATTTAAAGAGTTTACAGTTTTTCCGGATAAGCAAATTATTTTATAAGACTTTAAATGGGTTGGGTAAACCTATTAAAATACAACTTATTATGTTTAACGCCGCAGCCGAAAATCTTTAGAAGTATTTATGCTTCACATTTTCCAGTTCAATGGATCATATAATTTTGTAAAATTTATTAACAAATTCCAAACATTAGAGCCGCAGGCGAAAATTTTTAAAAAGCTAACAAGCAAAATTGTTAAAAAATCATTTTAAAAAATTTTAATTTGAAGGCTAATATCTTACATCCTTTAATTTTTGTGTCAAGTGTATTTAATTTTTCTTGAACCACTTATATTTTTGTATGTTAAATTCCAGGTGCTATTACAAAATTCCAGGTCAAAAACCGCTTTTTTTAAGAAAAAATGTTAAATTCAAGGTATTCCAGGTGGGGATCTAAATTCCATGCGTTTTCCAGGTTTTCAAGGTTTTTCAGGATTGGTGGGAACCCTGTAAAATACATGCAACGACATAAAATATCAAATCTGAAAAGAGTAAACACAAAAAATAATAAAAATTCATAATATATAAAGCATATAAAGAACTTCAAGAGCTACAAGCTTGCTCATAAACCCTTTTATCCTTTTATGAAAAACTGATTTTTAAAAAAATTGTTAAAAATTTGCTGCTTAACAAAATTGGTTATATGCATTTTTATCGTAAGATGCATATTTACCGAGATAACTGGGGCTTATAAAATTCAAGATAGCTGTTACCATCCACTACTACCCTTTAAAATATCAGCCCGTGTGCATTTATTGCAATTTACATGCATTATTTGACTGGACTAAATTACAATATAATAATTTTTTCGGTGAAAAGCCCATTTTGACCCTACTCGAGGTTTGGGCCAAATGTTGACATAGGGGATCATGCTTTTTTCAGAAGCTCTGAAAAATTTTTGTGTGTGTTATTTTTTGTGGCATTTTCTGTGTCAATTATTCCAAAAATTACATTTTTCATCGCAGCCTATATCACGTTCATAAGACTTGCTGATGCAATAGGCGAGACTTTAAACTCATCCTCTCGAATCATCTGTGTCGTTCCTGATATTTTTTGTATCTACCATGTCAATGCACAGTGCGAAATATGAGGAATCTAGCGGAACTATAGTATAACTAGTGTGGAAAGTGACATGTTTCACGCGAGTGGCAAGGTTTATGAACGAGCCACTAGGCGAGTGAGGAAACCCCACGAGTGTATGAAATACACACACAAAAGTCCAAACGAGTTATGTACACTATTTTTCCTACAACTTTTTATTCATGCGATGTTGCATCGACACTTGTGGCCGACTATACAGTATGGCTGCTCCCTTTATAATAAATTGTCAAATTGATGGTACCTGCCTTAGATTGAGCTAGGTGGCAGACAGAAATAATACTTTGTTTAATTTCTATAAAAGAAGGAAACCTATTAGTAGGGCGGATATAGGCATATTCTTTGGGGGTGGGGGGAGGTGTGACTAGCAAAAAAAAAATGCCGAATAATAAAAAGAAAAAAGATCCACCACTCCAAAACAAATTTACCGAATGAATCAAAGATTATCCGAATGGAAAAAGGAAAAAGTTTCGACAGGGCGGAAACCAAAACTTCGCGCCCCTTCAAGAAAAGAATGGCGCCCAAAAAAATACCCTCAAGAAAAAAAGCTTTGTCGCTGACGGTTTCTACCAAACTTGGCGCGCCCCTGCAATTAAATTAAAAATTTGGCGCCCCAAAACATACCCTCCAGAAAAAAATCTTTGTCCCTGACGGTTTCTACAAGACTTGGCGCCCCTACAATTAAAAAATTAAAAGACTGGCGCCCGTCCAGAAGAGAAAAAAAGCTTGGTCCCTGGCGGTTTCTACGCCCCTACGACTTTTAATAAATATTACTATAAAGGATTCACTAATTAATTACGTTGTTGCTAGGAAATCTCAATAATATATTTTACCTATGAGAATATAATTTATATATATTTATATGTAGTATGCTGTACTGATAAGTAAAAATACCTTACCTCTACGATGGCTTTTTTACCCCTCTTTTCTCTAATCTAAAATCGTGCTTATTATTTGCTTTTTAATTTATAAAATATAATTTATTTGTGGATTAATACGTTATAATTAAGAGGTATATGTATTAAATATAAATTATATTCTCTCCCTAAATATCAATTCGTGATACTAGGTTAGCTACTGGTGCTTTTTTTTTCAAATTTTACTCATATTAATCCCAATTTTTGGAAAATGCAACTCCTGCTAAAGCAGTCGTTGCATTTTCATTATTCGGATTAATATTCGTAAAATTTATGTAAAAAACCACCGATACCTAACCTAGTATCACTTATGATATTATCCCTGAAAATATCATGACAGATTTGTCAACCATCAGATGTAGTTTTGAAAAATTATATCAAGAAAATCTAAAATATATAATTATAAAATATTCCTTATAATAAGGCTTTGTCTCTCTTTAGGGGTGATTAAATTTAGTATAATTTTGAGGTCAGAGCGTCATAAAAAATCTGCCTATTTCATTGCTGTATCAATTATGGACGTGATTTAAATATTTAAGACTATATTTTCCGAGGGGCTGACCGCGAGGAAATCTTTTGTACAAGCCAAAGAAACTCTGAAGAACTCTGGAGGAACTAAGTCAGAAACAATTATTATTTATTACCCATACGGATTAACGTTTTTATTTTCAAACTAGATGAGCCGTTACAAACACCTTATCAAAACAATTTTTTTTTGCAGTGGCGCCATGTTTGGTAGAAACCATCAGAGACAAAGCTTTTTTTCTGAAAGTAAATTTTGGGGGCGTCAATTTCTTTTGGTTTGGTAGAAACCGTCAGGGACAAAGCTTTTTCTTGAAGGTAATTTTGGGGCGCCAATTTTTGTTTTGAAGGGGCGCCAAGTTTGGTAGAAACCGTCAGGGACAGGACAAAGCTTTTTTTCTTGAAGGTAATTTTGGGGGCGCCAAGTTTGGTAGAAACCGTCAGGGACAAACATATTTTTCTTGAAGGTGATTTTGGGGCGCCAAGTTTGGTAGAAACCGTCGGGGACAAAGCTTTTTTTCTTGAAGGTAATTTTGGGGCGCCAATTTTTGTTTTGTTTGAAGGGGCGCCAAGTGTGGTAGAAACCGTCAGGGACAAATATATTTTTCTTGAAGGTGATTTATTTTGGGGCGCCAATTTTTGTTTTAAAGGGGCTTTTTTTTTTAGGGTGTCTTATTGGCAGTAGTGCTTGTTTAGCGGTAATTTCTACGGCTTATTTGCCAAAAATTACCCCTTCCAGAGAGGAACTCTTAAGGAACACAGGAGGAACTCCCAAGGAACTCGGAGGAACTCCGAAGAAATCGGAGGAACTCCGAACAAATCGGAGGAAATCTGCAAAAGGGAACTCTTTTGTACAAATTTCAGACGCGGTCAGCCCCTCGATATTTTCTAAATAAATTAAAGTATTGTTAAACAAAATATAAAATTAAATTTGGAAAATTTGAAACTTTAAAACCTTTACCTAAGCGAAACGATTAATATCGATTTCATCCGAGAGCCCGGCCACAAGAAAATACAAATTTTACTTTCGATATACGTTTCGACAAGTTTTTATATTATTAAGTATAGGATTTTTTTTTATAATAACAAACATTTTATTTTACTTTACGATATTGTATATTTCATATATATATAATAAGATGCTGGTCAAAAATTTGCTAATTATTAACTACATTATTTAGCGTAATTTACTTTTATAACTTTTTGCTAGAAATACATTTATTTACATTCTAAACAGTCTAAACTGTTTTTATACTGATAAATTTTGTAGAACTATTTTTTGTTATATAAAACGATTTAAAAAATATCCCATAAGAAAATCTCTTTATAATATTTATAAATATTTGTATAATTTAGTTATAAAAGAAAAATAGTTTTGAACAAGTCCTGTAAAAACCTTATTATCCTATTCTAATTGGAAATAAATCGCCAGGTCACAAAGTTGTATGTGTAATGCACACAACTTCGTAACTCTCAGCCTCATTAAAAATGTATGGTTTTATAATAAGAAATTGTAGTAAATTTACCAGTGTACTTGCTTTAAAGACCCTTTACAACTCTTTTGTTCGCTCTAGACTGGAATATTGTTGTACCATTTGGAATCCGTTTTATGAAGTTCACAGACAACAGGTAGAGAAAGTGCAAAAAAAGTTTCTTAAGTGTTTATATTTTAAAGTATTTGGTATATATCCAGCCAGAGGTTATGATTATGACGTCCTACTGTCTCAATTTGAGTATCAATCCCTAGAACTTCGCAGAACAATAACCAGTATTAAAATGCTATGTTATGTATTGAATGGTAGAATGGACTCACCATTTATTTTATCAAAGCTAAATTTTTGCGTTCCAGCTAATTGTACAAGAACTTCTACCACTTTTTATAATCAAGTTGCCAGAACGAATACTCTACGCACTGAACCAATTTTCAATATGATGTTTTGTTATAGTAGATATTGTAAGAGTTGCGATATCCACTTTGATTCAGTGAGTAGAATAATTAATTGTATAGTTCTAGAGTATTGGCCAAAATGTTGATTTTAATTTCTACCATTTCAGTGATATATCGTATCTGTATTTGTTATATTGTTATAATATTAGATATTTTATTACATTGTTAATTAACTTTAAACCTTTATTTTGTAAACTTTAATTTTGTAAATTTTCAAATAATATTGTCCTGTAATTGGTTTTTCTGTTGGGCAATAAAGATATTATTATTAAAACTCTAACCTAAAATACAACATTTCAGCGAAATCGGATAAAATATAGACCCTCACGAATTACTTAATTGCGAGATGCAGGAAACGTTAACCGATGAGGCTAAAAACTTCAATTTTAATATTTATTTCCAAATGTCATAAGTGGGAAACAAGACTTAAAAAATATCTATCTACGGTCTACTTAGTATTAAGCACACATTTTGGTTTATTAATGTTCACATCAAAAAACTAGTGCTTTTTAGGGGTATTATGAAACCCAAATGCTTTTTTTTCCAGTTTTGACAGTACTTTTTGCTATTTTCCAGTAAATGTTATTGTAATAATTTTATTTTTTTTCAATTTTTTGAAGCTTTGTGCAAAGCAGCAAGGGATTTTAGAGTGCGAGGCTATAATAGTCTTCTCTACCGTGGTTTATATATTAGTTTTTTCACTACTATTTAACTATTTTTAATCAAATAATAAAATAAATTATTAACAGAAATATTTCTTGAAACTTTCATAAAAATCCAGTAGCCTTTTTCAATTACATTTGCTCAAATAAATACTTGGAACTGACGTTTAAAAATTAAGTTTTAATTAATTTTTTTTTCCATAATGTTTAGCTAATTACACTAGGCAACAAATCGCAACTTTTTTTTTAATAAATCTTTAAAAAAAAGAGTAGAAAATCTTTAAAAAAAAGAGTAGAATTTTGAAAATTTTAGTGTATATTAAAAAAAATACGACAAATTCAAAATTCTATATGTCAAGAACCTAATAAATAAAAAGGTTAAAATGAAAGTGCAGAGTTTACTTAGTTGCTCATTTGTGACAAAACTATCAAAATTTGTTAAAAACTTTATAGAACTTAATTTGTAGATTATAAAATTCTCTACAAAAATATTTATACAAATATTTTTTTTATTTTGCTTAGTTTGTTCCTAAAAAGTAAATAAATGAAAAAGATATAAAATTAAAATACACAGTATAAACCTTTTTCCCGAGCCCAAAAAAAATATTTTTCTTATCAATTTAAAGGCGCAGAATCCAAATTTGACCTTAAAAAAAAATTCAGCACGTCTTATTTTTTAAATTTTAGTACATGCAATTATGCCAATTTAAAAATAATTTATAAAACAAAATATTGTGTATTTTTTTTTGTTTTTTTAATGGTTCTACATCATAAAAATGTTACTTTATTACATAAGAACCATAATACGTAACATTTTTTTAGTTCATTAGACCCCCTAATAATGATTTTTGACAATTTTTAGCATGAGTACGTGGCGATAAACTTGTCCCCTTATGCACCCTTCTTACCCTCCACCCCTACCTAGTTTTGTCACATTATCCATTTTTTTAATATTTTTTTTTCATAATATTCCTATTTATTCTACCTATGAATTTAAAGTTTCTATGTTTTAAGTTGGGTATTTTTTAACTAATATTGAGTCGCCGAATCCAAATTTGTCCTTGGAATATTTTTGTCTCCCATGATTTTAGAACAAAAGAGGGATAAAATAATGATTTTTTAACATTTTTATCTTATTTTTCTCAGAAAACTTAGGTAATAGAAATATTCTGAGGCCAGATTCGGTTTCAGCGACCCAAAATTAGTTAAAAAACATATGACTCCAATCGGAGCAATAAACCGTGTTGCCTAGTGTTATTGATTGTATTAATTGGTAATAATTATAATTAATTATATTTAATAAATGGAAACTTATTTAAAGTTATTTTCTTGGGTTTAGTTAGTAAAAATTGCACAAAGAACTGAAACATCTAAAGTGACAGAAATCAATTGTTTATAAAATTTACTTCTACTAGGAGAGAAAATACGTGAAAAAAATTGATTTCACAGTCTGAAAACATAATAAATAATGGTATGTTCTAAAGCTAGTAGTGAAAAAAATAGTAATTTTTTTTAGTGCACTATTTTTCCACTCCTCCTGCGCATAGTCAAAAAACTTTCATTCTGGTGCACTAAAGGCTTAAGTCGAAAATATTTTTTTAATATACTATATTACAACGTGCTTATTGTAAATATTCTTCTTTGGAGGGGATCATTAGATTTTTATCCATCTGACAAGTATGAACATCAAGTAGCACCGTAAGAATTTTTAATTTAAAACCAATAACATTGTCTTTTAGGAAAGTACTTTGGTAGACTGCACTGTCTCATCAGCTTCACTTAACGAAGGTTTCAAATTTAACTTCATTATTAATTAACGAATGCAAAATATGACGCTGTTAAGATCCAAAGCAGCACTGAATTAAAAAAATATATATATCATACATTTTTTATAAACAATTAGATATTTTGTTGGAACTGTGTTTGAGGTGTTTTGAATAAATCTAAATATTGCAAATAAAGATATTATTTTAAAGGTATTAAAATTTTCTATAAAGACCTATTCTTAGATTTCTGTGATATTTTTATGCAGTTCTATATTTTTGTCAAAACTGCCAAAATTTTGAAAAATCTATATTATACCAAATAAGAATATTGAACTTTCTATTACTGGCAAATATTTACCATAATATTCTTTGAAATTAGCTAAATTTATAATAAAATCAACAAAGAATAATTTTAATAATTCTGCAAAAACTGTTAAATTTTCTAATAACACGAATATTTAATATTAACAGAAAATTTATAATTATGTAAATGATTTTTTATTTGTTTTGTAACACATAAAAAAGTGTGTATATAACACATAAAAAAGTGTGTATATAAACAAAATTGCAGATTTTTGTTTTTATTATATATATTTTTAATCTTTATATCCTTAGAAAAAATATTTAATACCATTAATTTTCTCGTAATTTCTCTTTTAAGGGATATTTTTTAAAACTTAATCTTAACATTATGATTAAATAGATTTATTTTATTTTGGTCTATGCCCTAATAAATATTTTGAATACTTTCATAAAATTTTCATTACTGAACTAACCGTATATTTTAAAAAACAATATTTTGTATTTTTAGTTTTATGTATTGCATTTAACGACACTACAGAAACCCGAAATGTTTCATAAGGGCCTATGTATAGTTCTCCGCATGAAAGAAAGTCTCCGACGTAAGAGGGAGGAATCATTCGCGCTCTCTTCTTTCCGCCAAGAGCGTTGTAAGGCGTGCGTGCTTACAACGGGCCTCCCACTTGCACACAAATTCCAAACCTATTTCCCGTAGCCACAAATCCGTGCGTCAAACTATATGTATTTTATTTTGAAAAAGAAAACCTGATTTTTAACTAATAATAGAACAAGTTTCGTAAGATAATATTTGAGAGCTAAAAAAAGAGACATTTTTTTTTTGATTTTATGATTATAACGCTTGTTTATTCCCAGCAAAACATTACCGACGGGCCATCACTGGGCCATCAACCCGTGTGATGGCCCGTCGGTAAAGTTTTGCTGGGTTGTTAGTTAAATACTGTGAGCCGATTTTGAAGAAAATTTATCGCATTTTTTTATTAAAATTATCTTAGGTCTCCATTCTTGGAATACGTCGACGCGTCCAGACTAGATTCAAGACAAAATGTTTTTTTTATCCATTTTGATGTCAAACTAAAGACTAAAAAACATTGTACCCTAAATCATTCACTATCACTGGCCTAATTTATACCATAGGGACTAAATATTTAGTCCGAATACCGAATTGACATCAGAGGACAAAAAATCTATCTTTACTACATAAATAGTTTACATTACCAGATGCGCAGCCGAGGCTATTCAAAAACTGCGAGCAGTGAAAGGGCTTTCGCAGCGTGTAATGTATTAAACTTTTTATTCTCCCTTCGACATTTAATAACCCAAAGAAGAGATTTCTAAAAAACGATATTATGGCATTCTGATAATTTTTAAAAAATACATGCTAGTTCAGTAATTAAAAATAGCACAATATAAACTACATTTCATTATTAAATATTATAAAAATGTTTACATTTTATATTATCAAAATGCTGGTATTTTCCAATGGAGGTAATTACCTCAGGAGGTAATGAGGCCTCAGGTAACTAAAGAAAGAAAGAATTTGACTATTAAAAATTAAGTTAATCTATTTAATTTAGTGTTTATAGTCACTTGTTTAAATCATTACAAAGTTCTAACTCAAAATATTTTTTTTTTTAAATGAAAGACTTGGACCTTTTAAATAGTGATTCTCATAGTTCGACATTAAAAAAGTTAAATGATTAAAAATATCTAATGCAAGGTTGACCAAACGCTAGTAAAAATAAAATTTAAAATTTAATGGTGTACAAAATTTATTTTTATTCATTTTATTTACATTAATAAGCAGAGCTCGGATCGAGGTATTCATTACCGGGTGCTCGCGAAAATTAGATTTTTTTTTAAGTAAATAGACAATTTAAACTATATTTTACTACATGGACTTTTATGTCGATGCTGTTATTGCGTAGTATCACTTGAAACACGAAAAAAAAGTGAAAAATTATGTTTAAAACGCTTTTTTTTTCAAAAAATATTTGTTTTTTCGAGAAAAAGAATATTTTTTGAAAAAAATTGGTCTTTTTATGTTCCAAGCAATAAAGCGTCGACATGACAGGCCCAGTAAATATAATTTTAAATATTTACTTTAAAAAATTATCTTTTAAGACAATAATATTTGCTAGAGAGTAACTGTACACTGATAAAACAGTTTATTTGTGTCAACCGATGTGTCAACAAAATATTTGGTTGGATATGGCCAATTGAATTATTTGGTTGTGACAAATAAATTTTATTTCTGTCAAATAAACTATTTTGTTCCCATTAATAAATCATTTTGAAATTAAAATATTTGTTTACATGAACTAAATATTTATTTGACTCAAATAAAATTTGTTACAGCCAAATAATTTAATTGGCCATATCCAAATAAATCCTTTTTATCAGTGTATCCAGAAAAAAATCTTTCTTTTGTCATATTTCTCTATGTATAACTGGAAGAATCACAATTTAAAAAATATTTCGAATATTTTTTTTCAAAATTAATAGAGAGCCAGAAGCTTATTTGGGGATTTTCATGAATTTGTATAAAATTGTAAAATAAATAAATAAAAATAAAATAAAAAAAAGTAGGATATTTCGAAAAAAAAGTTTTATTTTTAAACTATAAAATTGTTTTAATTTATTTATGCAGTTTTTGATAGGTATTGTTTTTAACCAAACATTTTTAATAATATAAAACATATAAATGTGTAAATATATGATATGACTAAGGAGATTCCTTTTTTGATTATACATTAGTTTTATATTTAAGGGAGTCCAAACCAAAACTAGCCTTATCCCATTTTAAAGGGAATTAAAAATAGGGATTTTTACCAAATTTGGTTCTGTTAGCCTGAGAATTTTTAAAAATATTTTGGGGAGCGATCCTGAAGTATGCTGCTGAAAGGGTTATATACCTAATGGCTCGAGAAAATTAAGGGTTTTTGTTGATTTTTTTCAGGTATGTAATCACAACTTTATTCGAACGAGCTACAAAATATTAAATAGTATATGTTTTGATGTGTTTGTGAAAATTTTTTTATGGCAAAATTCGGAAAATTGTGGAAACCATGGCCCTTACCCCGAAACTCCTTTTTTTCTATCGTTTCCGGTGATAGCCACACGATTTCTCGAAAACCAATTTACCAATCAATCTGATCTTTTTAGGTGTTATTCCTAATTACAATAGCTAGTTCGTGAACGAAGGGATTTTCGATGTTCCGAAAATTGAGTTTTCCGGCAGGAAAAAGTAGAAATTTTCGTTTACATAAAAATTCCTTCGTTCACGAACCAGCTACTGTAATGGTGATTTCTCCCGTTAGATTAGACAGAGACAAAAGTTCTACCCAAAAAGGATAGAAGACATACATACACTCCAACTTCCACCCAACCAAACAAATTCTGTATTTGTTCTTTGTTGAACAAATACAATATTTACGGGCGAAAAGTGTAACTATATTATTTTTATTAAAGAAACTACTGGCGCCATCTAAATTTTAGTAGAATTATCTTATTCTACAGATTCACATTAGCTATGTTCGTTTGTGCCGCTCAGTGTTACAGTTTCCGGCCAACCAAATAAATATTGTATTTGTTGTATGAAAAATAAATACAGTATTTATTTGGTTGGCTGGAAAGTGTAGAACAAATGAGATAGAGATAGGGTAGACGTCTTTTGTTTCATAATTCTAGTTGTAGAGAGCTCCATTAGGAACAACACCTACAAATTTCAGATTGATCGGTAAATTGGTTTTCGAGATATCGTTTCCACAATTTTCCGAATTTTCCAATAAAAAAAATTCACAAACACATCAAAACATATATTATTTGATATTTTGTAGTTCGAATAATGTTATGATTACATACCTGAAAAAAATCAATAAAACCGTTAATTTTTATGAGCCACAAGGTATATAACCCCTTAATACTGCTCAAAAATAAACAAGGATGTAGGCTGTATACATTTTAGGGAAACTTAAGAACTGACAAAGGATAGAGTGGTATGAAGAACCGCCTCAAATCATTTTTGGGACTAATGTATTAAGCAGATAAGGCAAGTTTTGGTTGGAACTCCTCATTTGAATTATTTAAATTATTATTACTTACTGACACCCAGAGTTGAAGTGCAGAAACGTTTAAAAATATGTCTTGTAAAACAACTAAACTACAAAATGCCAATATTTAACTTCCCAATAGGCTGATATGATGTAAATCAATAAAATTGTAAAAAGTAAATAATTAAAATGATGTTGTAAAAAAAACAGTAACAGGTAGAAAAAAATTGCATAATTTGCTGTGTTAAAATAACCAAACCTTAATATTCACAGTAGCCTGGTAATGCGTCTATTATTTTAAGGGATGATTCTACAGCAGAAAATATAAAAAACCCCTATAAACATATGCCTAAAAATTCTTAAAATGGCTATAAATGTCTAAAATGAAGCTAGGCTATGGCATTTTCATGTAGTTAATCTAACCAAGAGCGTGCGAAACGTGAAGCCGTATTACTTTTTTTGCGCCAAACTTTTTTCTGATCAACTTTTTTATATATTTTTGTATTAAAATGTGATACCGCAGGTATAAATACATCAAAAAAGGTATAACTGTTATAATAATATTGAAATTTTGGTTTTCAACATTTTTTGTCCTCGAACTGTGAAATTTAATCTTCAAATGAATTTTTCTCGAAAATGGTTAATCATACAGTATAACAACAAGTACCTTTTTTATGTATTTTGACCTGAGGAATCATATTCCAAAAATAAAATCACAAAAAAGTTACACAGAAAAAAGTTTGGGACAAAAACCTAATCAGGCCCCCCTGTTTCGCACACCCCTGGTTAAAATAAGTAAATAAAAATAACATACGAAGATGGGCCTTATTAAGATTAGTTCACGTGCAAAAGGGTTCCGGAGTTATTAAATAAGCACCGAATATTTTATCCACTTTCAAAGAGATTTTGCTTCCCTACGACGCATTTTTAGACATATGTTTATAGGAACTTTTTGTCATATTTTATGATGTAGAATCACCCCTTAAAATTTTGAACCCTATTTTAAATACACCCAGTATAATTTAAAAATAATCATGATAAAATTTCGAGATAAATTAGGTACAATGTTGCACTAACCGGACAAACACCGATAAAATTCAACATTTCCATCTGTTTATCCGATTTTACCCGATGTTTCAGATATAGGCAAAATAAGGCTTCAGAAAGTTATGGAAGAAATAAGGGCACTAGATCAGTAAATTCTAGTTCACCAATCTAGTGCCCTTAGGAAAAAACTGACATATTTTAGTTTTAACACATTTTTTTTATCATGTTCTTAAAATTTTCCGCACTTCTGCTCAAGAATTATATTTTCATATATAATTTGACAACACTATTGAAACTGTATCCATTTAAAACTTCACTCCAAAAAGTCACAGCTCTACTTTTAAAATTGTTAGTTTAACAGTTAACTGTAATTACTGGCAGTGTTCTTAACACTGTGTTAAATATACACATCTATAGAACAGTGGTGGGCACAGTGTTAGTTAAATTAAGGTTTACAAGTCGTAAGTGATAGGAAAAAATCATGGTTGGGTTATCACAAAAACAAAAAGAAAGTGGTACAGTCGGTCAAGTAAGTGCGTGTCACCTATAACGTGTAGTCGGTAAGAGAAAGCCCAAATTTTTTTCGAGGGTATAGTTTACTTCCTGACGGACAATGCTTTGTACATAGAAACTCATCTGAAGCTTATTTTTGGTGAACTAAAACGTTTTAAAACATGAATACTGCGTAACCGTCACAGTTCGAGGCTGTCTTTCTCTATTCGCATCCGAAAGGTCCAAAAATGACGCCTACATCGGCTGCGAAGTATATGGGCAAGTCGAGGACATTCGTCAACAAGTGAGTGAAACGATACTCGGAAACGAAAAATGTTGACGACTTACTAGATCGCGGCTCAACAGGAAAAGTGCTAATAGTTAGGCAGCTTGACACTAAATTTTGAGTAATGTTAAAATGCCGGACAAAAGCACCATTTTTTTTTCGTAAGCTTTGAATTTTGAATAGGATCCACTTCACCCAACCACTCACATCGCAACCATCATTAAATATGTTAACATTTTTAAAAAGAGCGTTTTCTAAAGATTTAATTAAAACCTTGACGGTTAAAACCGGTCAAGAACCAAAAAAGTTAGGAAGGCCTAATATATAGATGGCCGAAGGCCATTTTCATGCAGCGACCTCCTTGATCAACTCTGATCTGAAAGTAGCAGGATTTAAAAACTTTTATATCCTGACTTATTGTGCCAGAGAATGATACTATCTATGATATAACTTACAGCCAAATCAATTTTTCCTGTATGAAATTCTAGAAACTGACCCATAATTAAACCTATATTTTTCAAGATGGCTGCCATGGGTGGTAGGGTGAACTGGATAAAAATTAAATACTTACGATATAGGAAGTAAAAAAAATGTTACTTTTTGTCCGGCGTGTCCACAAAGCTGCCTAACTATAAGCACGAAAAATAATTTTAAACATGTTTTCTCAAAATCCTCAATTAACCCTGCGAAAATACTAATGCAGAAAGGTTTGGATATTTCGCATGAAACAATTCGTACTCATCTCCGGGCTCACGATATAAAGTGGCGAAGTATAAAGAAACATTTGTTAAGTGAAAAACAGAGAAAAATGATTCGCGTGGGCCAAGGAAAACATGGATCGAGATTGGCCGTCCCAGTCGCCCGACGCAAACCCTATCAAGCACAAGCTTCACGCGAGCTCGCACAACTTGCAGGTCTTTCACGTAGAAATATGCAGAAAACCTCGTCAAAATATGCCCCGACGATGCCAGGCGATCATTGACGCCAATGGGGACTGGACGAGTTCCTAAGTTATTTGCATCGATCGACCATTCATTGACTGTAAATTGATGTAAAAAGAATTAGTATAAATTCTTGAATAAACAATCCGTGACACGCTCTTACTTGACCGACTGTACGTGAAATTTTCTTTAAAATTCAAAGTGTGAAACATCGTTTGAAAAAAAAACTATTTTTTCACTATGAGCCACATAAAAATTATTCAAGTTCGTATCTTTAAAAATTAAGCTCATTTCACCAAATAAAAAATTAACATACAATTTAAAAAACTGTATATGCGTCCCTGCACAAAAAAAACAGTGTTTCAAAATTACGTATTTCCTTCTCGTATTCTTTTGCAAAAAAGTTTTTTTCAAAAGAATCCGAAAAAAAAAAGTAAATTTGACACAATAGGTGGGTTTCTTTGTGCAGGGTCATATATTACTTATTATGCATGAATCTTATAGAAAGATAGTGTGCAATTCCGTACACCACCACTGATTAAAAATAGGTAGTAATATATTACCCAAAAGTGGAATTTCAGGTTAATATTTTGGTACAAAATCACATAGAGAGAAGTAAAATTTCTTCAAAAATTTTTGTACCGTGAAATGGGTAGTACTAAAATTAAAATAAGATAAAAGTACGTTTTTTAAAACTGGAAATAAATAAATACTATAAAAAATATTATAGGTCCTTTAAAAACTAGGCCAATAAAAATAAATAAAAAAAGCATTTTTTTAATAAATGCAATTTAAATTGTCATAATTTTAAAAATAAAATTCTATTATTAAATATAGTAGTACAGTACAAGGAAATGTCTAATTTATTCAAAAATTTATTTTTGAAACCCTATTTTAGCTCTAGGAAGGCTGTAACTGCCTTGGGGCTCATTTTCGGACCAACCCTCATAGGAACCGTATTTCATATTTTTGGATGTAGAGTAGTTAGAGCTCTATCTCAGTAATTGTAAGAGCAATTTCAAACATTATTTTTTTACACTAAATCGTTTAACTTATTCTTGAAATGGCTATAAAGCAATATTTATGTAGATGTTGGGTAAGATTTTAGTTTAAAATTCATCCATCATTTCCAAAACTGTTGTGGTGAAAGTCCAAACAAACTTAAAATACCCAAAATTGAAAGTTTAGGTCCCCTAAACGACTCCTAATTGAACTACGATCAACTGCAAAAAAAACTGTAGTATATTGTCCTACAGAAGAATAATTTAACGTGTATGTAGTTTTTCCAAATTCAATTTGAAATTTGGTGTAAACCCTTGGGTAACGTACGTAACATTTTTTGGTAATGTACATAACAACTATAATAATTTCCGAAAATCATATTTATTTATTTTTTTATTGACCCATATGCTTATTAGAAAGTAAATCATTTAAAAATTAGGCAAACATAATTAAAAAAAAAAAAAACAAATGAAATTAGCACATTTTCATTATCATTTACTTAATTGCATAAAATGTACTTCCAAATTTTTTATCATACGAAACGCGCACATAAGCTGCATTATTTGCTTAATTGATTATTAAATTTATACGTAAACTAAAATATGAAAAAAAGTGCCTGCAAGGATTATAACCTCAAATACAAATGAACTATTGAGTATTTTTCTAGAGAGACCTAAATTAAGGTTTACAAATGTAACGTACGTAACGACGGAATGACCCTAAAGAAACACTAAAATTTTATTAGCTTATTTTTAGGACAAAGTTACTATAAAAATAAGTAATTTACTCAAAATTGCCTATTTTGTTTAATTTGGGAATAAAATATACTTTTTTAAATTAATTTTATTATCTTAATTATCTCGAGAGAATAAAGTAACCATATAAATTTAGAAATGTCATTATTTGACAATAATTTCATTGATAATGTTATGTAAAGCCTAAGTGATTATCTATCTAAATTACCTTGTAGGGTAACTTTGGTAACCTTATTATCTCAAGTTAGCAAACTGAGTATTTATATGATAAAATTACCAATGGAAAATAATAATTTACTTTTAGAGGAACTTTGTTCTAAAAATTAACTGATTTTTACTATTTCTGGAATAAGTTAATATCGATATAACATGTTTTTAAAGAAAACGATGATCTTGCTTTATACCATTTTAAAAGTAAGTAAAGAAATTTAAAATAAAACAAGAGTTTTTGAAATTATTCTTACCGTTACTGAGGTAGAGCTCCAAGTACTCAAGTTTCAATCACCTTGTAGCCCTTAAATTTAGTAACTCTAAACCCAAGATAAAACTCAACCCCTTTTTGGCCCTTTTAGGTATTTATAAACAAAATTTGTCCCAACTTAAAAGTGGACATAGAAGCCTATCTGGACTAATACTAAAAAACGTTAAAAATATTCTTTTTAACTCGTAAAATTAGTAATTTCAAATTACATTTAAAAATTGTAAATTTTTGACTAAATTGGAGAGTTCCTTATAAATTGTTTTTAGGAAAAATATATACACATATATCAAGAACAAAATTCTAAAATATAACCTTAGTACTTTTCCGACTTAAACCACATTAAATATAAATATATACAAAAATATATAAAGACTATAAACAATTATATAAAATCTCAGTTTCAATCAAATATTTTAACTGTGATGATTTAATAAAAAACTTTGTTTATTTCAAAAAATATATAAAATACAAAAATATATCAAAAAAAAAAAAAAAATAGGTACAAAATATTACGATTTTGAAGAAAAAAAAACAAAATACTATTTGTTCTGAACTTATATTCAGATTTCAAAAAGTTGGGCATTTGCATTTTGAGTATAAATATACTCAAAAAATGATAATTGAACCCTAACTATACTGGTATTGAAAATATCAAAGTTATGTAACTCTTATCGAATAAATTGTGTAAAATTTCATAAAAAACCATTACATGTAAAATGAAATTTTACAGAATGAAAATTTTATATAAAATATAATGTTTTTTTTTAAAAGTCCAAACGAAATTTTACAAAATATATTTTGTAATATATTTTGTATAATCTTATAATACAACGTTGGTCTTAAAATGACCAAAGTTAAGTTATGTGAATCTGGGTGTGAAAAACAAAATGTAAAAATACATAATATGTAAATTTATAATTTCACAAATAACACTATAAATTATGTGTATAAGTATATATCTGTATTCAGGGCGATTTTTCTCTTTGTATGTAAACTAATACACCGTATTTTTTTAAATATACAGATAAAAATATTTTTTAATGATCAAATAATTTCCGCTTAAAAATTGGGGGTCAGTTCACATCCCGTGTACGACGCACTAATATAAGCCAACTCCCACTTTTTAAGGGGCATGTGTAATAGGGAACGCCCATAAAGTATGTCACGTCTGTGAGGGACGGGTTCCGGAATGTGACAGGAGGAGGGGGGTGTCTAGAGCACAAAAAATATTTATAATGTGATATATTGGAAACTGTAGTTTGCCTTTTGATATTGGAAAAAGTCTTATGGCTCGAAACCCATGAATTTTTGTCACAATTGTCATGGTTTTAATCGGGATTTTCCTCACGATTGCGTTATCAACAAGGAATTTTTATTCTTACATAACGGTAACGCCTATATCCTATGGTGTCTTGACATTGGTGGCACGTGCCTTTTTTCTTTTTTAAAGCTTTTGTTTATTTTTTACTATGTATTTATATATTTTTAATTAAAGGACCTACTGTTAAAAATGTAATAAACATATGTAAAGTACAAAATTGTTTGGATTTTATATATAAAAATTTAAAATGACGTGGCATATGGTGAGGGGAGGTCAGTACCGGTGTCACAAAGGGGAGGGGGGTCAAATTTGGCGTGACATACTTTATGGACGTCCCCCTACACCTCAGAAGTAAATAATTTGATCGTAAAAAATGGTTTTATCTGTATACCTATTTAATTTCTATAAAGTTTTTAACCCACATGACAATTAAAATATTTGATCAAGCGAAAAAAAAAAGGAAAAAATGAATCTAAAAATCTAAATTAAAGCCTGAATCCGTATCAAACGAATTTAACAGTTCCTGGTCGGTGAAAGACGTGTCTGTGGCTGGAAGATTGTCCAAAAATTCGAAATTAAAGTCGGCCTGGGGGTTAAAATTGGCCAGCGCGTTATTCTGGCTGTTGTTCGAAGAACTCTGATTGGCCAGCTGATTGTTAAGGTTTTGTTGCTGTTGCTGTAACGATTGATTAGTAACTGTAATTGATTGGGATTGTTGCATGTGTATGCTTGAAATTGACATCTGGAAGAAAAAAGAATTGCTAAAAACTAAATTTATTGATTTGAAAAAGGCATTTGATATAATATATTATTTTTTTATTATCATAAAATTTTTATTATGGTTTCGTCCTTTGATGGCATAAAAACAATATTAAACCCGGGGTAGACTTATAATTTTTACATAAACATAACGTTATAAGCCTGCGCACATGGCATGAAGGCCAGAGCCGGCCTTTGTGTGAATCAAGTGAACCCCCTGCTTCAGGGCGCGAGCCTAGAGGGGCGCCGTCAAGGGGCGATTTTTTAGCCTGAACTTTTTTTCGAGGGCGTTTTTTTTTGCTAGGGGTGCCAAGTTTTGGGAGAGAAGAAACCGTCAGGGACAAAGCTTTTTTTCTTGAGGGTTTGGCCAAGTTTGGTAGAAACTGTTGAGGAAAAAGTTTTTTTTCTTGAGGGTATTTTATTGGGCGCCAATTTTTTTTTTAGGGAGTTATTAAAAATTAGTGACGTAAGGTAAACATAATTGGAGAGTTGAAATAAATAATGTACCAAAAAAAATAGGAATTTGAGAAAATACTTGTGTAGTGTTCAGTAACTGTAACTGCACTTAGTACAGTATTTATTTCAACTCTACAATTATAGTTAGTCAAATAGTTTTTTCTTTACCTGAGAATTTTGTTGCTGCATCATACTCTGCTGCTGCTGTTGCTGGATGTGGGATAACATGGCTTGATTCATGTTGTTCATCTGGCTCATGGGACTACCGCCGTGGGACACCATTTGACCTTGGCCCATTCCGGGGTTCATATTTGGCTGTGGACCGGCCATGTTGTTCGAGACCATAGCTTGCTGGGACCGCATCAACAAAGTGTTCCGCTGTGCGTTCTCCGAACACATGTTGAATCCTGAGAATCGATAAAATAATAAATTATTTACTTTTGCGTAGAAGTTTCCTGACTCAAGTTTTTTTTTTAAATATTAAAATATCTGTAATTGTAAATGTTTTCATCCAACCGTTGGACTAGTAAAACAGGAGTCAATAAATTTCAGCAATAAATGTGACTAAAACTGCCTGAAAACATAAATACAAAAATTTTCATGTATTATATCATAATATGGTTAGTATCTTAAAAAAAAAAGTTTTAGGAGCCATAATATGTAGAATTCAGATTGCAGGCAACATTTTCGATAAACACGCAAAATCTTTCAGGGTGGCCAGAGATTTTGTCGTATTTTTATTACTGAATGTTATTTGTAAATACATATTTTTTATTTATATTGGTATTTAATGCTTTACTTGTGATATTAAATACAGCAATGTGTGTATTTTATGCAAACTGTTGTCATACTAACATAGAGACCGTGCTGGTACATTGGGATCCCCACGCAACATGTGTTTATTAATACTGTAACGTTTGGTAAATTATATCACAGTTATAGTTTGGTATACTTTAAGTTGTAGTTTTTGTGTTATTGATCTAGTTTAAAGTATGTTACAGTATTTAGTAAAATAACAATCGGTAAATAATATCAAAATTTTGATTAGTAATAATACAGAGAAAAGTAAAAAAGGATTGATTATTTTATCAGTGTGTAATTGTGTGTGGTTCTTTATATTATTACTAATCAAATTTTTGATATTATTTAGCGATTTTTAATTTTTCTGAATACTGTAACATACTTTAAACTAGATCGGTAATACAACTTAACAACAACTCAAAGTATACAATACTATACCTGTGATATGCTTTACCAAATGTTACAGTAATGTACCAGCACCGTCTATATGTTAGTATGACAACATTTTGTATACAATACACACATTGCAGTATTTAATATCACAAGTAAAGTATTAAATACCAATGGTGGCGATATAAATAACAAACATGTATTTAAAAATAAAATTTAGTATTAAAATTAAAATGACATTTTCTAAATGTAATCAATTTTCGTGATAATTCAAAATTTTCCAGTACTATTTGTAATATTTTCTTGAATGCTATACGTATACTAAGGTAGGTGAGCCATTTTATTTTTTTACTGCATTCAAATTTATTTGTTATCACCTGAAACTTTACTACAGTAACCTCTTCCCGCATACTGTACCATTTATGGCACGAACCGTTTTTTTCATTATTTGTGGTGCTTACTATTAAACAAGAGATCAATTACTTATGAATAAAGAACCTGTTACAGATATCTGAAAAACAAGCCATCTAGAGTTAATTAAGCGAAACTTTATTAACGTTTTTAACAAGGATTTTGCGTGTAGGCTGAAGACTGCATAGCCTAAAACTTCAAAGTGTAATCAAAAATATTTGCCGGTCTAATTGCGCAAACTAAAAAATATTGTGTTGTTATATAAACCTTGTTAAAGCGGTTTATGGGCATAAAATTACAGGTAAACTATTTTATGGTATATTTTTGTTTAAAAATATGTATGTGCTATAAATGGCACACCATGCATTAAAAGAACAATAATATTTCCCAGATTTTTTTAACCAAGTGTCAGTAATAAAATGGACTCAAAGTTTAGTAAAAAATGAAAAGATATTAATTGAAGTCGAAACGCAAAAGTTAGAAGACATTATGGATATCGACTGATATCATCATGATGGTCATAAAAGTTAATTCAGATTGTGTATTAAAATTGACATCTAAGATTTGTGTTCTCTGAACACTTAACAGTTTATGAGAATTATACAAACATAAATCTTTTCAGTTGAAATTTAATTTGAATGGATTTAAGTTAATATTAAATATTATTCTCCTTTTAATGTTCTTGGAAGTCGATTCTATACAAATTTCAAAGAAATCCTCTATAAAATTTAATTTAAAAACAACTAATCTGCTCAAAAATAATATTATAAATTGAAAATATTTATGTATGATTATGGTATGATATATTGCATTTTCCCAAATGCCATTTTTTGAATTTTTTTTTTGAATTTTTTTTTTCAAAATTAATTTTTTTATATCGTCATCTAAAGGCTCTAACAGTCTAACTCCAAAACGTCATATTTTTCAGGAGACGTAAAAAACGATTTAAAACTTAATTATAGCAATTTAGAACTTTAAAATTAGCTTGTTCACAGGTAAAAATGTTTGAAATATGTTAATGTATTTAAAACTTTTCATTGTTATCTATTTTATATAAATTATTTGAAAATTAAATTTTAACCACAAAATCTAAATTCACTAATGGTCTAACTCCAAGGGAAGATAAAAGAGGATACCTATCGTATTATATAGCGTAATATTATTACAAAAAATTTATATTTTTATATTTAATATATAATATTACTACTAGGTAGGCATAATATATATATACATTATTAATGGCAATAATTATAATTATCATCAAACAGTAAATTAACAAATATTTGAAACGGGATCCCCTGTTGTCGAGAAATAGTTTGACATTAGTGACAGTTCTCATTTAATTGTTTTCTCACAATCATATGATGGAGTTAGACACTTAGCGACTTAAAATATTTACATTTTTGCATTTTTTGAGGCTGATATTGGTTTAATGCAACTTTTTTTTTTTGAAGTATGTTGGTAATCAGATAATGAAGCAAGTTTGAAAAATTTTGGAGTTAGACAACTAGAGCCTTTAGTGGACGATATTTAAAAAAAAATCTTTTTTTGAAAAACGAAAAATTTAAAAAAAAAATAAAAAAAAACTTCATTTCATTTTTTAATTTTGTTTAAAAAAAAAACTTTTTGAAAATGATAGTTTTTTTAATTTTTTTAAAAAGTTGAACTCCCCATAACTTTTTTGTTTTTGGGGCAATAACTTTCAAAATTGGTACAATTTATCCTTATAATAATAGTATTTTTTTCTAAAAAAGTTTCGTTAATCGGAATTTTCTTTCAGCTTTTTTCGATTTTTTTAAAAGTTTAACCCCCCATTACTTTTTTGTTTTTGGGGGGATTACTTTCAAATATAATAAGGGTTCTTTACCTCATAGATTTTTTCTGAAAATTTCTTTTGTCGATGGGATTATTCGTTTTTGAGTTATCGTGTCTTCAAAAAACGTGACACCGGAGAGACGGACGGACAAACGGACATTTTTAAAGTTTCTTATTTTTTCACGAAACACATTTGTATCCAAGATTTTTTATCTAGGTCATTTTTTCGCGATTTTGGGAAACTACCGTATAATACTAAAAGTCCAAACCAGCGCTACGCGTGTATAATAAATATTATTAGGAAAAAAAGCAAAGAATATCCATAAGGTTAACTAGCCATAAAGCTCGTTCTTCGCACGGATTATTTGAAAATTAAAGTTTTCTCTTTAATAACCTTGTTTAATAATGTACCCCTAAATAAAGGGTTAAATAAAGTGAAATTTAAATCAAAGTTAAATTTGAATTAAAATTAAATTTTAATTTAAAGTAAAATAATGAATTCAATTAAAATATTAAACAAAAAATTTTAAAAAGTTAAAAAAAACTATCTGTGAAGTAGTCAAAACAACTTTATCTGTGATTTATCTTATGTAAATTATAAAGGAACAAATTAATATGTAATATATGAAGAACTAGGTTATTAATATATCTAAGGAAATCAAATTTATTGTAAAATAATGTGAAATATTTAAGCTATTAATTAGAGGACTTTAAGTTTTTAATATATCTAAGGAAATCAAATTTAATGTAAAATAATGTGAAATATTTAAGCTATTAAATTAGAGGTGCCCCCCATAAACTTTATTATGTTAGTTTCTTGTGGACGAATAAATCTTATTTTATTATTATTATTATTAAGGAGGTTAATTTTTAAACTTTTTTTTAATTTTTAGATTTTTTTTTAATTTATTGATTTTTTCAAAATTTTTTTATAAGTTTGGGAAACATAGTATAACTTTCCAAATTTATATTTATTACTGTACCTACGTACCCATAATATATTTTTCGTACATTTTATTTCATTCGTAAATGCTATTTTTTTGTGTAAAAAATAATAAAATATAGTGCAAACTAAGGAGGTAAAAATCAAAAAGCAGTTTTTTCCTTTGTGACATTAGGGTGGACCTTATTTTTTGATTGTTTTAAAATTTTCATTCTGGTGTATCTAGACCATTTTGAAAATATGAGGGTGATGAAACTTCTCTAAGGGGGACCTATTGGACCCCTAAAATCGTGAAATTACGCAAAAATCGGAAAAAATCGTTGAAAATGGACTGTAATTTTTGTATCAGTGGAAAAAAGCCTTGAAATCCCAAGTTCCTTTTAAGTGTACAAAAGTATGTGCCAAATTTCAAAAAGATCAAAAGATTCTATCACGTGCCGAAAATCCGCCAAAGTTGCCCCTGAAACACTAAATTTGAAGAATTTTGACCATAAATGTGAGAAACGCTAAAAAAACATTTAAAAAATATGTCAATCTGGACCTAACTTAATTTTATTTAATGCGCATTAATAATAAAAAATAATTTGACAAAAAGAGATGAGACAAGCGCCAAATAAGAGGCCTTTTTGGGTGCTCTTATTTGGCGCTTAGCTTACTTTGTTTTTGCTAAATTAATTTAATATTATTAATATAAATTAAATAAAATTAAGTTAAGTCCAGATCGACATATTTTTTAAATGTTTTTTTGTCGAATTTAGTGTTTTAGGGGCAACTTTGTCGGATTTTCGGGACCCGATAGAATCTTTTGATCATTTTGAAATTTGGCACATAATTTTGTACACTCAAAAGGAACAAATTAAGATTTTAAGGCTTTTAAATTTTTCACTGATACAAAAAGTACAGCCCATTTTCAACGATTTTTCACGATTTTAGGGATCCAATTGGAACTTTTAGAGAAGTTTGACCACCCTCATATTTTTAGGATGTTCCAGATATACCAAAATAATAATTTTAAAACAATACAAAAAATAGGGTCCACCCTATTGTGACATAGAAGCTTGTCAATTACTTGACAACCAAATTGTAATGTTTACTAAGTTACAAGCTGCTATGTCACAAAGTCAAAGACTGGGTTTTGATTTTCACCTCCTCAACTGTTCATTTACTCACCGCCATGTTGAAAACCGGGCCGCATCGCATTGAAGTTCGTGCTTTGCTGTTGGCTCATCAGATGGCGCCAGTCAGAATGCTGCATCGAATCCATGCTGTTCATGGGGCCCTGAGGCCGGGAGTACATGTTCCTGCTGGCCATGTGCTGTTGCTGCTGCTGTTGCTGCAGCATGAACATGTTCGTGCGGATCATGGGGCCCGAGGGAGGCATGGGTTGGTGGGGCATCCGGCGCATATTCGGGGGGGCGTTAGCGTATCTCGGTTGCATACCTGGAAAAGAATCGAGAAAAGAATAAAACATTATAATAGAACAACATATATATTTTTAAATTGGCATAAATATTAGTAATTTTTATATAGTTATATTATTTATATATTTTTATAAGTATATGAAAATATAATCTGAAATCCTGTTGAAAAAATTGCAGGGCTCCCACCAACAAATTTTAGATTTTTTTTATGATTTTATGACAATTTTAGGCATTTTATGACAAATTTTATGACAAAATATTTGGACAAAAAAGCGGAAATCTTCCATTTTAAATCCTTATTCTACAGCACTCTATCTCTAGCCAGGACCGGACCGAGCCAGTCGAAGCCCCGGGGAAACTTAGAGTTTTATGGTGTATTTTAATTTTAAAACAGTGTTGCAATTCAAAATTTCATTAAAATGCAAGAAAGCTCTAGCACCTCAGGCGAGTTTTTTTATTTAAATAAGTTTTACAAACTTGAAAAGTGACGACAAAAAAAATGGTCGTTAACCCTCTATCAAATAAGTTAGCGCCGCAGGCGACATTTTTTACGAATTTTGTTAATTGGCTTTAATTTAATATTGTAAAAAAATTTAAAAGCCTCGTTAAAAGCCCTGGCGAAAATTTTTACGAATTTGAAGGTCCACTTAGAAAGGAGCCGCATATTTGCTCATCAAATAAAGTATAAACTAAAATAAACTGTTGACGTTGGAACTTCTTGAACCCAGGTCCCGGGGAAAAAGCTTCCCTCTAAATTCGGCCCCGCCTCTATCATCCCTTTCTTTAGATATAACTCTTTTAAAAATAGATTATTTTCCCATTTGCATCCCGATTTTTACCAAAAAGAATTCCAACCGAGAACATCTGGAAGGAAAGGTATATACCAAATTTACCTCAAAGCATTATTTACCTACCTACCTTCTACATCCAAACCAAACTAAACTTCAGAAAAAAAAAACTTCTCTCCCAGGTCGCTCTAAAGTATAAAGTATGAGTATTTTTATGAAATTTTATGACTTTTATGACATTAATTTTATTTTATGACAATTTTAGGACAAATTGGGTTATGACATTTTATGATTTTATGACAAGTGGGAGGCCTGAAATTGTTTTTCTCTTTTTTCATTATTAAAACTAATAGGGAGCCCCTAGCAAAAGCCAAAAGACTAACCTAAACTGACACGGAAACGTGTTAAAATTTTTAATTTAAAAGTCTAAAACTGTGTAAATTTTACGAATAACGGTGCTAAAATTACACATCTTTACATAATTTAATGTGTCCATTATCGAGATTTTGTACACCTACTTTGCGTAGTTACTTCGAAGTACTTTTTAGATTATAATATGGGAAATTTCTTGTAAGTACCGTCAACTGGGGTGACTTCGGACAGTGTGGATGACTTCGGACACTTTATGGAAAAACCCTTTGAACCAAAGTAGGTGTGCATAAGTTGTGGGGTTGGGTGCACAAGTTGTGGAATCGGACTCCAAACTGTGCACATAACCCCACAACTTGCGCACACGTACAGAAGGTTTTGCGAAAACGTGTCCGAAGTCACCCACACCGTCCGAAGTTACCCCAGTTGAAGGTACTTCGAATGAAACTGTACACCTACTTCTAATAAGGGTACCACCATGCAGTTATGGATCTAGCTGAACCTAAGAAATTTCTTAGAATTTGCCATATTTTTGATATGCCGTGGAATATTATTATATAGTATATTCAACTTCAATATGAAGGAGAAGTAAATAAAACAATCGCGCACGCGGCAGCTGGCGCGTGGTTTCATTGGTTAAAACACTCGAATGTTGCGAAAGTAGGGATGCGAAGAAGCGTGCAATGCATTGCAATGGACGGTTATATAGAAATATTTTGTTTTGAGTCCTACCCTGTCACTAAATCCGTTGTTGTCACGTGCGTTTGTTTACGCTCACTGCATTTTGATGTTGAATATACTATAGTAGTGTTTTTAAGTATAGTTTAAAGTAAATCTAAATTTTTAATTAATTTTTTATCGAGTATATTCTTGAATTTTATCTTTTTTCATGACTGGCTAAATTCCCTGTCTCTTCCAGGAATTCCTGATTTCTAGATATCTTTTGTTTGAATAAATTAATCCTGCTCCAATAAAACATATTTTTTTAGGAATAAAATAAGTACTAAATACTACTTACCTTGCATGATATTCGCACTAGATTTGTAATCAGGCGGGGGAGGCCGTACCATTTGCTGCATGGCCGCCTGCTGTTGCGCGCGCAACAATTGTTGCTGGTGCAACAATTTCTGTTGATCCAGCGATTGAGTATTCATTATTCGTTGACCAACTCCGCCCTGGGAGCCCATTTGACCCGGACCCATGGGTCCGTTGGGTCCCATCGCAATGTTCGCGCCCATCGGTCCGTTTGGTCCCATGGGAATACCCGATCCCATTGGTCCGTTGGGACCCATCGGGCCATTTGGTCCCATCGAGCCGGATGAACCCATTGGCCCGTTTGGACCCATCGGTCCGTTTGGACCCATCGGTCCATTTGGACCCATTGGTCCGTTTGGACCCATTGGTCCGTTTGGTCCCATCGAATTTGGAACACCTAGAAATAAAAAATATTTACATTTTTTCTAAACTGGATTTAACAAAAACAACATTTTTTTTTTAATTTAAGTTATGCTATCTTAATAAGGGGCTGTCCATATATTACGTAACGCAATTTTTCAAAAAAATTTACCCTCCCCTCTGTGTAACAAACTGTCACATTTACCAACACCCCCCCCCCCATGTAACGCGTAACAATATAAAAATTTTGTTTTGCAATAAATTTAACTGTATTCTCACTATTGATTCGTTTTTCTCGACAAACAAAGATGAACCTAAAATATAGTATAACATAAACTTAAAAACAATTTACACGAAAAAATCACTCAAACTTTAAAAAAATATTCATAATCAATATCAAACAGGGAAAAAATACTAGATACCTCTTTTTACACTGAGTGGCACATATAACACGTATATTGTTTATGCACAGGTACACAAAATAGTACACACATTGGTGTTCTGTGAGTACACATTCCGCGCGAAAATGTATCATCGCCGATGATTCATCGGCAAGTTCACGCAAGAACAGGGCAGTAAGATTTTTTTTTAATATCAATGTCAACAATTTTTTTACTGATTACAATATTATTTACATATGCATAGTTTCGTCAATTTTTGCGTGAAAAAGGAAATTATGGGCCACTAAATAGTAATTTATGTTGAAATAAAAATACATCTGCCAAGCTTAGGAAATAAACATTTAATTTACTAAATTACGTTACGTAACGTTTACCCTGACCCCCCCCCTCCCCCCCTGCCAAAAACTGTAACAATTTCTCTGACCCCCCCCTAGGCGCGTTACGTAATATATGGACGGCCCCTAAAGCTTTCAGGTGTAAAAAGTAGACTTACCAGGTCCGTTTGTCCTTCTAAGCGTTTGCTGTGTGAAGTTAATCGTTTGAGTTTGTGACATGGAGTAGGAATCTGTATGTGATCCACCCATACTTCCGGGCATCTGGCCTGGGTGTTGCATAGAACCCGGACCACTCATAATACCCCCACCCATTCCACCTTGCATGTTTCCGGGTCCCTGATGGTTCCCGTGTCCCGACATTCCGGAACCAGGCATACCACCGGAACCAGGCATACCCGCAGATCCGGGCATGCCTCCAGAACCTGGCATACCTCCAGATCCGGGCATACTACCAGGGCCAGACATGCCTCCAGGTCCAGACATGCCTCCAGATCCAGGCATGCCTCCGGAACCAGACATGCCCCCAGGACCAGACATGCCCCCAGGACCAGACATACCTCCAGAACCAGGCATGCCTCCAGAATTAGACATTCCAGCTGAACCGGGCATATTTCCAGATACTGGCATACTATTTGAGCCTGACATGCTGCCTGATCCAGGTAAACTACCAGAACCAGGCATACCACCTGTAAGGAAATAAACATAGTATTACAATTTACTAAACAGAATGTTCTTAGGTGTGTGCTAAAATTATTACGAGGGGTGAACCAATACAAAATACTTTTACAGGAACTTCAGATGTTTTTGTATGACTTTTTTCGGCGTATAAATCTTTGGTTTTTGGGCTTGGTAATATTTTTGAAATTTATAAAAAAAATTAAAATTTGCCCGATGGTTTTTAAAGACTTCCGAAAAGAAGGGTATCGTTTTAAATAGGAGTTTTGGGCTAAATAAGAAAAATTCGTTTTTGTTTAAAAAAGTGCAAAATGATGAAAAGAAATGATAAAAAACTTGTTATTTGTTAATAAAGAAAAATATGAAAAAAAAAAAAATAAAAACTCAGGAATTATTTGTTATCGAAAACCTGACAACATCGCATTATTCTTGCGGTAAATGTGACTATCATATTGAAAAAAAGCAATATTTTTTGTTTATCTAAAAACCAACATAAATACATTTAGGTAGAATGTATAATAAAAACACTGTACAATATTAATTAAATATATTTATTTTTAAATACATACTTTTATTTAATATTAAAAGTTAAAAGTCTATGTGCAACTTTTTCATAATTTAGTTTTAAATCATATCATGGAAATAAACTAATTTAACATGTTAAAAGCCACATTAAATTACTTGTCTTGGGTAACACTGTCATGGAACTAATGCTTTGGGTTATTGACGATAACTTATCGTTGTAGCTGCTGGTTTGCTTACATTGTTATTATAGTATAAATACCTCAAAAATAACTCCATAATCGTACTGAAACTTAAGAAACTAGTCACAAAAGTCCAGCCTAATTACACATACAGCATATTAAATCCGTAAAAACTAATAAAACACAACAAAATATTTAATTTAATAGTCAAGAGAACACAACACAGACCCTGTCCTTTGGCCCCACTGTAGAAGTTAATGTGCAAAGTTATTTTTATTTTGACGACATGACATTTGACACTTGAAGTTTCGTGCAATGTTGCTAAATCGTACACTGACATATGCCAAAATTCGTAATTAAAATAATTAGTTAAAGTATGTTCCGGGATGTAAAAAGGGCTGAAATTTTTGCTAAGTATTTATTTTTTATGTATCTATAAGCATGTACAATCTTATCGTTGCAGGCGATTTAGCCCAAAATGCGATACCCTCCTTTGCACACGGACTTCCTATAGAAATTCACTCTTTATTACAATAAAACATTTTGAAAAATATATCGGGTATTCATTCAATCTGAGAATGCGACTCTGACGTCACAGCGCGTAAACCGAGGCGTAAACTAAATACCACTCTGTAGGGTAATTGAAACTTATTTCTTAAGATTTAATAAATGATGTTTGTTTATACATTTTCTATATTATAATCATGTAGTGTCTCAATAAATAAGTCTCAGTTACACTACAGAGTGCTTTTTAATTTACGCGCTGTGACGTCAGAGTCGCATTCTCAGAATGAATGGTTATTATTAGACCTCGGATTTTACCGAGTCGTGACGTCAAAATCCATAGCCGGGTACAACAAATTAATAATAATTTTATAAAAATGTTTTATAAGCTATCAAACTAGTACATTTGCAAAGAAAAGTATATAAATGTTATGAAAATCCCCTAACGTTTTTATTTAAGTAAAAGAAAATTAAAAAAAAACAACAGATCCGAAAATTATGATTTAGTTGGACTTTAAGTAATCGAAATTTTATTTAATAGTATTGTAACATGGTTGGGTATTAGTTTTAATAGGTTAAAAGAAATCTGCCTGGCCAATCCTTTTTAATTCGCAATAACAGCTCACGTGACGTTTATAACTTGTGTAATGTGTTTTTAAGAATTTCTTCGAAATTATTATTTTTAAACTCAAATATTTTGTTTTCCATATTATAAATAAAATATTAATAAAATACAAAATTACACAACTAAAACATATAGCGTTTGTAGAAAAAACAACCTACCGACGAAATCTTTTAGTGTTTCATTCAATTTGTAAAGAGGTGACTTGAAGGTGAAATGTATTTGGACTCGAGTCCACTCGATATAAACATGTACTCTGCATCTAAGATCTAAAAGCTCTAAACTTGTTTTCGTATGCGTGCGACGAAATAAGTGAGATGTAAGATCAAGCGTACCATGTACGTTATTTTATTGGTTAGAATCACGCGAATGCGGAAACAAGGTTTTTATTGCAAGTAAATTGAGTCATTTCGTTTGACTTATCTTAGCAATGCGAATAATTTCTTTTTTTGCTCTAACTTTTTCGTTTTTAATATGCCTATTGGGCCTAATTTAATATTCATTTGTCACTGTTCATTTCATTAGTTAAATCCCTTAATAAAATGTTCGTAAAACCATTACTTACTACGGTTAAATCGTGGAATGAAGATTATCCAGAACTAGAGTTCGACGGCAATATTTTACACTGCACATTTTGTAAAAACGAATTAACCTGGGAAAGAAAAACTAATATTTTAAGACATGTGAATACAAAAACCCAAAAAGGAGATGAGGAGCAAGGACAATTTAATATTTAAAGTAAGTAAAAAAATACAAAATTAATTTTAATTTGCTTATTTGATCACAAGTTATAAACGTCACGTGACCTTTTATTGAGAATAAAAAACGATTGGCCAGGCAGATTTTTTTTAACTTGGTAAAAGTAATACCCAGCCACCAAGCCACAATTCTATAAAATTAAATTTGGATTATTAAAGAGCCCAACTAAATCGTAATTTTCAGAATTGTTATTTTTCTTAATTTTCTTTTACTTAAAACGTTATGGGATTTTCATACTATTTATATAATTTTCTTTGGTAATGAAGTAGTTTGGCAACATATTAAACATTTTTATAAAATTAATATGAATTTGTTAACTTGTTGTACCCGGCTATGCATTTTGACGTCACGACTCGCTAAAATCCGATCTCTAGTTATTATAGTCAACACAAATCCCTCACGTAAAATAAGAAAAACCAGTTGAGTAAATTTTTTTTTTTGCCCAGGTAATTAGGTTATTTCCTCAAATGTTTTTACCAGCACAGTGCTTGGGTTTCTGGTTTTAACCGGTTAAACCCAGTTTTTTGGTTTTTCCGGTCATAACCGGTTAAGGTTATTGCTTTTTTTTAGGCCAGCCAAAACCTTGCCAGCCCTGTTTAATTTTATTTTGCAAGAAAAAAATGTACACACCTGCACCACCCATGTTTCCACCCATCTGTGGCCCACCAGACATCATGGATCCCATCTGAGGTCCGCCATGTTGACTGTTCATGCCCGCATGCATGCTTTGAGACTGGTGTTGCTGGCTTTGTTGCTGATGTTGATGCTGCTGCTGCTGTTGGGGTTGCGAAATCGGACTCGGTTGCGAGTTATTTTGGTTATTTTGTTGCGACTGTTGTGATTGTTGTTGCTGAGACGGTCCGTTCGAGTTGTTGCTGTGCTGCTGCTGGCTGAAATGCATACCCTGCTGGGTGGCGATCGAGACATTTCCTTTGAGGTCGCCGCTGAGATGGAGGTGTTGGCCAGCACTCACCTGAAAATTAAATTAAATATCAAAATTTTGAACATTGTAATTTCTAAATACAAAAATGAAAAAAGAATGTTTCTTTTTTTTTGGTAGAAAGTGATTTCGGACCACTGCAGGCTCCCACCGAAAATTTTCAGATTTTTTTTATGATTTTATAAGAATTTTAGGCATTTTATGACAAATTTTATGACAAAATATTTGGACAAAAAAAGCGGAAATCTTCCATTTTAAATCCTTATTCTACAGCACGCTATTTCTAGCCAGGGCCGGACCAAGCCAATCGAAGCCCCGGGGAAACTTAGAATTTTATGGTGTATTTTAATTTTAAAACAGTGTTGCAATTCAAAGTTTCATAAAAATGCAAGAAAGCTCTAGCACTTCAGGCGATTTTTTTATTTACAAACTTGAAAAGCAACGATAAAAAAATGGCCTCCATCGACTAAGTTAGCGCCGCAGGCGACATATTTTACAAATTCGGTTAATTGACGTTAATTTAATACTGTAAAAAAAATTTAAAAGCCTCGTTAAAAGCCCTAGTGCCAAGGCGAATTTGAAGGTCTATGGTCCACTTAAAAAGGACCCGCATATTTCCTCATCAAATAAAGTAAAACTAAAATAAACTGTCGACGTCGGAACTCCTCGAGCCCGGGTCCCAGGAGAGCTTCCCTCTAAATTCGGCCCGCTTCGAAAATACCTAAAAGCATGTTTAAGTTATCGTGCCTACAAGAATTACCGGACAGACCACCACCGAGGGGTGGTGGTTTTGGACCAGAAACGGTTTCAGCGACCTCGGAAGCCCCTATATGCCAATTTTTACGATATGGGGATATGCCGGTCCTTGCACGTATTTTTAATTTTCCTGCTAGAGAATAAAATGTTATACTTAATAGATAACTTGGTAAAATTTATTAAAAAAAAAAAACAAATTAATTTACGGAAATTTACGTTTCAAGGGGTCTTACTACCTTTTACATCCAAACCAAACTAAACCAGAAAAAAAAACTTTTCCAGGCCACTCTAAAGTATAAAGTATGAGTATTTTTATGAAATTTTGACTTTTATGACAGTAATTTTATTTTATGACGATTTTAGGACAAATTGGGTCATTTTATGACATTTTATGATTTTATGACAAGTGGGAGGCCTGCCACTGTGCGGCATATATCTTGCTGATATAACCTTCTATCCTGTGCAAATATTTGCCAATACAATCTTGATTGTGTAACCCTAAATTATTATACCTGCTTGAACATTGTTCAATGAACACTCCAGGTGAATACATTTACTGAATTTCCCAGTGAAACAGTATTAGTCAAATTAAATCTGAAAATGAAAACAATAAATACAACGCATTCAGGACTTTCTGGAAGAACAAACAACTATATTAGTAATACAAAAAGTCTTCCTTTTATGCATTTTTGCAATTATATTGAAGTTACAAGTTCAACTGTTATTTACACACAGAGAAATGATGACTCAAAAGTTTTTATATCCGCAAGCATGTTAAGTACCTTCAAGTGGGGTGACTTCGGACGGTGTCGGCGGTGCAAAACTTGTGCACACGTGATTTGGTTCAGAGGATTTTGCGGGAAAGTGTCCGAAGTCACCCACACCGTCCAAAGTCGCCCCACTTGACGGTACCTAAATCAAATGTTTTGCTCGATTGAAGTTGAATACTTCCAAGTAACACAAGAAGCTATAAAGTATATCCTACCGCTCTTTCACAGTATGGCTGCCCTTTTGCTGCGAAAGGGCGTTAAGAGATACTTTACAGCTATTGTGTTACTTGGAGTATCTTACTTAGACCAATATGTTAAAACTTGAATTACGTAAAAGTGCTGTTATATTATTATATTATGGTCAGTTTTTTTAAGCAAGATACTTAATTAAAAATCGAACAGTAAATATTTTTACAACAGGTTTGAATAGTATAATTTTGTGTATAGAATATAGTTATGTTTTATAAAAAAAACTACGCAGTATATTCGCGCATCCAATATTCGAATCTGTTTTGATAATATTCCCTGTGCGATTTTTAATTTACTATCTTGATTGATGAAAAAGACCATAGTTTGAATATTTTAAAATTAATAATTTTTTATATTGAGTTTAAAAAAAAAACCTAAATGGAAGATGACAAGTAGATATGCATACTGGGTATTTAAAATACAAGAGGGAAGATGACGCAGGGGTACAGGCTGTACCGCTGTACCTTACAGCCGATTTTTTCATTGGTATGTCCCTTTAGGTCGACTCAGACTTGAAATGAGTACATGTACCTGTGGTTATAATAAGCGGTTAAAGCGTACACCGATCGGCCAAGTTATAGCAGCTGTATTTGCTATTTCCCATAACGTTGCAAAATGTTTAAAGGGGAGGCTATTATTATTTAAAATACTAAGAATAATGAAAAATACTACCGATACTAATTTTTTAGAGACAAGACTCTACTGGAAATTCAATAAAACCTGCAGTGACTCAGTTGCGAATGTGTGGTAAAAGGCGAAGATCATACCAGTTCGGGTACGACATGCGTAATTTCGTCGAAGCTTCGCAAAGGCGGACCCCTTATACGAAAGCAGGAGAGGTATGAGTCACTGCAGGTTTTATTGAATTTCCAGTATAATTAAACTTAAAACAAATTATTGATTAGGTATACATATGTATATGTTATTCAAGTATTTTTATACCATCTAACACAAGTATCAAATAATTTATATTATATTTTTTTTTCTGTGTGTATTAGAAAATAAGGATAAGGACCTAAGTATTTTAATCCCAGGTACTCATTTCAATGCGAGGGGAACAGACCAATAAAAAATTGGTCTCTCATAAGAATAAATTTTGTTGGCACTGAGTATGAATCCCGGATCTCTAGTCTGAGAGCCCAACGCTGCAGCGCTACAGCGATACAGCGCGTTGTATCGCTGAGCCATCGTTCCATCCTATTCAATATATTTCGGAAACATATTTAAAAAAAAGTCCTGCGTGACTTCTGGGTGCCGATTTTTGTATCTCGGGGAGTCGAACGAGTTATAGAACAACACTACTTAGAGTGTGACGTATAATTTGAAAACCAACAACCATTTCAATCTCAGGGTGGTTCTATCAGCCGTTTTACTTCCTGTAAGTCAAAAATCGGTGCCCAGGTGTAAGGGGAGGTGGGTTGGTACCCGGCGCGCCGCGGCGATCTCTATGCTTTGTTACAATGAGTTAGGGTCGCTCCATTCAGCGGCAGCTTTGCTGCTGCGTCAACGGTTGTAAAAAAACGCCGCTGGAAGGAGTTACCCTAACTTTAGGTGATACTGTACAACTACCAAATAATATTGAGCTGACAAGCTGGTGTTTCTTTTTATTTGCCCAGGCTTATAAGTTAAAGCTTCAAATGTAGCAGATCCGAATGCTTCTCTAGACGTAAAATGGTGTCAGAAAATGTAACCAACAAGGGAACAATAATAGTATTTTATGATTCAGTAATCCATAATAGAAATTGGTTGAAACGAAACCCAGGCTAAGATTAATATTTAACCAGAAACGTCCCTAAAGACTTAAACCGTAGCGCCACACCGTGGGGTAAAAGTCGATTTTAGGAGTAAACAAGAGAGAAAACAACATTTTCAAATTGCTCAGCATTCTATAACATACTCTTTGCAGTGGTATAATGCATACTTTTGTGGCTGACCTTATTTACAAGCGTCATCATCATCATCATCGTCATCATTAAAAAAGTGATATAGTTAGTAACTAGTTTTGCGTATTTTAATTTCTCCTAAAGGAAAAGAGTTATAAAAAGTTTACCCGAGAGCGAAAGTTCGGCTCACAGGAGGGAGACATTATAAGGTCCCACCCCTAACGTTCTTTAATGGGAAATTTTCCTCGACGCGGCCATTTCTTAAAAACGTCAAAAGTTCTAGGTAAATATCAACGATAAAAGTTCTAGTCTTCCAGTGAATAGTAAAAACAAAAAGAACTATAAAGTTCTAGTCTTTGTGAACAGATGGCATTAGTAGTGAAAACAAAAAGAACCATAAATGACAGTTCGCCTGTAATCTGAGTGCAACAATTTTAATAATGGATACATATTATTGCCTAATATGCTTAACTGCATAATATAAAATTAGATTAGGGTTAAAATAAATAAGGTAAATTGAAATAGTTTTTATTGGTTATATTGGCTACTCTGATTACTTTTTCTTCCTTACATTGGCTAAACTGTTAGAAAGAGATAGCACTGTAGACCCAATTTTGACGGTCTTTGTTGTCAAGAAACTATCCCATTGGTAGAGTGAGGTAGTTTATATAATTTTCCCGACTTCTTTCTCAAAACCTTGTAGTACCTACTATTAGAGCACTAGCAACACAAAACTTTTTATTTGTCAAAAAGTTTACTAATTTAAACTGAACAACGAAATAAAAATGTCCTCAGGAAATTAAGCAGACTATTATGCCTGCTACTGTATTTACTCTACGCCTAATTAGGGAAACAGAATTTAACAATTTGTGATAACGTCGCAAAGTGAGCAGTCTTACAGCACAGTTGGCCATAAGTCTCTGTCACATAGCTCAATCTACTACTGTACTATAGGTCTTAATCACCGCGGCTACTGCCTCATTATTTAGAATCAGGTTATAAAATACTTACAGTTTACATAATTTACTTTGTCTTTCATTACTTCGTCACCCCAACATTAGGGTGGACAGTGGATTTAGCATTGAAGCAGTTCGCACCAAGAGGGGATTTACAGGGGGGTGGCGATGCCCCCTTAACGGAATTCATTTTCAAAAAGGCAAAATAAGCGTGTAGAGTTAACCCTATAGGGTTTTGACTTATTCTCAGGGATTAACCATTTAGTCCACTGTGCGTCCTGTGAAATCATATTCTGAAAAGAAACTCATCATGCAGGAAGTGCTCGTGTGTGCTAACTAACTTCGCCCTGTTTGCAGCAAGAAAAACGTTACGTTCACAATATGACAATAGAGTGGGTTGAAATATAAAAAATTCAGTCTATAGGTATACTTAATATCAATACCCTGCAGGGCTCTGTCATGGTGCCGTTCAACTAAACTTTAAAATAACATCTCCTGGCCTTTCCAGAATTTTGAGATTCGTAAGCAAGATTTCATTGTAGAACTATTTAACAAACTACAAGTTCTAATGAAGTTGAAAATCTAACAATAATACGCTTTTCATTAGCATAGGAAAAATTTTGTTATATTTTTGTACAAGTTTTTCAAAGCTTTTATAATTTATGAGTGGTAGCAGAAAATATAAAATTTTAGAAAACTTAAAATATAAAAATATCGTGACATTTCTGATGAATTAAAGTGGGAGGAACAGGATTCCAATAAAAATAAGTAGTGACACTATGGTGGTGCGATTTGGTACCGGAATTTTATCATGTGAGTGCTTTATGGTGACACTGTTTTTAATCCTCTAGTAGTTTTTCACAGTAGCTGGCGGATTTAGTAACTTTTTATCTTGAGACTGCTTTATGGTAATACTGTTTACTTTCTTCAGTAACTGGACTTAGCCAGGGCCGGACATAAGGGGGGTGTATTAATCAGAGATTGATTAACTTCAAAGAGTGACTTTTTCGCTCCACTCTGGTCAGAAGTCCACAGTCATATTTATCACATCTCTCGTCTTTGTTTCGGGTTGCTGGTTACGCCATTGGTGCAAGTGAAATGGTACACGTGGGCATCGGGAGATTTAAAAGGGGAGGCGCGGGCGGATCTCGCGCTGCGCATGTTTGTTTGTCGCACTCTTCGCTGCAAACAGCTAGAAGAGCTGTTTTAGAGATTCTAGAGATGCTACAGTTTTTGAATTGAAATATTACAACAACAAAGTATGTTTCTATTTTAATTTACAACTAATCACTCTATCTAGCAGCGGTTATGAGGAACCAACCGTCGCGACGGCGCATTTTGCCAGAACCGCTGCTTGATAAAGTGACTCTATTTACATCAAGCTTAAAATTGTTATTTCTTGTGTAGGTATTAGGGGCTGTCCATATATCACGTAACGCAATTAAAAAAAAAAATTGACCCCCCTCCCCCCTGTGTAAGAAACTGTCACATTTACCAACACCCCCCTCCCCCTGTGTAACGCGTAACAATATAAAAAATTTGTTTCGCAATAAATTTAACTGTATTCACACAATTGATTCGTTTTTCTCGACAAAACAAACATGAACCTAAAATATAGTATAACATAACCTTAAAAAAAATTTAAACCAAAAAATCACTCAAACTTTAAAAAAATATTCATAATCAATATCACACAGGGAAAAAATACTAGGTACCTCTTTTTACACTGAGTGTCATATATAACACGTATATTGTTTATGCACAGGTACACAAAATAGTACACACATTAGTGTTCTGTGAGTACACATTCCGCGCAAAAATGTATCATCGCCGATGATTCATCGGCAAGATCACGCAAGAACAGGGCCGTCAGATTTTGTTTTTAATATCAATGTCAACAGTTTTTTTACTGATTACAATATTATTTAAATATGCATAGTTTCGTCAATTTTTGTGTGAAAAAGGGAATTATGGGCTACTAAATAGTAATTTATGTTGAAATAAAAATACATCTGCCAAGCTTAGGAAATAAACATTAAATTTATTAAATTCCGTTACGTAACGTTTACCTAGTCCCCCCCTCCCCCCTGTCACAAACTGTAACAATTTCTTTGACCCCCCCCCCTAGGCGCGTTACGTAATATATGGACAGCCCCTTATTCAAAAATGTTAAATTAAAAAATGCAGATGGTTAAAATATCTTATTTTAATTAATTTTTGTGATTAATTATTATATTATTATAGTCTTCAGAACCGCTGCCATATAGACTGACTCTATTTACAAAAAACTAATAGTTGCTATTTTATAATTAAATGATCAACCCTTAAGTTAAGGGTAGGTGAATTTAATTTGTTTTAAACCAAAAGATAGCATTTCTGAGCTCTTTCAAATGACGTATGGGAACGTTCAAGTATTACGTAACGCTCCTAGGGGGGGGGGTCATTTTCGAGTGTTACGCCCATGTTAATGGTATAGGGAAATAGCGTTTAGGGGTGGGGGTCCAAAATGATCAAAATTTGCGTTACGTAATACTTGAACGTTCCCTATCAGAAGGTGGGGGTTCCCTATTTAGATTTTAATTTTGAGGCAGTTGGGAGTTAGGGGGTGAGAGATAGAACTCACAAAACTATATATCTAAGTTATCCCCTCGAAAAATAACATTGACCTGTTTTTTAGATTTTTCAAATTGTACTTAGTTTGCGAGATATTTGGGTGGCTCGTTTTCAAATGATCACCCTGTATATTGAAAAAGATAGTTTAAGTTATCTTATTATGTGCTTTAAATTTTATGTCGATATCTTCACTCGTTCAAAATTTAAGAGGAGGGTGACTTTTGGAACGCACATGTTGCTGTGTAATTTTAAACTAAATAAATAGGAACTTTAGCACACTCAAGAATTGTCGATTTTCGTTAAAAGTTTTCGTTATCCACCCTAAAGTTATACCTATTTTATATATGGATACATATGCTTTGAATAGTTTAACACTCTTTGGCTTTTTTACACCAGAATTTTTGTCGCACGATCAATAGTTAAGCGAGAAAAAGTATCAACTCTGACCAAAAAGAATATTATTGCGACCGTTAAAGTGTTTCACTTTTAACATTTTTTAACCAGCTCTTTTTTCTTGTTACGCTAGTTTTAACAATATTTTAATTATAGTGGCACCATGCCTACTTGAATTTCTTAATTTTAATATTTTTAAATTTTGGCGGAGTCGCCTAAACAGTACGTGTAAGAAAAAGTATAAACTCTGACCAGAGGAAAAGTGAAGCTTTTTTTACTACTCTGTAGAATTTACGGAAGCGAGTCCGGAAATTAGAGACGAGTAAAAAAGCACTTTTCCTCTGAGTGAAACATACAATTTTTTCTTCAAGCATCCTAAATATATTTTTTTTAAACATTAATTTTTGAATTTAATTTATTCAGTAACAAAGTATGTTTTATTAAAATAGGTCAATAAAACCCTTTCGAAATAAACTTAAACCTTCCTTAGCTCATTTTAAATTTTTTTCGTAGACTAAATCGTACACTTTTCGCGATTTCGATGGTAACTTGTCTAATGTAGCATTTGCAATTTCGGAGAGATTTGTAGGTGTACAAACCATATATTCTTCTTCAATCATTTTTAATCAATTTCACACAAGGTTTTTGCACAGAATCTCGAGTCAGCCACATAATAAACAAACAAGTTTGAAGTATGGCTGTCATCAAAGTCAAAGAGTGCTACACCAGTGGTGGTTTTGCTAACTAACTTTTTTTTACGGCGTACAACAATGAACTCATTTTTTTACTGTAAAAAATAGATAACTTCTAACTAGTGTGTTCAGTTATAAAATATAAGTATTTTAGTATGTTTGAAGAAAAAGAATATGATTGCGACCGTTAAAGTGTTTCACTTTTAACATTTTTTAACCACCTCTTTTTTCTTGTTACGCTAGTTTTAACAATTTTTTAATTATAGTGACACCATGCCTACTTGAATTTATTAATTTTAATATTTTTAAATTTTGGCGGAGTTGCCTTAACAGTACGTGTAAGCTCAGTTTATGTATTAGAAATTCTAGTGGAAAGCGACTGTAACATTATAAATAGAATCTATAACTTATTTGAGGCGTATATATATATATATTTATTTTTAATTTGAGCCATTTCGCCTCAATTATTATTTATATCAATAAAAAAGTTTTTTCCAAATTAACTTCTCTACACGTTTTCAACAAAAACGCCTTTTCCAAATTAATTTCTCTACACCTTTTATTGTTACGGGTATCTTTGTTTCAATTACCTCGAAATGACATATTTTGACATTTGTCATATTTTGATTGATAAAGCCAAATATTGCACAAATTTTTTCAAAAACTAATATATTTCTTTTAAAACGGGATCAGATTAGATCCCGAAACGTTAGAAGTTAACTTTTATTCAATTTTTCGTTTCTTTTTTAATTATTTTAACGATTTATCAAGAATTTTATTAAAAATTCTTTATTTAGACAAAAATTTTAAACTTTGCTAAGGTATTGACTAATAATATTTTTTATGTAAAGAAGATATATCAGATAAGTATTATTTTAAACGCAATACCTTACCAACGCATCTAGAAATAGGTGCGCCTGATAATAACATTTTAATTTTATTGTCTGTTTTAGATTTTTTATCGATATAAATAATCATTGAGGCGAAATGGCTCAAATTAATAATACTGTAAATGTAACATTCTAATTTAGAATAGTACAGTCGCTTTCCACTATCTCGAAAGAGTCGTAAAAGCCTATTACACTAGTTTACAAGAGTTTTATGCGCAACTTTATTTTTATGTTTTCTTACATATTTTTTGATGCTGAATCCAAATCCGTCAAGAAAAAAAATCGTTGGTTAAGTTTTCGAGATAATCGACCCTAAAGATTTTATAAGCAGAAAGTTAGAGAAATCATATACAGTAGACTCGCGCTAGTGTGAACACACGCTTATGTGAACCTTCCAATTGTATCAACAGCCAAAATGAATACATTATATATTCAGCAGCAACATTGGAAAGCCTCAATGACGAATCGTTGATTCACTTAGACGTGGAAGATGATGAAACTGAGACAGAAGTTGAGGTACCTAAAAAAGTTCCTGTTTCAGAGGTTCTGGCAGCACTAAAAGTGGTTCCACAATGGGCAGAGAAAAACAATGTTGGCGTTAATGACATAGAAAGCTTAAGAAACATTTAAGACAGAGCGGTAGCCATCCACTGGTCAGCTAGATTCAGACAAAAATTACATCTTATTTTAATCAATAAACTGGAAAATTTAACTTAATAAATATGTTTGTAAGTACCTACAATTTTTTTTTGATTAAATTTTAAGTTTAGAGGGCATTTCTGTTAGTATTCTGCATTTATAAATATACCTTCGATGGTGTGTACATCTCGATAAGATGAACACGTCCGGTTTTTTTGTGTTCACACTAGCGCGAGTCCACTGTATTTTCGTTTAATGTTTACAAACATTGATATTTGGAGGTTTTGAGACTCGCTAAAAATGAATTTAATATTAAAAAAAATCTGTCCTAACCTTAATGGGGGTAGAATCACCCCTTTTATATATATTTTAAGTGACCTGATAAGAGTTGGTACCTGGGGTTTTTCATCTCGCTGAAAACGAATTTGATATTTAAAAAATGCTGCCTTTCCCCCTTAAGGGAGTAAAACCACCCCTATTTATATTTTTTTAATTAAATTGATGAAAAATCGTACATAAGAGGTTTTGGGGTCATAGAAACGAATTTAATATTTTAACAAATATATCTCCATCATAGGGTCCTTTAAGAGGGTAGAACTACCCCTTATACTTTCCCGAGTAAAGTCTTGCGTTAGAAAAAAAATTAAAAAATTTGCATTGCTTTTTTACGTTTCTTGGGGAACGTTCAAGTATATACAGCCTGTTCCAGAACTCGCGTACCGAAATTTAAGAGGTGATTCTACATCCAAAAATGTGAAAAAAAGTTTCTATAAAGGTTGGTCCGGAAATGAGCCCTAAGGGAGCTACGGCCCTTCGAAGATGACGTATTGAATGGGGAACAAAAAAAAGCACCAATAAAATTTTAATGCTGCAGGGTGATTCTTCATTTAAAACTGAGCAAAAAAGTATTATACACCAAAACACCTAAATTTAATATTAAAGGAGTAATAGCCTTTTAAAAAGTAACGTTTTTGGTGGCACAAAATGTTACTTCCTCTTAATTGCATTTTTTTTTTTGATAACGGTTGCTCCTACAGTGTTACACTATATGATATTTTATATGTATTTTTACTCTAGAAATCTATATTTTTTACAACAAATCCAAAAAACATACACATAGAAAAGTTTGGGGCAAAAATGTTTTAAGCCTCATATATTTTGTCCGTCTGGGCACGCCTCTGGATAATTAAAAAAATAAATTAACATAAACTTATTGCCCTTATTAATACTAGTATACATGCAAAAGCTCGCCGCTCTAGCTTAAACGGTACCCGAGTTATTAATTAAAAACCTTTTTTTTATTACAATTTTAAAGGGCCCTAGATTCCTTAGGGCTCATTTCCGGACCAACCTTTATAGGAACTTTTTTTATATTTTTGGATCTAGAATCACCTCTTAAATTTTCGCATGCCAGTTATGGATCACCCTGTATAACGCAAATTTTGATAATTTTGGACCCCCAACCCCCCCTGTAACGCTATTTTCCTATACCATTAACATGGGCGTAACACTCCAAAATGACCCCCCCCCCCTAGGAGCGTTACGTAATACTTGAACGTTCCCTTGGCGTTTTATATCCAAAATGATTCACGTCAAAAAAGTCCGGAGACTTTTTGACCACGATATCTTGAGAACGCTTTAGCTAAAGACTTCAAATTTGGATCACAGGTTGCTAGAAAGCTAAGCATCCTTATCCAAAGTTCTAGGCTGGGATTGTTTTTGGTACTTAAAAAATATAAAAACGGGTGATTCCACCCCCTTAAGGGTTGAAAGAAGAAACGTTTAAATATAAAATTCGTTTTTAGCGACTCTAAGGACCCCCAAATACCAATTTTTATAAATAATAAACGAAAATATATAATTTCTATAATTTTTCCTTATAAAAACTTTGGGGTGGATTATCTCGAAAACTGAACCAATGATTTTTTTTCTTGACGGATTTGGATTCATCATCAAAAATTATGTAAGAAAACATGTACATAAACATGTAAATAAAGTTCCGTTTAAAACAAAAGTTGAAATTTGTAAACTAGTGTTATCTTTATCTCGAGGATTTTCCAGTTTATTACATGCACCGAGAAAAATATCTAGAAAAAATTACCATGCTGGCAGAAAAATTGCTGCACGTTTGTATTATGGGACAATTTTGAGGGGTAGACAACAGTGATTAAGTAATCATTTCTTAAAGACTACGTAATTTATGTAATTCTGTATAAAATTACGCGAAGATTACGTAATCGAATACCACTGCTTTGTTACGTGATTACGCAGTTGTCTACCCCTTGGACAATTTTCTTAGGGAATGTTCAAAAATTACGTAACACAAATTTTGGACCCCCGCCCCCTCCCCTGTAACGCTATTTTCCTATACCATTAACATACGCGTAACACGTCCAAGTCCAAAATGACCCCCCCCCCTAGGAGCGTTACGTAATACTTGAACGTTCCCTTACCTATTAAAGAAAAAGTACTTAAATATCATTTAAGGTAACCATTTTTTCTAATATTTATGGTAAATTTTATAGGAATTAGCACATGCACACGCATTCTAAGAAAGTAAGGTAATTTTTCTGCGTGTGGTCAAAAAGTATTTTATTTGTTGGTTATCAATTTATGGTCATTTCATCCTTGGCTCACCTTGTTTTTTGATTCTTGTATTTTTGCTTTTTTTAAACTTTTTTCCAAATCCCAGAGCTGCTCTGTTTTGGCAGAGCGGGAAAAGAACAATAAACAAGAAACAAAAACACTTAAGTGGCCCTATATGGAGATGGTTTATTTTAGGTCAGAACCCTTTACATCGCTGCTGAGATATTAAATTCTAAAATTTTGTTATACATAATGTTATGACGTCAAAGTGGGTTACAATACGTAACATACAGGGCGTGGGGTGGGCTAGTGATGTAACGTTACGTAACGCTCTTTATTATTTTTTAAAGAAATAAACACTTGTTTTTTCACCCAACTTTTGTTTTGTTTTGGGGGAAGGGTGTTGGCTGCTAGCTGGGGCAAAATTGCCAAATTTTGAGTTACGTATTTAAGAAAGGCCCAAAAGAAAATTTTTAATCGAAGATTATACAGATATTGCGAAGCATTCCGTTTTACGCAGCTTCACAGATTGTGTGTTTAAACGTGCGCCTTCGAAGATGCTTTTTATGGAAGTTAAAATCGGTTCTAGTTTTCATCCTCGTAGGTTAATTTGTTCTTTGTCTTTTCAAAGAGTTGACAAATATATTCGCAACAGGGGCGTCTTCCGAAGGTACTAAATGTGCAGAGCGTGTCAAAAGTCCGCCCCCCATTTAACTTTTGAACGGCTTAAGATATCAATTTGAAATTTGGAACACGTAAATATAATGACCCAAATATTTTTTTAGTATATATTTGATATGCTTAGGGGGCACAATGGAAAGGGGGGTCGTGTGTCATTTTAAAGCTAATAAAATTATCTGTTCGATCATATATTTTTCAATTTTTTAAACATTTTTTTAAGGTTTTCATTTTTCAATTTTTTGTGCTAAAAATTCGTTTTTTTAAGATTTATTTTGTAAACTTTTATTTATATCATTCAAATTAGTTTAAAAGTATTTGCATCCTTAAATAAGACATTTCTCAAAAATGGTTTGTTTTTTTAAGAAATTTTGACAAAAATTCCCATTTTTAATCCTATTTTAAACCCCCAAAATTGCTCCGAAAAAATAAAATTATAATATAGAGAATTTTATAAGCTTTAAAATGATGTCACACGTCCATTCTTTCAATTTAAAAAAATTACCCCTTGTCCCCCTGTCATCATTGTGCCCCCTAAACATATCAATATATACCAAAAAATTATTTGTTGTTATGTTGTTTAAGTTTTTCTAATTTCAAGTTGGTATCTTAAACCGTTCAAAAGCTAAGGGAGGGGGGGGGGGACTCTTGACACGGTCTGTAGATAACAGAAGCTAAAAAAAGGTATTAACCCATCTTTGTATAAAATCTTTTTAAGAAAGTTCTTAAAAAATGACAAAAACCGAAATATGGCTAAATTTAAGGAGTCAGTGCCCCTAAAAAAATTAATAACTACGCTGATGACTGATAAATTTATATACGAACTATAGCAAATCTGTATCGGATAAAAGTCACTTTGTTATATTAAATCCAAGGGTGTTTGGTTTGGTTTTACCAAGTTTTATATACACCGAGAAAAATACGCCCCCCAACCACTTTTGATTTGGGAAAATCTACTGTCCAGTTATGGGGGGTGGGATACCACAAATGTTGGGTATACCCCGATTTTTATGGATGCGTTAGCGACATAGCGCATAAGGCAGGATGCGTGAGGTACAATAATGCATAGCAAAAATCGAGCTTTAGTTTAGGGAAATTTCTAGAGGTGATGAGTATTTACTAGTTGGAAAAATTAAATGGTAGACATTTTCTGTAAAGGGTAAAGCTTTTTTGCAGAGGCAAGGACATTTTTTTTAGTCAACTAAATTTTCCAGGTTTGAAAGTCGGAAAATTCCTTATTCCTTAGTCGGAAAATTTATGTTTTTCACTCCCAAAAAAAAAACCTTCAAAGACACCCCTGACCAAAAACAGACAAAAAATCAATCGGTAATAAACCAAATTTTATTATCGTAACTATAACATACTAGTATGGCTTGAAGAGTGTTGTTTAAATGACGTCATAGTTAGTTGATAAAGTAGGACACTATTATACCAAAATCTTTTTCGAGGTTAAAAAGTTGATTGAGTTGTTTATTTTGCGATATTTGAAATTGAGAACCAAAAATGAGGTCTACAAGGAAAAAATTAGGCTTGTCCTAACTTTGCAAGAACATTTTTCATAAAGCCTATAAATTACTTACTTTTATTTAACTCATTTATTATAGGTACCTACATTATCCACGAATGATATGTGACGATTATTTAAAATATTTCAGTTTAATCCGTTCTTGCACAAAAAAGTGCCTGGCAAAACAATCTTACAAATATTTTTAACGTCTGGATTACCCAAAAAAAAATTATGCCTAATCTATTTTTTCCTCTTCTTGTTCGAAAAAATATGATTTGGAGTGGATAGAAATATAATAGAAAAGGATAGAAATACTTACTATGTGAGCAAACCACTTAGGGTACGTGGTTACTACGAATAGTTAGTGTGACGTCATTGCTTGTTGTAGTTAAGTAATAAAATATGTGTAGTATGCTATTCTTCATACTAGTATGTTATAGTTACGATAATAAAATTTGGTTATAGTTATTCGCTGGATGAGTCTATTTTAAGTGACGTATCAAAAGATGGGGATTGATATTTAAGATTATATTGTTAAGGTAGATAAGGGTTAGGAGTGATATTTACAACCCCCCAAAAAACCCCAATAAAATTTTCCTCTCGAAAAAGAAAATTGCCCTTTTTTTTTCACATTGTGCTTAGTTTGCGAGATATTTTGGGTGGATCGTTTTCAAATGATCCCCCTTTATTACTAACTTTAGATGGTCATTTGTTTATATTTAAAACAGGCACTTTAAAATTAATAATGTGTACTTGCAGTGGCCAGTTATAAGTGCATATTTTTAAAGAAATGTGCATTAAATGCAGTAAACGCGGATTATATTACGGTTTCATGTCTAACGGTCTTCGAAACTGATTTGTATGAGGAAATAGCGCAAATCTTTATTAAAACATTTAGAAGAATAACTTTGTCGCAATTTAAGTCCTGCGAAACTTTAATATAAAATTCCTTAAATTTACCTGGGTTTCCAAGTGAGGAGGTAACATGCAAACCGTGTTTTGTCACATCCAAAAGTTTTTTCGGGAAACACAAAAAACTTATTTAGAACAAAATTATAATATTTTCTTGTTATTAATAGCTTGTACAGATTCCAGATACACTGTAGATTAATACTTAACATACTTTTCCAAAAAGCATACATAAGAAATATGAAAAAAATGTGAAATAAAATTGGACAAAATGCGTTTTGACTAAACCGAGGGAACAGAGCATGTTTTGAAAGAAAACAACTTGGACAAAGCTCAGTTTGAACGAAATTAGTTTATTAAGGGATCATTCTGGTTTATAATTTTCATCTATCGTTTTCCATTACATTTTTCGAAATTATATGTAGACTTTTTCATAATTTTTTATTAAAAAAAATTAAAACGCGTTTTTCTCAATAGTATATGTAGACTTTTTGATAAATTTTCATTAAAAAAAACTTTAAACGCGTTTTTCTCAAAACAAAGTTTTTTCGGTCGGCGTTCGTGATTTCTCCGGCACCACTGGACCGATCCTTATGAAAATGTAACCACATATTCTACACATGAATAGCTTCAGCGTATTCTATAACCGTATTAAAATTAAAGGTGACAATTACGTTAAAAATGTTTAAGCTTAACCTCTTCAGGGACATAGGCACATATGTGTACGTTTAAAAATAAACTCCGCAAAATGAAAATCACCAAATTTCTTATTGCTCAGTAGCTATAGCTGTTGCCATTTGCTTTGTTTCCAACCACAAGCGGCATCCAATGGCCAAGATTCGCACATCTTCAGTTGTTTACTTGTTCACGGAAAAAAAAAATTATAGCTAGGAGCGCTATAACACACATACCAAGCAAATTATAATCGCTTATTATAAAGGGTGTTCCAGAACTCGCGTACCGAAATTTAAGAGGTGATTCTACATCCAAAAATATGAAAAAAAGATTCTATAAAGGTTGGTCCGGAAATGAGCCCTAAGGGAGCTACGGCCCTTCGAAGATGACGTATTGAATGGGGAACAAAAAAAAGCACCAATAAAATTTTAATGCTGCAGGGTGATTCTTCATTTAAAACTGAGCAAAAAAGTATTATACACCAAAACACCTAAATTTAATATTAAAGGAGTAATAGCCTTTTAAAAAGTAACGTTTTTGGTGGCACAAAATGTTACTTCCTCTTAATTGCATTTTTTTTTGATAACGGTTGCTTCTACAGTGTTACACTATATGATATTTTATATGTATTTTTACTCTAGAAATCTATATTTTTTACAACAAATCCAAAAAACATACACATAGAAAAGTTTGGGGCAAAAATGTTTTAAGCCTCATATATTTTGTCCGTCTGGGCACGCCTCTGGATAAATTAAAAAAATAAATTAACATAAACTTATTGCCCTTATTAATACTAGTATACATGCAAAAGCTCGCCGCTCTAGCTTAAACGGTACCCGAGTTATTAATTAAAAACCTTATTTTTATTACAATTTTAAAGGGCCCTAGATCCCTTAGGGCTCATTTCCGGACCAACCTTTATAGAAACTTTTTTATATTTTTGGATCTAGAATCACCTCTTAAATTTTGGCATGCCAGTTATGGATCACCCTGTATAAATACAAGGCTTTCTCTTACAATTATGGCAGTCAGTGTAAAAATTTATATGAAATACTTTAATTGTTTAGTGAATAATAAAATATAACAAATAGTATGGCATTTATAGCTTAAATAGATTTAATTATTGTCCGTGCTAATAATTTTTATAATATAATAAAATTTCTGTAAATTTATAATAGTGCCTGTAATAAATATAATCGTGTCTGTAATATATATAATCGTTTCCAATTTATTTTTAACATTATTAGTTATTGTGTCCCTTATAATCTATAGCTTAAATCACTATAATTTGCCACTGTTACCAAATATCTTATAATGTATAGCGCAGAGCCCACTAATTTCTTTCCGTGTTTTGAGAATAAAAATCATTTTTAACTTTTGCTACTAAATTAATTTAAACAAAAAATTCGTCCCCCCTGAAGAGGTTAAATGGAAACAAACACGCAGTCAAATGACCGAAAATCAGCAATCCCAGTGGACAAAGCATGGTTTGATCTGAAACTAAGAGGTGGACAAAACACACTCTGATTGAAACCCTAGTTTTTAACAATTATTTTAAATAGGAAAAAGCTTGTTTTAATTGAAAAGTGAGGTTGGTTCATGTGCAAATGACATAGAGTGATAAGAATCTATCAATAACTCGTTTCCCAAAAAAAGTGGACGAAGCACTGTTTGCATGTATAACTCCTCAAGTATAAAAGAAATTTTTAGAAAAATATCAGAGGCGATTTGATTTTAGAAGCAATTTTTAGTAAGACTATTTATTGGTCCATATTACAATTAAACAACATAACACTTTCCATTAATTTAGGGAAAATTTTGTTAAATTTTCGTCACAGTAACTGTGATTTTCATACATTTTTCCAACTTACTATGGTCTGTTTCATCAAGCAAGATAGTAAATTAAAAATCGCACAGTGAATATTTTCAAAACAGGTTCGAATACTGGATGTGCGAATATACTGCGTAGTTTATTTTATAAAACATAACTATATTCTATACACAAACATATACTATTCAAACCTGTTGTAAACATATTTACTGTGCGATATTTAATTTACTATCTTGCTTAAAGAAAAAAGTAAGCCTATTATAATAGTAGGCTTACTTTTAACTCGCTAGCAGAAAAGCCGTAAAAGGAGATATACTTTGACCGACGGATCCGTGGCTACGAGAAATATGTTTGGAATGTGTGTGCAAGAGGGAGGCTCGTTGCAGGCACGCACGCCTTATAACGCTTTTGACGGAAAGAAGAGAGCGCGAATGCTTTCTCCCCCTTTCGTTGGAGACTTTGTTTCATGCGGAGAACTATTGCAATACAGTCGATATTTCTGTGATCGCTTACGTAAAAATCGACTGTATTGATATCTGCATTTGTTGCGTTTCTGCTAAGGAGAATATTATTAGCCATATGATCAAAACGACTAAAGTTTTAGCTAGCAGTTTTTTTTCTTTGTTTCGTACAGTATGACATTAAAAATCGTAACAAATCTACTCGTCATAAACACCTCTTATCGGCAGAAACTAATCGAATATATATCGCGCAAGCGCGAGCTACTGATATGAAGCTGTTGAAATTTTGAACGACAGCCGTAAATAGCTCCATGGCCCCGACATGTTTACCAACCTCATGAATGTTTACTTTATAATGTGTTTTTGCAATTAATAATATTTTGTTAAAGTGGTAAATTTCAATCAATCAACTATTTTGTGTTATTTTTGAGTTGATTTGTTGATGTTAAAGTACTCCTTTTTTCGTAGTATGATTGATGACAGATATAAATGCACATTTTTCAGCAGAGTGCATCACTCGCAGTGTAATCGTATATTACAGTTTACTGCCTAACGGTCTTCGAAACTGATTTGAATGAGGAAGTGGCGCAAAGGTTCCCACGAGCCGCGGAGCAAGTGCACCTATTACGGATACGCAACTAGCTCCTCGCAGGAGCAGCTATTCGATATGGATGAAATGCGTTATTTAATTGGCGATAGGTACAGGGTGATCCAGAATTCCCGCCCTTGTCATTTGAAAATGGTAAGGGGTATTAAAAAAAATACATAAACCGTTTTTTATAGTCTCACCTGTACTACAAGTTAAATACCGAATGACGCTTTCATAATAATACTCGTTGGCCCTGTGGCGACCTCTATATTTTTTCACCATGGTAAACGATTTTTTATTTATAAAATTAAAAGATCTTTAAACAAGAATAGTTCACTTTTATATATTTTTATATAAAGTGTATTCAAAAATGTAAAAATCCAAAATAGCGCCCATAAGATAAACGAAGTTAAGTGTTGTAACTCTTGCATCTAAAATGCCATGGAAAATATGATAACAGATTTAGATTCCTTGCAAAAAAGTACCTTAACAATGTTTCAATTAAAAACGTCTAGCTTTGTCGGTTCTCGCTCAAAAAAATAAATACGAAACTCGGAATTTTTAATTTTTTGCGATAATTAAAAAACAAAAAATGTCAGGTCAAATTTTCTTTCAGATTATTGCTCAACATAAAAATGCGCAACTTTTTTATAATTTAACCGATCTTGTATCTCTTATAATAACCGAGATACCCATGCTTGAGGTCCAAAAACGGTCACCCTGTATACAATTTTAACTCAGATGTTTTCTTATTAGAGTCTCATTATGTTTACATTACCTACCAAACTAACCTCGGACTTGGCACATATAAACAAGTGGAACCTTTGTACATAACACTGATATATTTTATGATACTAAATATGTTTTGAGTTCTGAACAGAAGGGTCCAGGTTTTTGAAGGATATAGTCATAACTTTTTAGTCATCAACCATTTGAACAAGGACCTAATAAGGGGAGTTTACTTGAATTTGCATTTTTAAAATTTTGTGTTAACTTTCTTTCATTCAGAAACCCTATACATTCGAGAGCCCGAATGAGATTCAGCTTTTACAGGCACACAGGACTTATTCTGGGCAAGGAAGATAATGCAATCTTTATAAGGTCCCGTATGTTCAGGAAAGGAATATTTTTCTGGCTTAAACCTTCTCACTTAAGAGATCAAAAACAAACTTTAAACTTTAGGTTTTTAAGGTATTGCTGAAGAAAAATCTTCTTAGTCAAAAGTACATTTTATTTCACCGGGCTAAATAAAGTTGATGAGTTATTTAGTATATTGCATAAAAATTGCACAAAAACATGAAGTACAAGTTACGCAAGAATTAAGTAGCGAAATATTCGCTAGTTTGTAATCACGCCCTCAATTGTTGGTTGCATCACCTACAAACGTTCTAAATAATAATAGTGGAACTGCAGTTTATAGTCAGAGAAACATAGATACATAAACATACTGAGATACTATGATTTCATTTTTGCATTTTCGTTTAATTTTTTTTAAAGACCACCGCAAATATAAAAAAATTCGTAGTACCATGTTTGCGCAAAAAAAAATAGGTAATTATAGTTTTTTACGTAATTTTTTAAAACTTTGTTAAAATGACATTGTTTTCAAAACAGAATTAAAAAAAACTTTTGCCATATGAAGAGTGCAACTAACCCTCATTTTTTGCAAAAACCGTATTTGCTTGAAATGGGTACTACTCAACGAACTAATAACTCTTCTCTCTAGAATAGGCATTTCATTTGTAAAAACTGACAAAAACGTAACCAACATATACATTTGTCTGTCTTACTCGCACAGCTTTCTTCTAACAGAGACAACAATAACAGTTACTGGTAACTGTTATTGTTTAGGCCTGAATATACCTACTATTTGTTTACAAACAAACCGAGATGTTGGCGATACTTTATATTAACGGTATGCGTATTCTAGAGAGTTATTACATCGTTGGTACTACTTAACGTACTTTATCCCTCTGGTTAATAAAAAACCTAATATATTACTAGAAGTGGCAAAAAATCTATTGTAAAATAAGGTTAGGGGTGCAAATTTTAATAATTTGTTTTTTTTGCCCCACCCAAATATTTACCGTTAACTATTCTTATTTAAATAAAGGTTTTGAACCTATTTAAAACTAGAAAAAACAAGATTTTATAAAAAAAAACAATCTTTGCCCCACTATTAAAATATAATTATTATTAAGTATAAATATCATTAGAAAAAAAATTAATCACATTTTTGCTTCTCCTGTAAAATAATAATTTTGTGGGTAAGGCCCTTATATTAGTTGCACTCTTCATATACGCATAGCTCGATGCATACAAACTTGATAAAAAATCGAAAATTTCGCATTTCGTCACAGTTGGCGAAATGGGTTTGAAGCAAAGAACTTTTACCTCAAAAAGTAATTTCAGTCCAATGTTTACGAAGGTGTCATCTTTCTGTTTGTTTATTTACTAACAGAAACGCGGTACAGCTTTGTGGTGTAAAATGTAGATGTCGCTAGTCGACTTTCAGGCTACCTAGTAGCGATGTTGCGTAGTTTCCACCTTATCATGAATTCAAATCATTATACTTAAATTAAAAATGTAAAAAACTTTATTGTGTTTACTATAATTATGTTTAATAATATAGTATATTAAAATTAAACTACTAGTTCATATAAAACTCATACAGAACTAATGTTTCTTAAAATTTACAATAAAATATCCAAAGTATATGTTTCCAATCGGCAACACTGTACTGTACTGTACTGTACTGTCAGTCATTTTACGACATTAGTCTGTGAGTTTACACATTCTTTCTCTCTCTTTACGTAAACAATAGTCACTGCCCACCAGCCCCTCACCGTAGTTGGTTCACGCTTTAAACAAAGCATACGGTAGATTTCATCATGTTCCTTCTTTGGTTTGAAGTTCTTTGGTTTGAAGTTAGAGTGAACATTTTCTCGAAAGAGAGTCACGTTAGGGAAGAACATATGGTCACGTGACTTGCTTGGGAAAAAATGTTTACTATAGCCGCTAATTTAGTAACACCGGTTATTGAAATGCTTTTTCGGATTTAAAAAAATCATAAAGCATTAAGGGCCACTTGCACCAACTTTTGGTTTGGGATTATCTCAGCTAAACCGAGTTTAAGTTAAAAATTCTGTGTTTTGATTGGTCGGCCGTCAACTTAATCCAAGTTTAAAGTTAAACCATCATTGGTGCAAGTGGCCCTAAAAAAGGTGGAAAATATGGATGTAACTTTTAAATGGAATATCCGATTTGAAAAATCCTTTCACCAAACGATTAACCTCTTCAGACAAAGGCGTAAATATTTAAAATTCGGAGTACCAAGTTTGGGTAAAAAAAATAGTTATTATAATACGTAATAGGTATTTTAAAACTTTGTTAAAGTCACATCGTTTTCCATATATATTTCGCCACATATAGTAATCTTCGTAAAAAATCGCAAATTGTTGGCGTTGGCGAAATGGTATTAAAGAGGTAAAGGACGTTTGTAGTTTTAAACTATTCGAATCACGTCCATTTTAATTTTTGTTTATTTTTTAGATTTCGAGCGAATTTTGCCGGTTTATCGGCCGGTATGTCCACAAAATACGTTTCAAGTTAAAGACTTAGTCTTAAATTTAAATTTTGGGGGTACCGTCATACAAGCACATATGTGCATAGACAAAGTTCAAAGAAGTGTTTTAAAACAAAATCTTCATTTCAAGCAACACTGGAGTTAGCCACTTTGCAGACAAAACCGCCGATATGTATTAATTTTAAAAGTTTTATATTGCATCTTCTCAAATACTTAAAAAAAAAAATTTCATGACCATGACCATGACCAAGTGACTCACTGAGTATTAACAGCGTCGATATGGCTTGGTGAACAATAGTTTAAAGTGTATATTTACTTGAAAAAAAGTTATTTTCTTAACTAGTCTATTAAGTGGATAAAATCACTTAATACACGAGTTGAGAATTTAATTTTATCCAAAACCTTTTATTTTTAAATAAAAATCTATAATTTTGCGAAAAATTATGTCAAAAATATTAAGATTAAGACTTAGTCTTAAATTTAAATTTTGGGGGTACCGTCATACAAGCACATATGTGCATAGACAAAGTGCAAAGAAGTGTTTTAAAACAAAATCTTCATTTCAAGCAACACTGGAGTTAGCCACTTTGCAGACAAAACCGCCGATATGTATTAATTTTAAAAGTTTTATATTGCATCTACTCAAATACTTAAAAAAAAAAATTTCATGACCATGACCATGACCAAGTGACTCACTGAGTATTAACAGCGTCGATATGGCTTGGTGAACAATAGTTTAAAGTGTATATTTACTTGAAAAAAAGTTATTTTCTTAACTAGTCTATTAAGTGGATAAAATCACTTAATACACGAGTTGAGAATTTAATTTTATCCAACACCTTTTATTTTTAAATAAAAATCTATAATTTTGCGAAAAATTATGTCAAAAATATTAAGATTAAGTTTTCTTAATACTAAAATAATAGGTAGCCATGGCCTTAGTATGCCTTATTAAAAATAAACAATTGCTAGTTTTACATTTCTTACAAACGTCAAAATGGACGCGGTGATGACAGAATTTTTAATAAAAACAGTATTTTATTCAAAAACTAAAGAATAATTTGGGGTTTTCTTTAATTTTTATGGTTTAGTTAACGTGCTTCTATTTATAGACTAGTTATAATACTTAATACTTTCTTACAAACGTCAAAATGGACGCGGTGATGACAGAATTTTTAATAAAAACAGTATTTTATTCAAAAACTAAAGAATAATTTGGGGTTTTCTTTAATTTTTATGGTTTAGTTAACGTGCTTCTATTTATAGAATAGTTATAATACTTAATACTTAAAATAATAGATGGAAGGATTGGTGTAGTGGACTACCGCGTCGTACTTGGCGAGTTTACTACCCAAATAGCGTGAGTTCGATTCTCACCGGCGCCGATTTGCCTTTTTCAGTTAATAATTAATTGAAATTTGGCGAAGGCGTAAGTGAAGCGGGCACTCCCTATAAATTGGTTCGAAAGTCAATTAAAGCTAGTGGTTCCCTCTACTACTAGCCCACACAAGTCCTGGACTTAGGGGATGCTTTAATTAAGTAGAATAGTACGAGGTTAAACAAAATGTAATGTAATGTAATTAATAGGGTATGTAACTAATTTTGGATGAGATCAAAAGCTGTACGTAAAAGAGTGGGTGAAAAATTTTTTAGTCACTAGTGGAAAAAAACTCACTTTTGACATTTAAAATAGTGCTCAAAACAAGTGTTTCTGTGAAGGTGTTGGATAAAAGTTTTTTAAATTCTAATTTTTGCATTCCCCCGGTAAATTGCTACTTCGATCCGGGCTATAATCATAAGTAAGTTAATGCAGCATCAAATCTCAGTTTTCCCGGACTCTTGAGTTCATCGAACACAGATGGCCATTGTTGGCTTTTTCTAATGTAATTGTCAAGTCAACGTGTGAGACAAAGACAGAGAGGTAGATATATATGATGCACATTGTACGGTTTTGGTAAAGGGAAATGCCTAGTGATAAAAATATGTGTAACAGGTCTTTATAGTTATTAAACATACAAGTATAATACTCGTTTGCGTAAATAGTTATCCTCAAAGTATCATTTATACAGGGTTATTCAGAAATAAGTTCGAGATATTTAAGAGGTGATTCTACGTTAAAAAATATGAAAAAAAGTTCCTATAAAGGTTGGTCCGGAAATGAGTCCTAAGGGAGCTACGGCTCTTTTAATTCAATTTCAATGAAAATAAGGTTTTTAATTAATAACTTTTTTACCCTTTAAGCTAGAGCGACGAGCTTTTACATGTATACTAGTATTAATAAGGGCAATAAGTTTATGTTAATTTGTTTTGTCTTGTTTTGCCTAGAAGGACAAAATATGTGAGGCTTAACACACTTTTTCCCAAACTTATGTATATTTTTTTGGATTTTTGGTAAAAAATGTAGATTCCTTGAGTAAAAATACATAAAAAATATCATACAGTGTAACACTGTAGGAGCAACAGTTTTCAAAAAAAAAATGCAATTAAGAGGAAATAACATTTTGTGCCACTAAAATGTTACTTTTCAAAAGGCTATTACTCCTTTAATATAGCACTAGTTATGGACCGGAGGAGGCTTTTAGGGGGCCAAAATTTGCCTTTTAGTCTTATTTTCGTGAAAATGTATCTCAGGGTTTTTGAGGTTGCTGAAAAAAAATCCATTATTGGAAATTTTAAATTCAATATGGTGGGAAAATGTAATTAATTAATAGTTTGCGGAAACCAAATCAATTACTGACAATTAAAAATGCAAAAATGACACACGCTTAATTGCGTTTAAATTTGGCAACAATGAAAAAATCGATACCCATTTTTAATTTGCTATTTTGAGTTTAGAAAATTTGAGTATTGGCCCACGTTAAGATTCTCACAAAATACCTTTTACGCAATTTACCCAAACGGATATTTTTAAAAATATGGACCACCCTAATGTCGTGATTTTTTTTAAAGGGATTTTTCAATATGATGATTTAAAATTAATAGTTGCAGTATTTAAAAATTCAAACATTTGTCATTTTTTAATCCTGGACGTCATAATCTCGTCTTAAACTTCTCCCTAAATAAAATGTTTGATGCGATGAGAAAAAATCTTGAAAGAAAAAGGTATTAGCGTCCAAGAAGAAGTAGGTACGAAACAAACACTTCCAAAAAGCAAATATGACGCAGGCCTGTGTTATTACACTTTCCTGGTTTTCCCTGACAAAATCATAAAATTCCCATTAATACGAGTAAAGGCCTATCTAAAAGCTTGCATAAGAACATAAAGCATAAGAATGCGGTGCCGTGATTGGCTTACAAGATACAAGGCGGCAGATCAAGCCAATCATGGCATCGCATTGTTATGTATTGTGTTCTTGTGCGAGCCTATGGATAATAAGTTAGAGAATAATTTTATTAATACAAACCAAAAAATATCAACTAAAACAAAGGTCTAATCTCGGATTTAATAAAATATTTGCAAGCTCGGTTGCAAGAATAATTCGGGTTTAACCTGTTATGAAACAGGTGCGCTATGCAATTTTTTCTATTTTGCTCTAAAATAAAAATAAAAAAACGGAAATTTAAATTGATGACTGATTTAGGGTTTTTGTTTTGGGTTGGCATTGGAATCTCTTTTGTTCAGATCTTTTCTTTTTAACTGCTAGTAGTAACCAACCCATAAATTAACATGGTAAAAATTAGCCTAAAAACATAATTTTGCAGTTATCCGGCTTATCGGCATTATCCGAACGTCAAATTAAAACAGAACCACCTCAGGAATGCCCTCTTTAAGTTGCATCCGTTCCAAAGTTATGCTGAATCAATCATAAAAAAACAAAGTCACACGTCGAATTAATAACCTCCTCCTTTTTGGAATTTGGTTAAAAAGTGACTAACTTTGCCCCATATTATCCTAGAACAATTTTTTTTTCTAAATCCGTGTAAAAATACCAGTTTTTTGAATATGAAAAAATCATTCTCCTAAAAGTAATTGCAACAAAGTTATTCAAATTTCTTAAGGTAAAAATGACAGTGTTTTTGTAACGAAATTTTGCAATGCTAAAAATTGTTTTTTTTTTAATTAATAATTTCTTTTGATAAATCAACTCTTCCCATTTCAAAAAATACCCGTAGAATCATTATATCTTCACTATTGTACGCATAATATTATTGCAAAAAAAACATCTCTGGGATAAACAATTGCAATTTTGCAAAAAATATTCAATGAATCGTTCTGAAATTTTAACCACATATTAAGTACTATAAGACGCAACTTTTTACACAATATCAAAGTCGTAGGTTGATTTTTGCAAAATTTATTGTTTATTGAATAATATGCAAATTTTTATCGTTTTTTTTTTTGCAGTTTTCTAAGCAACAAATCATCTTATCAACATTTAAAAAACGCCTTTTTGAAGATTTTTTAATTTTCTACAAGATGGTTACTTTGATTGTTGATAAAAAACTAAACTCTTTTACTGGTATGCAGAAATGTGCAAAAATAGACATTTTCTGACCTTTAATTGTTAATATCTTAAAAACCACACCAAATACATAGGTTTTGCTTCTATACACCTGTATTACCGAAAAACTTGACAGACCCCTGGAGCCAGTGGCATGGCAAAAGTTTTATATCCCTGGACTACTTGTAAAACTATAGTAAATACCTGGGCCAGTTTTTATTATTTATAAAAATTAAGAAAGAAAATTAAACTCCAAAACGTTGTTGACATTTTCGCGGAAAGGACCAAGCGATATTCATTTGTCCTGTTGCCAAACCGAAAGAAGAAAAGTACTAACCTCTTATAGACCATAAGTTATAGCCTATAAGAACACGCAAAATGCGTGTGATTATGAGCTTATAATAGTCGCAAAATAGAAAAACTATCGAAAAGCACTGGTAAATATGGTAATAATCACTAAAACGGTTTTCTTAGTGTAGACAAAAATGTATTCTATAGTATTCAGACTATGAATAGTATAAACTTCCTTGTCTACTGAATTTCAGAGGGTCCAAACGGTTTCCCTTATATGTTTAGAGCCTGGGTATGTTATATCTTGGCTATGGTATCCAATGTCCACTAGAGCGTGAAAAATCAATATTGGAATACGAAGGGCATAAATACAGTGGCATTACTTATTTCTAAAATGTTATGTATCAATTTTACAAAGAAAATTTCTTAGTACTAGTAGTAATATCTAGTAAATGACAACAGACAAAAAAAAATTTAACGTCAATCACTTTTAACCAGACTGTATTTTTCAGAGGTAGGTATTACGGCCGAAGATCATACGGCCTAAAACGAGGTTTGTAGTAGTGGCAGCACTGATTTCAGTGGCTCTCAAAGCGTAGGCAAGTATTTATACATTAAAATATATAACTGGTTGCTTATTACTTACTATTCTCTGAAAATTAATAAATATAATAAAATAATTGTTGAAATTTTTATAACAAAATATTGTTAAAATACTCACGAATTTCTGGTTAGTGTTTTTTTTTAATGGGTGCGTTGGTTTACGTTAACAATGGTTTGGTTTGGTAGTTTGGTGTTTTTTTTTAATGGGAGGCGTTGGTTTACGTTAACAATGGTTTGGTTTGGTAGTTTGCTGGTTTGGTGTTTTTTTTTTTAATGAGAGGCATTGGTTTATGTTAATAATGGTTTGGTAGTTTGCTGGTTTGGTGTTTTTTTTTAATGGCAGGCATTTTTCAGATACGATATTTCAGAATTTAGAAGGCGATATATTTTAAGAATCAAATATGATTATATTTAGGCTAAATAATTTAGCTTTAGCTAATTAAATAATAAATGCTCGCCTGGTGTAACAATATGCATAAGAAATTCATTGTTTTAATCAAATATTGAGAACCTCTGGAGAATACAGTAGAGGGGGTAAAAGCATTTCTTCGGCCGTACAACTTTCCGCCGTATGATCCAGATTCTATTTTTCTTACATATTTCTTCTTCTTCTTCCTTTAGGTAGAATAGATAATGTTGCCAATTCTGTTCTGGCCTTATTTACTAAGAATATCCGGCCAACTCTGAATCACATTCCATTTTATTAAAACTTCCGGGACTGCATTTAAGCAAGTCTGGGAATTCCCATATCCCGGTTGTTGTTTGAAACTTCTAACCTATGTAGGTTTTATATCTATTTGTCCTCTCAAATCTTTTTATTTCCTCTGCAAATAACCTCAAAAAACAACATGTGGATTACCGTATTTCAGGTTTATCCACGAAAGTACATCACTAACATCAAATCTTTATCAAACATCCAACTTAGGTTTTTCTTCATTACAAACACAATTTAACACAAAATCGTCCCTCTTCCACGGATGGAATAAAACTCCTTCTTACATATTTTTGGACGCTGAAAACGAATTTGACAATTAGTTCAGGGATTTGAGAAAAAAAAATACCCTGTTGGGGACTCATTCAGAAGTCTGTCAAGTTTTTCAGGTAATACAGGTGTATATAAGCAAAATCTATGTATTTGCTGCGGTGGATTTGGTGTGGTTTTAAGATATTAACAATTAAAGGTCAGAAAATGTCTATTTTTGCACATTTTTGCATACCAGTAAAAAAGTTGAGTTTTTTTTTATCAACATTCAAAGTAGCCATCTTGTAGGAAATTAAAAAACCTTCAAAATGGTGTTTTTTAAATTGCGCTGAGTTTTTTAATGGTCAAGTATAATACGAGTATTTTACACTATTTTTTTTCTATTTGAGTGGTTTTTATAAAAAGAAGACAAAAATATGCATTTGGAGAAATTTTGATATTTCGTAAAGAAAAAAAGCAAAACTGTTCTTGGCATACATTTATTAGTTTCAAAAACAATAAACGTCGCTAAACCAAGAAAAAAAAAATTTGCGTATGCTTATAAGCCCATAGTCACACGGAAAATACTTCTGATAATGAGATTATATTGCGACTCAAATACATAAAAAAAAATATATTACAAAGGTTACTATAGTCGTATTAATGGTGGAGGTCGCTTGCAAAACAACTTTACACATTAATATTTCAAGACAGCTTTGACACAGAGACTTAAATTTTGGATCAAAGATTTTCAACGTGGCAAAAAACTTTTGGTTAAAATTTCAAGTCTCAAAGCGTTCTTAATTCGTATTGTGAAGTTGTTTTGCAAGCGACCTGCATCATAAATACAACTTTATATTTTTAATCAAGAAAGTAAGTTAAATAAAAATTAAATTTAAGGTTATGGTTTTTCACGCTATAAAGTTTCAGTTTTAGTGCTGAGGTTTTAAACAGTTTAAGGTCGATTCAGGCATAATTATCACTAACTTCACTAAACTGAATTAAGAAATTTAGAAATTAAGAAGATTAAGGAACATAACCTCAAATCCTATAATAAATTTATCGTGGTATGCAACAATTAAGATAAAAGATAAAATATACCATAAAATAATGATACAATCTTAAAATAAACCATAGAAAAAGAAGAATTTCTGAACTACACTAACTTTTGTGCAAAATGTTATAAACAAACGTTATCCAAGTATCAAAATAAAAATGAAGATGGCGACACCTTTGTATTTTAAAATTCGTACATTTTCAGTGTTAAGGAAAAACACAGTAGTAACATAAGAAAATAAAAGGTACTTTTGGAGATAGTTGGTTTTAAAACACGATTTTTAGACCCAACAACTGCAAATATAGTAATAATCGTCCTACGCAATAGATATTTGTTTTTGTTTTACTTATTCAGTCGTATTTACGCATGCTTATTATATATTTGGCAGTTACCTTATTATTGCATACCACGGAAAATTTGAGATTATGTTTCTTAATTTCTTAATTCAGTTTAATGAAGTTAGTGATAATTATGCCTGAATCGACCTTTAATCCAGTTAGAAAAGTTTGAGCAGCAAAGAGCCCAAATGTATGTATGAGTCTTTGAAACCAGAATAAGTGTGACAAAACTGAATCCAGTTTTCGATTTAGTGCTCAAATGATTTTCTCTATCCCCTCAAAAAATCTAGCGTCCTCACTGCGGTGCATCACAGTTATTTTAATAGAAAGTATGACCAGGGGCGTTCCGAGGTTGTGTCACATTCCCCATAAAAAGGCCTAGTCGGCAGGGGTGATACTAAGCAAGTTTATGGCTTAAAATTGAGAAATTTAAGACTCCAAAAAAGTTAAGTTTTACCCATAACGAAAAATTTTTATGACCAAAAGAAAAGGTCCTCACCTCTGAAGAAATTCCCAACCTTACTCTGCAATTTTTGCAAATAGAGAAAAAGCTTTACTAATGATAGACCAATTTCCCAACTGTACCCCCAATTTAGCCAAATTCCCAAGTCCAAACCAACTGGACACTGGATTTTCCCAACTGGACAGTGGATTTTCCCAACTGGACATTGGATTTTCCCAACTCGAGCATGATTAAGGGGGGGTGGCCCCATGGAAGCATCACTGCTAGTCGGCAGAATCAGTCAGTAGTCGGGGCAAAATATGGCCAGTCGGCAATTTTACTGTGGTAATTTTTTTTCCTGTAGAAAGTGTCAGGGGTAAAGCTTTTTTTGTTGGTCAGTGGTAATTTTTTTTTCTGGTATAAACCGTCGCTTTTTTTTCGGTGATGACTTTTTTTTAGTCAACTGTCAGTAACAAAGCCTTCTTTTGTTTGGATGTGATGATCTTTTTTAATTCTGGCGAGCGGTAAAAAAATTTTCCTGGTAGAAAGGGACAAAGCTGTTGTTTGGAGGCGACCTTTTTTAGTTAAAATTTTGGGTAGTGGTAATTTTTTTTTACAGTCCGAAATATTACACCCCTCCCCACGAGAAAAAAGCTCGGAACGCCTCTGGGTATGACCTTAAAAAATGTTAAATTAGAATTAATTTTATCAAATATAACTGCCACAGATTCTGCGAAAATATTTTTCCACAAACTCGACAAAGTATACCTTCGTTTTGCCTTGATATTTTATTTGTAAAAGCTGTGGAATCCAGAGCGCACGGCTGAAGTAGATGGGTATAAAATATGCAAACGAGTTGGTGGCGCCTGACAAAGAGAGCAATAAGCCATAGGGCAGGACTTTTAACATTTATTAAACTCGTCGCAGGATCAAAGTTAAAAGAGTGTTAGATTTTAGATGTTAAGCACGTATCAAAAAAAAAAAAATAATAATAATAATAAGCATTACGCAGCCACAAAAAAAAATCATGTGCCAGACTGCCGTGCTAAGCTGAAAGGACCTATCTGCATAGGTTTAACATATACAGATAGGACCTTTCAGCTTAGAAAGGCAGCAGAGACTAGACCAACGCATTTTTATATTTTTGGGGTCGCTGAATCAAAATCTGACCTCCAAATTGCTTTATCAGGTCACAATTGTTTTCTACCCGTAAAAACATCTGAATGTAATGAATTTTCGCACACTTTTTTAAGTGAAGAAAAAAATAGTGACCTGATGGAGCAATTCTGAGGTCAGATTCGGTTTCAGCGACCCCGAAAATATAAAAATGCGTTGGTCTAGTGTCTGGCACATGATTTTTTTTGTGTGCTGTGCACACTGTGCGCACAGTGTGCACCGCACAGCCACCCAAAAAAAAAATCATGTGCAAGAGACTGGAACAACGCATTTTTATATTTTTGGGGTCGCTGAATCCGAATCTGACCTCAGAATTGCTTTATCAGGTCAAATTTTTTTTCTACCCGTAAAAACATCAGAATGTAAGGAATTTTCGCACTTGTTTAAGTGTAGAAAAAAAAATTGACCTGAGCAATTCTGAGGTCAGATTCGGTTTCAGCGACCCCGAAAATATAAAAATGATTTGGTCTAGTGTCTGGCACATGAAAAATTTTTTTTGGTGGCTTTGTTATAATACACGGTGATTGCAGTCTTTTAACGAAACATAAAAGGGATGATTCTACATCACAAAACATGAAAAACCAACATAGGAACATATGTCCGAAAATAAGCCCTAAGGGAGCTACGGCCCTTCGAAGATATTGAACAAAAAAGCACCAATGCTGAAGGGCAATTTTTTATTTAAAACTAGGCAAAAAAGTACTCTCCACCAAAACACCTAAATTTAATATTAATAGCCTTTTAAAAAGTCCGCCACTGTCTGGTCTGCCTCCTTGGTCTGTCTGCCTGTTAGGTCTGTCTGTCTGTCAAATATTGTCCATAAAACATGTTCTATTCCTGTTTTCAAGAAAAATGCCTTATATATTTGTTAACTGGTAAGGCTTGAGATGAGTATATTTGGGTAATCTAGATTGTCTTGGATGAAATACTTGCTATAGAAAATAATTTCAGTTTTAAGGTGGGTCATGTCGAGATCGCAATAGATATGAATGTCCCTTATGAACCGGGAGGCGTTGAGGCATATTCTGAGTATTTTGTTTGGACGGACTGAAGTTTGGACTAAAGATTTTTGTTAATGGTGACTTCATTTCGAGCTAGGGTTCCGTAGAGAGGTATTTGCTTGAAAGTTTGATTGTAAAGAATTTTGTTTTCTATGGATAGTGGAATTTTTCTACCTGGTAGGTGGTATATTTTGAAGATATCCCACGTAAGATTTTTGGACCTGGTAATGCCTAGATATTTAAGGTGGGTTTTCCAGTTAATGTCCTTATCTGAAATAGTTGGGGTGGAGCCTTTCTTGTTTTTGGGATTATGAAAGGTTTTGTTTTTTTAACTTTTACTTTGATTTTCGATTTGGAAAACCTTTGAGCCAAGGTATACATTTGATGCTGTAGTGCATTATGCATACGTTGGGGATTTCCAGCTTTTGCTAAAATGTAATTGGGGAACAAAAGAATTGGTTGCAGCTGTTTTTGGGATATCTGACAACAAAATCAAGTTATGCGAAACGGGACCAAGTGACATTACATTGGGAATACGAAGAGTACACTTTTAAAATACGGTGCTATTGAAATCCTTGAGAGTTGTTTATGTATGACAAATTCCCTTCAAAATGGCGAACCATCCGATCTAAGCAACATCGGACACATTTACCTTGTGACTGATTGTCGTCCGGCCATTTTCGAATATCGGTTTTCGTTTTGGGCCGGACTTAGGGTGATTTATGCGACATCGCATTCCCTCGATAATTTATCGCCGACACTGTCCTAAATCGCCGCATTAATTACAAATGCCGGACAGTGTTTAGCCATTTAATTAATTTTTATTAACACTCGTGCCGTCAAATTTGGAGATATTCGATAAAACAAATATGATGCTGCTCATAAAATTAAATTAAATACCTAGTCCACTAAAACAAATTGATCAAGTGCGAGTTGACTAGCGCATTAAGGGTTCCGTACCTAGCTTTTTTTTTTCTTTTTTGGACATATCTACAAGAGTTTTAGTCGTAGCTCGAAAATTTATATAACATTTTTTGTAGGAAATTATTTGAGCTTTCTTTTAGTATATTGGTAACCTCGTTAGAAACCGGGTTATCGATAAAAAAAAATACGGCACACTTTCTGACCCTTGACCCCACCGAGTTTAGCCCTCTGATACACCTTTTTTTTTTAATTTTCTCTAAAATTTTCTTTAAAATTTGTTGTTTATTATCTATATATATATTTTTAGAATTTTTACTCCCATAGTTTTTGAAATAGAGGGGTAATATAAAAAAAAAAACCTTTAAAAAGACATTGTATAATGAAAGACTTCTCATATGATACCTCGATACTCGATAAGGTTTTATAAAAAAATGTTAACATTTTATGTTTGCCATTTTGACTAAAAAGTAAATTCTGAAAAAAAAATATCTGGATTTGCGAGAACAAGGCAAGCGAGGTATGTGCTAAATTTAAGACTTCTAGATTACATCGTTTCCAAGATAAACGGCTGTGACAGGGCTCTTTTTTGTTTTTGAGGTACGGAACCCTAAAAATCAATAAATATTGGATATGTTCAACAAAATTAGCTGCAGTCATAGGGAGTGGGCCGTCCAAGAATTAAATAAACCTGCAAGCCTTGCAGTGCAAGGTCCTGCTAATTTAGTTCTAATATATAATCTTGGATAACATAGGTCCACAAAAAACAAATTTGGCAACCAACAGTGTTGAGACTTCTCGTTTCTTATAGATTTCTGAATCCGAATTGCTAATTCTGGCGTTTTTGCTTTTATGTAAAAGTGGTTTCAGTCAGATTTGGCTGAATTGCGTATGTTATAAGAAGTTCTTGACCTTAGGACACAACTCCTAAAACTCAATAGTTCACGTGCTACAGAACTTTAAAAATATTAAGCTAGCTCGACCAGTATTCTTATTTGTAGTTTTTTGAAAGTCGTGGTCATCTGCTCGGACAGTCAAGCTGCTCTAAAAGCATTGTGAAATTCCATCAGGGAGTGTGCAGAAGCCTTAGAAGAGTTAGCAAGGACTAAAAATGTTTAACTGACACATGGTACCGGGTCATAGTGGAATTTCCGAAAACGAGAAGGCAGATGAACTTGCTAGACTCGGGTCAGGGATGGCCTGCACGGGGCCGGAACCTATATTGGGGGTTAGAAGAAAGCAGGTAAAGACCGCTCTCGATGAGTGGGCTTATACCAAGCTAAAGGAGCAATGGAGAGCGGTCGACCGTTGCCGGCAAGCTAAGGACTTCCTGGCTGGCCCAAACAAATCAAAAACCGACTGGTTGCTGGAAAAAGGAAGGACTGCACTAAGACAACTTGTAGGGGTCCTCACGGGCCACTGCAGGCTAAGGAAGCACCTGACAATAATGCGGAGTCTAGAGAGTCCGCTATGCGCAGAGTGCGGAGAGGATGAAACATCTTCTCATTACTTAGTCGAGTGTGTCAGATACGACAGGATTAGGTTGTTGTCCTTGAAACTCAAATACTCAACCAAGAGGAACTAAGAGATCTCCCCTGGGCGAATATCCTGACCTTTATTGAAAGGACGGGCAGGTTCAAGGAGGACTCAAATAAGTAAATGGCTGGGATCGCCTGGGGTGACAAAAAGGGCCATAAATGGCCTAGTTGTTCGGATTTGACCAACCCAAAAATTTACTACTACTACTACTACATGTGGTCAGCTAACTTTTTCACTGTCAAATTCGTTTTCATAATCTGGTCAACTGACTTTTTATATTTGTTTGTGGGCCTGTGTTATTATAACCAGATCAGGTCAAGGAGGCAAACTGTGTCGCTCGCGTGTAATCTATTTCCTGAAGCGGCAACTTGGGTAAATCAGGCCCTGGAAATTTGAGTTCTTTAATACCGAGGGGTAAACCGCTGACAAAATTTTGTACACCTTTAGAAGGAAATGTGGCACAAGATTTCCTCCAGATTACCTCCAATTTGTACACCTGAATTCCTTTGCGGTTTACCCCTCGTTTAATATATTTTATTAAATGCTTGTTGGATAGTGTACACTCATTCAAAATTTATGAATGAAATTAGGTTTAAGTAGATCTTGAGTTTTCATTTAAATTTAAACTCATTTAAGTTAAAAAATATAAAGCACTATCACAAAGAAATAGCCTTTTAAAGTCATACGAATTTATTCTATTTAGTATTGTTAGGAAGTCTTGTGCAGCGGTCACGTTCGAGATCATTGCACTGGCGTACGCCCAACGGCGCGCTTATTGCTTCTTGCTTCTCTCTATTCAGAAATCCCAAGATGATATGTCGTATTCGTTCATAAAGTCTAGCTTTATTGGCAGAGTGAATAATCGTACACACAGTTCAGCATTCTTTTATATCTATAGATATGTATGTAAACATAATTTAACTTTTTTTAACCATTGGTCTACGTTGGTTTATTGTCGCTAATTTAAACAGAATACATTTCTGACAAAAACATACCTTAAAATGACACTGTGTACGAATACTTAGCTAGCTATTCATACACTCTATTTTTACGAATAGTCGCTCCCTTTTATTAAATTAAATAAATAATAGACACATGGTTGAAACCAACTTATTCTTTGACTTGATTTTTTCAGAATTCGTTCTTTCGTCGTAACCAAGATGACTTTATGTAAAGTTATCTTGGTCGTACGGATTAGTTACTTACTCCTAAAAAAGATAGAAGACTATAGGGCATTTTTAGAATAGTTAACACTTCATAAATGAGGACATAAGATTTTAACTTAAGATACAACAGATAAAAGTCCAAACATTTAACGTTGTGACCAGGGGAGTAAGTTAAAGTTTGCCACACGGATATGAAACAGTGAAAAAAATTCGATAAAAAATTAAATTCAGAAAAAAATTAGAACATAGGCAGGTAGATAATTTTTAGATGTTCAGTCTGGGAACTTCGTATTTTAATTTTGTGCAGCATTTCTTTAACTGTCACAGATCCGTGTGCCACATTTCAGTAAATCTTATTAAATATTTCATGACGGCGGTCCCCAGAGAGCGCTGTGGCTTAAGAAAGTACCTTGCTGAAGACGGCCGTCCTCGAGAATCGGGAAAAGGACCAGGAAATGTATTTTTCTACGACTGCTTTAGAATGTAAGCAAATACACACACTTTTCAAACACAGAATGAATCCATTCTAGCTCTAGATATGGTATGAATATTCCGTATCAAGTGTTAGAATGAGCACATATAGTGCCATCCCTTGTTTATAAAAGTAAAGAAAACTGTAGCAAAATTAGCAATATATATATATATATATATATATATATATATATATATATATATATATATATATATTACCTTGCAATATTGAATAATTTAATGCAATTTAAAGTTTTGCGTTAAAATTACATAAAGTTTATTAGTTTTTCTTAATATTTGACCAGTTTTTTATCAATTGAGTTCAAAAAATTAAAACTGCTCCATCTATTGTTAAATATTTAAACCTGATATCTGTCACAACAATCTGTCTTAACCTTCAATTTTTGCATTATAATTTGTAATTATGTGCTAAAATTAAATAAAAATCTCTTTTAACTACTGATTTTATAAAATTATTAAATAACATTAATTGCTTTATTTAAAAATATGTGTTTTGTTGCATTTACAATGTCAAGTCACAAAAAACATTGTATGGAATAGTCAATCCGCGCTCGCGGGACCGTCATACTCGCCTGCCGGCTCGTATGACAAACTCTCCGCTCGCGCGGAATATTGTCTATTCCATACTAGTTATAGAATATACTATTTCATATCATAATAGACTAAAGTGAAACATCTTCGATTGGAAAGGCTCGAGAGAGAGATAGAGAGAAAGAGATAGAGAGGACTTAAGCTTCGTAGACTGAATGGACGCCATAACCATCATTCAATTATAAGGTCAGATACACAAGCAAGGTATGTCAACAAATAGAAACCATTTTATAAAAGATAAAGCGTAAAAATACACGACAAAAAAATAAAAGCAAACGCGACAACTTATTTCGGGTTGGAAGAATTGCCCCCACGTCATGTAATATTGTTCACATTAAATTATTTCTATAATTTTTCGAGGCTTCGCACCAGACAGAATTAAATTATAACTGTAATATCACTTCCAACTGTTTTAATATTATATTTGGAATATTTGACGCGAAATACTGCTGATTTTATAAAACGCAAGTGTGCGAAAAAAATTCAAGTCAAACGTAGCTCTTTTTTATTAGTTACAACCATAGTGCTTTCTTAAGCGGTTCAACTGTTTATACACATTCAAATCTACTGTACTAAAGAGTGACAACTGGTCAGTGCTCAATTGCAACTGCACACGTTCCAAACCAGTTTAGAACTGCAACTTTCAATAAACAAGACGAACCTAATAATTCGCCGTGCAGATTTGGCGAGCAAGCGACAGAATTCTGTGTTAGCAAGCGACCGCGGCAGCCGCGACCTGGCCAGCCATACACTGCTTATCATATAAATTACGACCGGGGCATCGCCATGCATCCAAACCAAATGCCCCTGGAGTAATTATTTCCTTTGACAGCAAATTTAAATGAAAACTTTGAATTTTTCTCAATAGTTTAAAGAATCGTGTGCACACGAACTACATGTAATTCGGAACATTATTTTTTAACGATTTATAATATGTCAAACCAATTTTTATATTTTTTTCATCGCAAAATAATATAAATTGTTTTATTCCTTATCTTAACATTTTTACAGACATTTTCTTTAATTTGGTTAATTTAATTCCATTCCTAATTCAGGGCTGGCAAGGTTTTGACCAGGGCGGTAAAAACCAGTGGTATTTACCGATTTTTACCACTGAGCAAAATCCCGGGTGGTAAATACCATATGGTTTTTACCTGGTAAATACCGGTATATACCGGTAAAAACCACAAGGAAAATCCCACTGGGATTTTGTGATGTGCTAGAGTGAGAGGTAAACATATATTTTCAAATAGATTTCTAAAAAGACTGTGATTCACAGTTGTGTTCCTAGTAACTATAGTTAGCTATAGCTCGCCTACTTATAAGTAGGCAAATTTTAAAACTTGGTTGTTGTATCTACGAAAATTAAAGGTATTGTATTACAATTTTTTTACTAAAAATTTAAGTTTTTCCCAATTTTTCCCGGTTTTTACCCTGGTAAATACCGCTAAAAACCACTTGATTTTTCCCACCATTTGGGAAATTGTGGCCTGGTTTTTACCGGTAAATACCCTGTCCGGGATTTTCCGGAAAATGACGTCTTTTTGCCAGCCCTGTCCTAATTGCTAAACTAAAACCTTTTTTGTCCATTTTTAAATTACGGTTCTGTCAATAGTTTAGTCACTTACTGTCTAGCGCGGTACCACGCTAGACTCGTTCATATTAAAAAGTCATCCTAGACAAATTTCATTAAATTTTATAAAAAGAATATTTTGTGGTATTTTCTGGTAAATAATAAAGTAATAAAAATAATTATAAATAGTAATATATTCATATTTAACTATTAATTAGTTTTAGGTATGAAACTTTGTAGTATTAGAAAAATACTGAAAAACAAAATACTACAGCGATTCTCACTAGAATTTTCTACAGTGGCAACGCCGATTTGATTGTCACCTGTACATAGTTAATCTGAAACAAAGTCATCGCGTCTGTCGGCATCACTTAGAAGAACACTATGTGTTCTGAGTATGCATATTTCACAAATAAACCTTTTTTTCTTATCTCTGGCATCAGGATTTCTTTGAAGAGTTGATTAAAAATTTAATAGAAATATATAAGAAGTAATTTTGATGTCCGTAAATAATTATGAAAAAAAAATATTTATTTAATTTTCATAAACCACCAGACTGATTGAGATTCAACAAACCAAATTAAACCAAACCAAAAAGTCCAAACCAGATTAAGGTTTCACGTATTTCAGAAATGTTTGTACTTATTCAAAAATATTTTTGAAAAGGACGAGATTTCGATGCTTTTGTTGAAATTATTACCTTACGATTTCTAAAAATATGTATACAAACCTCCCATAGCGATTCAACCCTCGCACCACGTAGATAGTTTTTGGATAGGGTAATGCATTTGGAGGATACAGGGGGAAAAATGATCAAAAAAATCACATTGTGCAGGTCGATTTTTTAAAACCAAGAAAAAGAATCAAATCTTTTTAAAATACTTGTAGTATCTACCTACTTTATTTAATATAATTATATTATTCACAGCGCCTGCGCTAGAATTTTATTATACGGTAGTTTCTAATTGCCCAAAATCGCCAAAAAACGTCATAGACAAAAAATTCTTGGATACAAATGTGTTTCATGAAAAAAAAAACTTTGAAACTTTGAAAATGTCCGTCTGTCCGTCTGTTACGTTTTTTGTAGACACGATAACTCAAGAACGAATAATCCGATCGACTCCATGAAATTTGCAACTTTTTCGAATATCAAAATGGGTGGGGAGACGGCTCCCCACATCCCCCCATTGCTACGGCCCTGGTCTTGCCTATCACTTGCATTTCATGAATCTGGCTTAATGAAGGTTCGACGGGTAAATTGAAGGCATAGCGTAGTGGCTAGCGCGTGTACATAGCAAGCAGAGAAGCGTGAGTTCGATTCTCACTGGCCTCGATTTGCCTTTTTCAGTTAATTAATAATTGAAATTTGGCGAAGGCGATAAGTGAAACGGACACTCCCTATAAACTGGTTCGAAAGTCAGTATAAGCCGGTGGTTCCCTCTACTACTAGCCCACACAAGTCCTTGAGTTAGGGGATGCATAATTAAGTAGAATAGTACGAGGTTAAACAAACATGTAATTGAAGGCTAAAAAATAAATATAATAAACTTATAAAAAGTCCAGGTGGTAATAACATCGTTTAGTAGCAATTTGAATACAAAAATATGCAGTTAAGGTAAGTTAATGCTTCTCATTCCATAGTATTCTATTTGCAGCGGGCACAAATGCGAGACTTATGGTATATTCAACTTCAACATGCATTGGAAGTAAATAAAAGAATCGAGCACGCGGCAGCTGGCGCGTGGTTTCATTGGTTAAAACATTAGATCATATATATATAGATGCGCCTTGAGTTAACGCCAAACCGAAATGTTTACATTGCGACATGCAGGTAGATGTCACCTTCCCGCTTCTGGTCACCACCCACCGCTATAGTGGTTTGTTAACAAATACTGTTATACTTTACCTCCCCGCAACCTCACCGCTAAAAAGTCCAAACAGGTCAGCACCTGAGTACTTGCGATGAAGCGTTCAATGCATTGCAATGGACCGTTATATAGAGATATTTTGTTTTGAGTCCTACCCTGTCACTAAATCCGTTGTTGTCACGTGCGTTTGTTTACACTTACTGCATTTTGAAGTTGAATATACTATAGTCTTGGTCTTGGACCCAGCACATTCACACCAAATAGTGACACGGCCTATATACAGAGCGTGTCAAAAGTCCGCCACTCCCCCTTTAACTTTTGAACGGCTTAAGATATCAACTTGTAATTTAAAACACTTAAATAACATAACCCAAATAATTTTTTAGTATATATTTAATATGCTTAGGGGGCACAATGAAGACAGGGGGGCAAGGGGGGACATTTCTTAAATGAAAAGGCGGGTCGTATGATTTTAAATCTTATAAAATTCTCTATTTGACTATATATTTTTTTTTTAATTTTTGAAACCTTTTTTTGAAGGTGTTCATTTTTCAATTTTTTTGCTTATTTCATCAGTTACCCCCCACCCCTCAGGGGCGAAGTTGGATTTTTTTATTATCAGATTTACTTTTAGCAACCTCAAAAACCCCTATATACCAACTTTCACAAAAACTACCCCCAAAAAAACAAAATTGACAAAACTCATTTTTTAATCAAGTCTGCCATTGTAACCTGTTAAGATATTTAAAAAAATTAAAATAATTTATATTAGTTTAACACCCTCTACAAGTTTTATATTAGAAAATTACCACAAAATGGCTCTACCTTAGTACCAACGCCAACTTAATTTTATTGTACAGATATTGTGTTCTGGCGCTTAGAGACATTTTGTGGTAATTTTTTAACATAAAAGCTGTAGATGACGTTAAGCTAATTTCAAATTATTTTAAATTTTTTAAATATCTCAACAGACTTGATTAAAAAATGAGTTTTGTCAATTTTGATTTTAAATATCTCAGAAACAAATGAAAAAAAAAAGAAATTGTACAAAATTGCTTAAAAAAATAAACTCGATATCAGTAATAAAAATTAAACATACACTGAAAAAAATATAAAAACAAATGAAATTCGATTTTCTTAAAAAGCGCCCTGAGGATTTTTTTCATGGTGCTCCTAAAATAATCAGTGGATGTCCTCAAATGATGATAACATTTCTGATTAATAGTTAGTCCAAGCTTGCCGTGTATTTCCTGAGTAAAGATAAAAAAAAATCTTAATTTTGCATTCAGAAAAGTCGGCACCCTGTATAAACCCACTGTTCTATTTCATAAACACGAAGAGTGTAAAAAAAACAAAAAAAAATAACCTCATTTACATAAAATTATTATTCGCATTAACTGGTAAATTGTACATTGTCCTTCGACTTGTCTTTGCTTTATTTCAAATACGGATTTGGACTTTTAAATAAAACTTTCCAAATAGAAGGTATTGTAACTACAGTCCTACAAAAAAAACTTTAGGTTCCCTAATACCTAGTTATTTACGTAACAAGGTTAGAAGAGGGCCAGCAGCCCAAAACTGTCAGTCTACCAATATCACTCCGTACGATTATTATAAAATAGATTGATGGAATAACAAATTATTATTTTAACAATTTTGTTTAAAATTAAAAATTTCTGTCTTTACTAATTAACTAACCACACGTTAGTGGTATTATGTGCTTGAGACACACAAGTCTTCAACTTGCTACCATTCAAAGTCTCCAGACTAGGAGAGGTGTGAGTAGTTCTAGCAATAGATGGCGCACAAGTCTACATCAATCTAATGACTATATTCCTTTTGCGAATAAAGTCTAAAAACGTTTTCTTAATCAGCGTGCAGAGTTGACTCTTGGTACTGAAGAGGGCCAGCAGCCCGGAACTGTCAGTCTACCAAAATCACGCAGTGATTAGAAATGATGATTAGAAAATAGATTGATGGAATAATAAATTAATATTTTTATAATTTTGTTTAAAATAAAAAATTTCTGTCCTTACAAGGTAGGAAATTGTGTTACTTTAAAGTAAGGCACTTTAATTGTAAAATTATAGGATGAGTAGTCAAGAGTTAGTCCTGGAAGTGAGATTTTTATTTATTTTTTAACTTTTCTGAAGGACTTTCCGAAAACAAGTAAATTATTTAAAAAGTGCTAGTGCAAGTGTGACGTAGTTTCGAATTTCCCAAAATCGTCAAAAAACCGCCTAGAAAAAACATTCCTAGAAATAAAGAAATTATCAATCAGATCGACTCTCTATGAGGAAAACATTGAAAAAAGCCGAAAGAAAAGTTGGATTGACGTATTTTTTTCAGGAAAAATGACTTTTATTAAAAGGATCAGTTCTACATATTAAAAAAAAATCATTAAAAAATAAAAAAGTTATAGGAGGCACACCTTTTTAAGAAAATCACATTTTGTATTTATATTCATCAGCAATCAACCCTCACTGAAGGGGTAAAAAAATCCTCTTGAGAAATCCTCTAAAAACATTGTTAATTTTTAAAGTTTTTTAATGTTTGTTTTTGATCTGCTTACATAGCATCAATCTTGAGGGTTTGAAGAATACAAGTTCTTTACTAAAGGCCCCATAAAAATTACTTGTTCTACGTACGATCGTCAAAAACAATAGTTTTTGCACTCTTTCCTCCCTGGTCCCATCACCATTTAACCAAACCAAACCAAACAAACCATATACATGTATTTAATATTTAAATCAAAAAAAAAAAATTTTAACCCCTAAATAATTTTTTTCTGTAGTAAAATATTTTAGGTTAAGTTTTTGGGGTATCGGGAGGTATTAAAGAACTTCTTTTCTTTAAATTGTGACGTTTCGACAGGAATTTCCCGTTGTTTTCGAACAAATTAAAATTCAAAGTTTCTCATATATACATATTTTTTATTTACATGACGCCTTATATGCGTCATGGACAGTCGTGGCACGTACGCATATGTCAGTCAATTCCAAAAACGGTTGTTGCCACTCGTAATTTTGTGGAACTGTGTGGGTTTTCCTATTATATGGAATGCTTATTCCACGAAAAGCTTTTCTGCTGAAAATCCTGACTGAAATCAAATACGCGAATAGGGTGGCGGTTGTAAATTGAACCTGCCAATTTAAAAGTTTGCTGATCCATAGGGCTCCAATCGTTTACATTTTTATGTTTTTCTTAGAATTTTTGCAATGAACTGAGTGAAACAACCGGGTATCTGTCATTGAAAATAATCTAAAAGAACCTCGAAAAGAACCACTTTTGTATAAAATTAATATGGTTTAGAGTGAAGCAGGGTTTCTTTGACTTAGCTGCATAATATGGCCGTCCCTGAAGTCGTAACTTGTGGTAAGGGGATGTCCATAAAGTATGTCACGCTTTTTATAACTTTTTCGACTCCCTCTTGTCACAAAGTGCCTCACCGGCACTAACCCCTTCCCCCCGTCTCGCCACGTTTTATACAAATACACAATTTTGGTTTTGGATAAAACTTTGCTCAAAGTAGTACCTTGAGAAGTAGATAAATTTAATTTTGTTTACCATTTATCGAGGATGAGAACAAACATTTATATTACAATTTTTTGTGACATCACATTACTCAAAAGCCCACTCACAAAGTGTCATTAACTCCTGGAAACCCCACATCCACTTAAGCCTGACATCCCCTATAGTAACTTGTAAAATTTCCTCGACTTCCCCCTGAACAGCTAATTCCACTACATTCAAGGTATTCCAGATTTTCGGTTTTCCAGACTGTCAGCAAATACGAAAAAAATACTATAAAAAACATTTTTATATTTTTTGGCGGTGTAAGCCATTAGTTTGCGTATCGGTTTTAGTCGTTTCCCTTGTCTAGCTTTATACGGCTTCTTCAGGGCCGCACTTGGTGCTTCTACATCCACAGTATGAATTTCTATAAAATATTGCTCGATATTACCTATAAATACTTACATGTACTTGGGAAATAAGGCACTAGTATTTTAAATTCACATAGGCATACCGTTTTCGTATGATCTTGGTCGTCTGTTATTGACTATTTTGGAGCTCTTTTCAGCAAAACAATTCAGACCAAAAACAATGAAAGCCCAGATGAAGTGGCCCTAGGTACTAGGATATTTAACCAAACTTTTTAAGTGCTTTAGCCAAGATTTGACTAAGTATATCTGGTAACCCTATAAGGTCCAACTCCTCCACATATTCGGAATCTACGATATATATTGATTTCGAAATACGTTCACGTACGAATACACTACTAGAGTCAGGATTATTAAGCTCTTCGCAATTCGAAGTGAACAGTAATAAAAGCAAATATAATAGTATATTAAACGACAAGTTACATAAGACACTATTTAGTAGTTTTTCAAAGGACAAGTGAGCCAAATGGGAGATTGGTGTAGATGGGAGTATTAGTGTAGTATGGGAGAATTGGTGTAGTGGACTACCGCGTCGTACTTGACGAGTTTACTATCCAAAATAGCGTGAGTTCGATTCTCACCGGCGCCGATTAGCCTTTTTCAGTTAATTAATAATTGAAACTTGGCGAAGGCGAAAGTGAAGCGGACACTCCCTATAAATTGGTTCGAAAGTCAATTAAAGCCGGTGGTTCCCTCTACTACTAGCCCACACAAGTCCTGGATGCTTAATTAAGTAGAATAGTACAAGGTTAAACAAAATGTAAAATGTAAATGTCTTGAGCGTTTTATTTTGCTTACAAAGTTCTTTAGTTTTGAATAATTTCAATTTGATTGATTTGGGGAATATAATGTATTTATATTGGTAACAATGACACTTAAATTTAAAAATTTTCATTTGTTTTTTTTTTCAATTACGTGTTCATTATATTTACAAACTTTTCAAGTTTTAATTGTAATTTTACAGTTATTTAAAAAAAATGTAAGAACTAACATGCACTCCAGTGTACAGAGGTGTCTCAAATGCTTTTATCTTGCTAGACAAGCATCTCCAGTTCTAGTGTTAGGGACTTACCCGAGAGTAAGTTGAACTTAACTGACACAAAATCGAACACAGCCCAAAAATACACACAAAACATATAGGTACATATATTTATTAATATTTTAAAAGAATTTTACCTATTTATTAGATCTTTAGATACATAATATTCATTCATTCAACAAAACATTGTCTGGTCTACTGTGAGGATGTTTCGAAGCGTGATATTAAGTTAAACCAAGCCTTCAGAATATCGAGAGTCTTAAAAATCAAGACTCCAAACCAAGAAACAGAGTTTTAAGAAAAATACACTGCCCAGTAAAAGAGCTTTCCTATTTTCACCTCCACTCATGAAATTGATTTTTTATTACCAGATTTCAGCGACCTTAAAAACCCCAATAATCCAATTTTCACAAAAACTACTCCCCGCCCCTCAGGGGGTGGATTTAGAAAAGAAATATTTTAAGATTTAGTTTTAGAGACCTAAAAAACCCCAATATGTCAACTCAAGAAAACTACCCCCCGCCCCTCAGGGGATGGAGTTAGGTTTTTTTTATTATCAGGTTCACTTTCAGCAACTTCAAAAACCCCAATATAAAAATCTTCATGAAAACTACCCCACGCCCCTCAGGGATGAAATTAGAAAAGAAAATATTATCAGATTCAGATTCGTCGTCCCAAAAACTCCTATATACCAATTTTGACGAAAATGTTGAAAATATTTAAAACTATTTACCCCCTTACCCCCGCGAGGGTGGAGTTAGAAAATTTTTATTCAGATATCAGATTCAATTTCAGCAACCTTAAAAACCCCCTATATAGCAATTTATATTGTTTGTAAAAAAATGTATTTTTGACGCACACAAATGTTCACCAAAAACCTAGCGAGAACTTTTGGTAACTCCTAGGTGCACCTGTATGCCAAATTTCAAGTCTCTAGCTTAAAGCGTTCTTAAGTTATCGTGCACACAAAATTTCCCGGAGAAAACGACCGACCGACCGACAATTTTTTTGCTCGAATTTGATTTATATCGACATAAAACGTCATAAAACTCAAAAATACGCAAAAAAAAATAAAATTTTTGCAAATAATTAAGAATTTTCAAAATGGGAAAACAATAGTGGGCCCCACAAAAATTCTGCTGTTTCAAAGAGAGTCCTGCGAACTGCTGAGCAATCACACAGCCTCAAAGTTTATTCAATTTTGAAAATCGCATATTTGGATACACCAAATATTTTTTCTCTCTCAAAAATTGATTTTTAAATTGCATATTTTTGTTTGAAACAGCAATAGTAACAAATGTTGATTAAAAATTTAAATTTAATTTCAAATAAAATTTTAAACAAGCTTTGAATTCTATGGTAAACTCTTCTCTTAATAGACTTCCCAACGTATGATTTTTTGAACTCGTAGTCGCGGCTCCCCGTATAATTTTTTGTTGTTTAGAAATGGATTTATTTCAAAACAAGCCGTAAAGATATGTCATATTCCATTATATACTATTCACAGTAAATGGTATATTGCATTTTCCCAAATACTTAAATAAAATCATTTTCAAAAAAAATAAACAAAAGAAAATTTTAACTTTTTTAAAAAAAGGGGATTTTTGAAAAACAAAGAAATAAAAAAAAGGAATTCAAAAAAAATCATTTATTTTTTATTTTCTAATTGCGAAAAACGACAATTAAAAAAAAAATAGAAAATGATAGTTTTTTTAATTTTTTGTTTTTTAGGGGGATTACTTTCAAATTGGCAGAACTGATTTTTATAAGAAAAGTAATTTTTCCTGAAAAAGTTACCCTAATCGGAATTTTATTTTAGATTTTTGGTTGTTTTTGGGGATTACTTTCAAAAACAATAGGGATCTTGCCCTCATAGAACTTGATTTTTTTTTGAAAATTTCAAGACGTTCGGATTATTCGTTCTCGAGTTAACGTGTCTACAAAAACTGACATCGGACAGATAGACGGATAAAAAACGAAAATTTCTTATTTTTTCATGAAACAAATTTATATACAATATTTTTTGTCTATGACGATTTTTGAAAATAAAAAAAAAATTAAAACTACCTTATAATATTATTCTAGCGCAAGCGCTGAATATTTCTATCAAAGCAATGTTCTATAAAAATATTGAGTTTATGGGACTTTTCTTTCTATTTTAAATGTTTTGAAAACTGGCGCCTCTTGCAACTTTCAGGGCTCTCACTGAAATTTTTCAGATTTTTTGACAATTTTAGGCATTTTATGACAAAATTTATGACAAAATATTTGAACAAAAAAGCGGAAATCTTCCATTTTAAATCCTTATTCTACAGCACTCTATCTCTAGCCAGGGCCAGACCGAGCCAGTCGAAGACCTGGGGAAACTCAGAATTTTATGGTGTATTTTAATATTAAAACAGTGTTGCAATTCAAAGTTTCATAAAATTGCAAGAAAACTGTAGCACCTCTGGAGATATTTTTTCATTTAAGTTTTACAAATTCGAAAAGTGTCGACAAAAAAAATGGTCGTCAACTAAGTTAGCGCCACAGGCGACATTTTTTACGAATTCTGTTAATTGGCGTTAATTTAATACTGTAAAAAATATGTTAAAAGCCTCGTTAAAAGCCCTAGTGCCAAGGCGATTTTTTTTACGAATTTGAAGGTCTATGGTCCACTTAGAAAGGTCCCGCATAGTTGCTCATCAAATAAAGTATAAACTAAAATAAACTCCTCGAACCCGGGTCCCGGGGAAGCTTCCCTCTAAACCGGCCCCGCCTCTAACATCCCTTTCTTTAGATATAACCCTTTTAAAAATTGGTTATTTGCCCATTTGCCCCATCCCGATTTTTACCAAAAAGAATTCCACCCGAGAACCTCAGGAAAGAAAGGCATGTACAAAATTTACCTCAAAGCATTTTTGAGTTACAGTGCCCACAAGAATTACCGGACAGACCAGTTTTGGACCAGAAACGATTTCAGCGACCTCGGAAACTCCTATATGTCAATTTTTACGAAAATACTGTAATCGTTTGAAAATTATTACTCCTGCCCTGCAAAGATGAAGTTAAAACATATTCAACTCAAAAAGTTTAAAATAATTGCCTTTTACTCCCAGGGGATGGTAAGAAAATATTTATTCCAAAACTGAGCTCAGCAACCTAAAAAATCCTGTATAGAAATTTTCACTAAAAAATATTGTAAATATTTAAAAATAATTATCCCCTGCCCGCCAATTTTAAAGAAAATTTTAAAAATAATTCCCCCCCTGCATAAAAAAAAACTCCTCTCCCAGTTCGCTCTAAAGTATAAAGTATGAGTATTTTTATGAAATTTTATTACTTTTATGACAGTAATTTTATTTTATGACGATTTTATGACAAATTGGGTCATTTATGATTTTATGACTTTCTTGTTTTTTTTTTTAATTAGATATCCCTAAAAAGCTATTTATAATACAGTAGGTAGGGGTAAAATGGAAAACTGCTTACATATAACGAACGATGTAGCGTAGAGAGCAGTCTAAAAACAGTGTCAGTACTGATATCTTAAAGATAATATTCATTAAACTTTTGAAATGAACCTCCTCAATTATTACTTTGATTCCACTCGAGCAAAAACAATTGTCAGTGCACACAAAATAGTCAAGTAAATAACGAAACCTTGTACCAGTTTGTGGACTGCCGCCGCCATTTTATCGAATCGATAATATTCATTTTATTATTGCTACGTGCAAAAAATCAACGGCTTTTCCACGAATAGCGATGTTGCACGATAATTTGCTAATGTTACAGATAAAGAGTGTGTGCGCGTCCACAAAGAAGGGATCGCCTACACGGAGAAACATTTTTTTTATTAATTATTACCAAACATTTTAAGGACATGGCACACAAGCACTATTTTTATTTTACTGTATCTAACCCTCCGTTAGGTAGGGGTCTGACAAACCCGAACGAGTTTATTTTAAACAAAAAACATATTTAGTCTAATGCTATGGGCACGTCCGCTCGTCTAAAACACTTCAAAGGCTTATTCCGTGTATTGAGCTCAGATGTGAGAAAAACCGTTGTGAAATAGGAGTGAGTAAAATTATGTGGGACCCCACATGGTTAATGGCGTCCCAAATATATTTTATTTTAACATTTTACGATTTTTTTAAGTTAAAATATGCTAGATATTGCTTATAATTTATTACCAAGTTACTATTTTATACATATACTCTGGCTGAAACTTATTTCAGCCAGAAAAATATTTGTTGCTGGCTGACTATCATTATTTATTCATTTGGGTACCCCCAAAATCCAGCAAACGAAGCCTTATTGACATATTATGGGAGTTTTATAGTCATATTATGGGAGTCTTAAAGGTACATTATATGGTCTTATGAGACTAGCGACCCAAAAGCTCTTTAAGGCTAATGCAGACATTTCGCATTCCCTGAAAGCCTCTAGGGGCTGAATATGTGAAATCCCATGGAAGCTTATTGTAGGCGCTCCCTGGAAACTTGCTGGGGGTATTTTTTTTGACTAAGAAGTTTGTATGGATTACTTGAAACCTTTATGTCAAAGCTGCTTATGTTTGAATGAATATAATACCAATCATTTTTTTTTCGTAATGAAACTTGTTCGAAGTTGCATTTTTTGGTATGGTTTTTAATAAAGTTTCTCAGAACATTCAAAAAATGAGTTTTTTGTTTTTTTTTTATCTTAGTAAAGTTTATTACATATTTAATTATCATTTTTATTGAAACAAATGTTTGTTATTTTTTTTCTGTGTATTTTATATTGGGGTTTAATAAACCCCACGTGGTTAATAACGTTATTGTTTTCCACCTGGTTAACTGAGGGACAAACGCGAATCTGTACGAATACTTTTTGCACTGGTTCTTCCGCAAACTGCAAATTCTTTTGCACAATTTCCGTTTTTGAGAAAAATCCTTCCAAAAAATCAAAAAAAAAAATTAAAAATTGCTATTTTTTATTTATAATAAATTATAAGAGCCCTTACAACAGTTTTCTATAGTTGTTTGCTCTGTAAACCGTAACGAAAATTATCTAAAATTCAATTTCGGTATCCAATTGAAGACGGTTCAGTGTTGCTGGTTAAGACTATTTTGGGCAGTTTATGGCTAAGTTTACACCGTAGGGACTTTATTTTAAGTTCGCGTACCAAATGACGTCATAGGACTTAACGCTCGGTATAAACAACCTGGCCTAAATTTTAAGTACTCATTTTTGGTTCGCAAAATTTTGCTGAATTAAACGCGAATAAATGATCAAATCATTCGGCTCAAATGTTTTGTAACTTTTATGTTATGTTCAAAAGTTTTAAATTGTTTGTTTATCTATAATAACTTATCATTATTATTATAAATAAGGTATAATAAGGTAAGTTAATTTTTGAAAGTGACCTTTGTATTTTTGTCCCATTTAATAATACCGTGTTCTTGAATGGGACAAATTACGTTTTTTTAAAATGCTTGTAGTTTTGGTAAAAATAAATATTAATGAGGTTTAATACTTGGACTGTGTTTTGTTACTTTCAAATATGATAACTAAAAAAAAAATACTTAAAAAAGATTAAAAATAAAGTTTTGGCAGCCGTTTAAAAAAAAATGTCCCATTCATGGGTATCTCCCCCTACTATTAAAGCATTACGTGCTGTGTAAAGTATATCATTTGGATACTTTGTTATTGAATAGCCAAACTGTTACTGAATATATATTTTAAATAGAAATTTCTTGGTAAATTATTTTAAGTGCTTTCAGTCGGATGTAAGTACGGAGAACGGCGTGAATTTTCCATTAAAATAATCTATTACCGATATTAATTAAAAAAATCAATACTTAGTTACTGATCGTTTTAACAGATTTCTCATATTCCAACAAGCCGTGAAGATATTTGATGCTTCGCATTCAATAGTATACTACTCGCAGTTGCAAGTATTTTTCCATTCTCCACTTTACAAAATATAACTTTTCTACCTTGATAAGAGTATTGAAAGCGAAAGTCAAACATGCTAGGTGGTCGGAGGCTAGGTGGTTGCTAGCTATGAAAAATTTTCGTCTCTGGACAAAAAAGTAAAAATACGCCAATCACACATCTTTAGTTATTATAGAAATGCATTTTCTTAATAATTTTTACTTTTATATTTTAGAATTCTAAAATTAAAAGTATTGAAATACACATTTTTTTTCAAATTTTTTTTTTCCGATTTTTTTCACATTTCTAGACGTTTTCGAAGTTTTTAAGACTTTTGAGACCATGTTAAAAAAATGTCTGTCTGTCTGTCGGTCTGTGAACACGATAACTCGGGAAAGACAAATCGTAGCGATTTGAAATTTGGAGGGTATATTTGCGTAGTGAAATCTCGGCGGGGATTGAAATTGGGGTATGTGGGTAGGGGAGAAGGGGGTCAAAGGGGCCAAAAAAGTTAATTTTTGGTATTTTTTTAAAAAAATTTATCGTTCAATTAACATTTTGTATGTATAGAAAGGTAATAAAATTTACCATAAAAAAGGTAGCACCAATACTTCTGGAGATATTAGCAAAATAACAAAATACACGCCACTGTGAAGTCTTTTTATTAGTTTATAGGCAAAGCCTTGTATTTTGCAAATTTTAATAATGATTTATGTCCATTTAAAGCAAAAAAAAATTGTCGGTCACCAGTTACGATGCGCAGTACTGCTTAGACAAACATAAGTATGCGCAGAGTTTATTAATATATACGAATGCTTAAAAGTGTTCTGGCAAACATATACAAATATGTCATGCGCAGTAAGGATTGGTGGAACATATTTATGCGCAAAAGTGTTTAATAATACATACGAATACGCAAAAGTGTTCTGGCAAAGATATACAAATATATCATGTGCAGTCTAAAAAGTCTAAAATATAAAAGTTTTCAAACGCTTTTGCGTTTCATATATTTTATTCTTATTTGTAAGTAAATAAAAGAAACTTCTGCAGGCAATATTTAACGGCATATCCACAGGCTCGCATAAGAACGTAATAAATAACAATGCGATGCCATGATTGGCTTGATGTGCCGCCACGTATCTTGTAAGCCAATCACGGCACCGTATTCTTATGTTTGATGTTCTTATGCAAGCTTCTGGATAGGCCTGGATTGGTAATTCTAGAGTAACTCTATCAATCGGCGGTTTTAGGTTTATTGTTTATTACAAATGTCTTCTTAGAGTTATTAAATGTCGAGGGAAGAATGAAAATTTTAATACATTACATGCTGCGAAAGCCCTTTCAGGTGCTCGCAGTTTTTGAATAGCCTCGGCTACGACTCGGCCATTCAAAAACACCTCGCAACTAAAAGTAAACTTTCGCATCTGGTATGTAAATAACTATTTTTCTGTTGAAGTTTTAACTTCACTGATATTGGGATATTTTTAATTATTTAGGGATCGCACCTATAACTTTTTTATTTTTAAATGGATTTTTGTATTAAAGTTTGAACATTTACCAAAAATGATGTACGTTTCCTTTTATCTTATTGCGGGGATATTTTTAAAGGACCACGCTAAAAAACCCCTATAAAATAGCACATGGCTAAATTTGCTTGAATTTTATGTTATAGACCACTGCTTTGTAAAGAATTGACCCAAGTTTTAGACTAACCTCTTATAGTATGATGAATTCAGAATAAGTTTAACATAAAATAGTAGATTACCGGATAAAAGGTCATATAAAATGTACATACGATTAGTCTAAAACTTGGGTCAATTCTTAACAGAGCAGTAGTAGGGGTTTTTGTGCGTGGTCCTTTTGTAGGATTAATCCTTTTAAAATAATAATTTTTTTCCTGAGAAAGTTACGTTAATCGCACTTTTTCTTCAATTTTTTTTCAATAGTCCCCTAGGGGGCCTATACTGCCCTACTACGCTAGAAAGCAGTAACTCCATTTGTCGCATAGCAGCGTTTTCCAAATATTACATCAGAGTTGACGTGTAAACGTCGCTATGAGACAAATGGAGTTAGTGCTTTTTAGCGTAGTAGGGCAGTATAGCTCTTTTGTTTTTTTTTTGTTTTGGTACGATTGATCTTTTTAATTATATTTTTTCTGAAAAATTAAAGTTGAACGTAGATTTTCTTCCACTATTTTCGATTATTTTAAATGTTGATTTCTTATGATAAAATTATAATTATAGGGGATTCTTTTCAATTTGATTGATGTAACCTGAAAATTTGTCCGTTAGATTATTCTTTCCTGAGTTATCGTGTGGACAAGAAAACTTGACACACGGACGGACGGACATTTTTAAGAGTATATTAAAGTACTAGTTTCATAACATACGTTTTTAACGCACGAGTACAAGTTTGGAAAACGAGCCGCTTGCGGTGAGTTTTCTAAAGTACTAGTGCGCTAAAAACGTGTTATGAAACGAGTGCTTTATACAATTTTTTCTATTTTGCTCTAAAATTTTAAAAAACTTACACATAAATTGATCACTGTTTTAGGGATTTTTGTTTCGAATTGGCATTACAGTTTTCGCCATGTTTAAAATTCTAAGAACGAATATTATTTTGATATATTTCATAGTCATTTCTTCTCTTTTCCACTGCAAGTAAGCAAGCCACAATTTTAACAAGGTAAAACATAACCTAAACACGAAATTTTGTAGAAAATTAAAATTTAAACGAACGTTCACAATTGCACGGCAAACATCAAGAAGATAGACTTTTGTCTGTTGCCAACCCAAAAGAAAAAAAAGTAGAGACCTCTTATGGGCCCATAAGAACACGCAAAATGCGTGTGATTATGAGCTTATAAGAGTCGCAAAATATAAAAAAGTTCTTTAGAACTGTGTATAACGAACGCACTTTAGTACACAAATTTATGGATTTTGATAAAAACAAATTTTAACGGTCTGAAAGAAATAAGTAAAGTATAATACTCCATTGCTGTTAAGCTGTGAGGAGTATAATAACAGGATATTTTCTATTTGAAAATAGTGTCATAGTTTACTTCGGTTAGTTTAGAAAGTTTCAAATAGGGTATTTTTGATTTCCCTTTTATTCTACAAGTTATCAGCCTCAAAAGTGGTTTGATACATTTGCAATTATTCTAGAATTTTACGTACAGAAGAGCGCTTCCTAGGAAAAATATATATAGAAGAAAATGCTCCTTTGTTTCGCGAACCACTCATTTATTATTAACTGGCTAATCGAGTGCATATAGTGCGGAGTAGGATTGTTATAGAGTGAGGAAGTTTATAGAGTAGGAATATTATAAAGTAAGGAAGTTACGAAGTAGGGAAATTGAGAGTAGGGATGATAGTCTGCCGTCATACCCCAAGCCAATTCTATCACCAGGGTGGCCACAGAATTTTATTTGGAAAATTCTCTGACATTTCCATGATTTTGAAAATTTTTCCCCGACAAATTTTCATATTTTTCGCTGACATTTCCCTTACTTTTTTTGGTTTTCAAGTTAAAAAATATATAAAAAAGGGATAAAACAAAAAAAATAAATGCTTAGCGTTACGAGGGATCGCACTGAGCCGCCGCGTGGTAATCATTAGCTTCGTGACCACGCGAGAAATTTTTGGTAAATGAACCCCTCCCGTTTACCAGTGATTCATTTAACCCCGGTTTACGGTACGTAAAATATTTTTTGCAATTTTGGCGGAGGCGCGTTATAAATTACATTGGGGGTTACTTTTTCATAATTGCCGAAAATAAATGCTGATTATAAAAAGAATAAAATAATCAAGATCTCAAAATTTATCAGCGCGTTTTCACGAGAAAGTAAGTGCGGTTGAACCGTACCATTTTCAGTTTATTACAATTTATTTTAATTATAACAATTATTATAGTGTGGATATACCAATATTCCGTAATTCTAAAATTTTAGACGGGACATCAAAATAGTTTTTAGTAACTATGTCAACTACACTTTACTTCGCTACGGGCAAAATAAGCATCACAAATAACGTAATATACTTTCATATATCTATTGCCAACTCTCCCGGCAGAAATTGCAACGACCGATTGTTATTTTGCGCAACGATTTTTGCATACAAATAAATTTAATATCGCACATTCGTATTAATAAGTACACTCAGAGAAAAATCGTTGTAAAATCAAACAAAAGTCATATGATTTAAAAGAAAACCAATATGTTTTTGCTCCGACAGTGTTTTTTGTTAATTCAAACATATATTTTTTAATTTTATAAGCCATTGTAAAAATAAAAATATTCATTGTAATTTGAAAAATGTTTCCTCTTAAATAATTTAAACTTGTAAATGATTTGAATACAAAAACTGGTTATTTTAAAAAGAATTCTTTTAATATATTGGTATTTTTTTTAACAATATAAAGGAAAATATTATAATTTTATTAAGAAAACATTAAAATAAGAAAGTAAGGGACAATACTTTTACTTTAAAGTGAAAAACGGTTTGGTGTAAAATATATTTTTTAAAATGATATTGTTCATAACTAAAACATAAAGTTTTTACTTTTAATATTTTAAAAGGCAATTTTTTCTTATTCATTTTACAAGATGGGATTTTTCTTAGTGTACCGTTAGTAACACAGGGCGAAAAAAAAAATGGAAATCAACAGCAATGCGGCCACAAAATATTTTCATTTATCAAAAATATTGTAATTTTACAATATTTTTTATAAAAAAAATACATTATTTGTATGGTAATTTTACAATTTGTATAAAATATTATCATTGATATGGTAATTTTACATTATTACATTAGCTGTAAGTACGATATTATTATATTAGATATAATAAAATATTACAAAATATTTACATATCGCCTTGTAAATTTCGAAACATCGTATCTAAAAAATGGAAACTTGCCAGAAATTATTCTTTTTTATGGAATTAGTAGGGTAGTAATTTAATAATTGACTAATCTATATGAATAAGAACTTATTCTTGTTTATACAGAGCGGTCCAAAAGTCACCCCCCCCCCCCTCTTAACTTTTGAACCAGTTGAGATATCGACTTCAAATTTGGAACTTTTAAATAAGACAACATAAACTAACTTTTAGCATATATTTAATACTTTTAGCTCTTAAAATGTGGGCAGGGGGGCATAGGGGCACATTTTTTTAAATGGAAAGGGGGGTCGTGTAATACATCAGTTTAAAGCTTATAAAATTCTCCATTTAATTCCATATTTTTAAATAAAAAAAATTGGGTTTAAAATGGGGTTGAAAATGGGTATTAATGTCAAAAGTCCTCTAAAAAAAACAAATAATTTTTTAAAAAAGCCTAATTTCATCATAAAAAAATGTTAATTATACTTTTAAACTAATTTTAGTTGACATAAATAAAAATTTATAAAAAAAACTTAAAAAATCGAATGTTTTAGCACAAAAAATTGAAAAATCAAAACCTTAAAAAATATTTTTAAAAATATTAAAAATGTTAGTTTAAATAGAGAATTTTATAAGCTTTAAAATGATGTATCACATGACCCCCCTTTTCATTTAAAAAAATGTCCCCCCATGCCCCCCTGCTCACATTTTAAGAGCTGAAAATATCAAATATATGCTAAAAGATAGTTTAAGTTGTCTTATTTAAGAGTTCTAAATTTAAAGTCGATATCTCAACTCGTTCAAAAGTTAAAAGGGGGGGGGGTGACTTTTGGAACGCACTGTATGTAATTAATAAAGTTCTAAATAAATACCTTATTAATTGTTTAAAAAAGGATAATTTGTTTGGACTTTTTTCAGATACGACTTTTTTCAGATAAGATTTTTCGGAATTTACAAGGCGATATGTAAATATTTTATGATATCATATCCTAAATTTTACCCCACAAGAGAGGGGCCAAAACTGACCATTTTTGACCTTTTTAATTGTATTTATATTGAAAACCTGATGCGATGGAAAGATTTTGCCACAGGATTTGGTTTCAGCATCCCAAAATCCCAGTTGGAGTTTGAAAAAGATTTGTTGGACTGTGTAATGACCGATATCGAATTTAACATCGTTAATTTTCCCAAAACTATAATACCTATGTTACCAATGCACATAAATTACAATAACCATTTATACTGCGTGTCCTATTTTGGTGTGACAAATTTTGATGATTTGAATGGTCGGAAAAAACATATTTGACAGATATCAAATAATATTTAATCTTTTGGGTCATATAATTTTTTTAATGCCTTACTTAAATTACCTAGAAAGGGACAGTATAGACTGGAAAAAGGTCCATCAGTTGTTGCTTTGTCCGCAAAATATTTTTGTGAATATTTTGTACGATTAATTTTAAAATTAAATCATCCACCGTTAAGTTAAGGGTGGGTGTATTTAATTTTTGTTTTAACCAAAACATATAAATTCTTAAGGTCTTTCTAATGACAACATAGGATGGGGTTGCCATTTAAGATTCTAATGTTGGGGCAGTTGGGGTTTAGGGCGTAAAAGTTACAACCCCTAAAATAATATACTTAAATTTTCTGCTTTAAAAAACAAATTGACCCATTCCTTTCCTACTTCGATTTTTTTTTTTAATTTTCATGCTCTTATTTTGCGAGATATTAGTGGTGGATCGTTTTCAAATGATCATCAAGCGTTATTATCAGTACTCCGCGAGTTTCCAGTACTCGCATAGGCGCCGCGTCGACTCTAGCGTTGACGCGACGTTTTAAAAATTTACATTTTTATTTCTTTTTATCTTGATTTTTTTTAACGATTCCATTTAAATGAGTCAGGTGGGGAAAAAAGTTATCGATAAATAAAAATTAAAAACTTTCGTATTCTTAAAAGATAAAAATCGAATGTCGTTTTTTTCTTTGAAAAAACCGATATATATATATATATATATATATATATATATATATATATATATATATATATATGTAAAGTCAATATTTTTGTGTGTAACAAATTAGTCGTCAAATGTTTCGATTTAGTGACCTTTATAAAAATTTCCCTCATAATTCGGCAAAATTATTCCGTAAGCCTATGTTTCTGTGTTTATTTTCAAAGTTGATGAGTCATAACTGAGTTTACGCCGTTATTATTATATGGTCTCTTAGCCTGGGGGCACTCCAGTATAATAGGCCGTATTTCCAAACTGGAAAGACGGGCAGTGCGTGTATTAGATTAGATATCGTGATGACTGTAAAGAACACTTTAATCTTTAAATATTTTAACACTTCCCTGCCTATATATTTTAGAAAGCTTAATTTATGTCAAATGCAACAAAAGCAAGTACAAAACGTATAGTCTAAGAGCTGGTGACCATTTTTATTTCATTATTTGCTCCCGGCTATATTTTATATATGTATTAAAGTACATTCAAATTAAGCTATTTTCAAATTTCTAGACTTCGGATCCGGTTCCTTTGGGTGCTAGAAGCTCCAATAGCTATGGAAATGAGCTACCAAAAAAATTATTTTTAACTTGCCGAGTCATATAAATTTCATTTAATACATTCAGATTAAGCTTTTTATAGTTATACACAATAATTCTGGGGCGAAGGGATGAGAACAGTCTTTAAAAAGTGCCTTAAAAATATGTGATACCTAATTTTTTAATGAAATGAGAATTTATGAAATAACATTTTGATTAAATGAAAATTAAGGGAGTTTTTAGTGTTGACATATGTCAGATAAAGTTTTTAAAGTCTTTTTTTTAACTCTTAGCCTAGTGAATAATTGTGCAAAACCAGCTCTTCGACTACTACAAGAAAATTCACAGTAGCAATACACGTAATGGTCAAAATATCTGTCCTGAATTTACAAGATATTGCAGAAACCAAACTAGCACAAAATAATATTCCATAAATTTTTTTATTGTTCTTCCTGAGAATATAAGACAGTTGAACCTAAACCCATTTAAAAAAAGAATAAAACGCTATTTGGCGTTAAAGGCTTCTTATAATTTTGATGACTATTTAAAAAATTATTTTAGTGATATTTAGATTTTAATCTGTTTATTTATTTTATTCTTATTTATTTTATTGTAATATTATTTTTATTAAAACTATTTATATAACAAGTTTAATCCATAAAACACGAAATAATAATAATAATAATAATTATTATTATTATTAACTAATACAGCAACAAATTCTCTGAAAGTGACCACCATGTGCACACCTCCACACCGCTTTGCTTCATTTACTATGCTCAAATTAATAATTTAATATTATTACCTACTTATTATTAATGAGGTAAATATTGAGCCACCCTAGTGCGTATCTACAGTGTTACTCAGAGTAAAATTTAGTTTTCAAACGTTCCCCCTATTAAAACTATAAAAGTTACAGATGGATTATTAGTAAACATGGAGATGTGGTCCGGAGAACAACACGCGTTTATGGTAGAGGCTTTTTTTAAATCGAACGATTCTTACGTTTTGGCTATCCGACTTTTCTGTAATCATTACAACATTCGCCGAGTCAATAATGCACCATCCACAAACTTATGGGTTAAACGATTTCGAGAGACGAGTTCTGTGGTAAACATAACGGACTAATAACTCTTCTTTCTAGAATACGCATACCGTTAAAATAAAGTATCGCCAACATCTCGGTTTGTTTGTAAACAAATAGTAGGTATATTCAGGCCTGAACAATAACAATTACCAGTAACTGGTATTGTTGTCTCTGTTAGAACAAAGCTGTGCAAGTAAGACAGATGAACGTATATGTTGGCTACGTTTTTGTCAGTTTTAACGAATGAAATGCCTATTCTAGAGAGAAGAGTTATTAGTTCGTTGGGTAAACAGCTCTGGTCAAAAATAGTTCGGCAGAACACCCGAGAACATCGAGAATGATTACAGTCGCATAGCCACAACAGTAAGAATCGTTCGATTTAAAAAAAGATTGTGCCATATACGCGTGTGGTTTTCCCGACCACATATCTATGTTTGCTAATAATCCGCATGTATTAGCTACCTTTTGACACTAGTACGCCATCTGTAACTTTTACAGTTTTTATAGAGGGAACGTTTGAAAACTAAATTTTACTCTGAGTAACACTGTAGATACGCACTAGGGTGGCTCAATGTAATGCTTCGCACATTATAGTGTGATCTTCACAGTCGATAGCAATTGCGTTTTCTCTCGATATTTATTTATTTTATTGTCATAGAGGGATATTTGAACAGTGGCGCCCCTTTAACTTGTTTGTTTATAAATCGATTTTTTCAAAATTCTAATAACCAAAGTAATGTTCTCAGAAAATGTGAAGTTTGTCGGGCTCTTTCTTCTATTTTAGTTTCCCTAAGGATAGTCTTGCGTTAGTAAAAAAAAAATTAAAATTTTTTAATATTTTTTCGATAGCAATTGCGTTTTCTCTCGATATTTATTTATTTTATTTTCATAGAGGGATATTTGAACAGTGGCGCCCCTTTAACTTGTTTGTTTATAAATCGATTTTTTCAAAATTCTAATAACCAAAGTAATGTTCTCAGAAAATGTGAAGTTTGTCGGGCTCTTTCTTCTATTTTAGTTTCCCTAAGGATAGTCTTGCGTTAGTAAAAAAAAAATTAAAATTTTTTAATATTTTTATTTACGTTTTTTGAGGTTTTATATGAAAAAAAGATGATTTGCGTCATTTTTTTTCTGTCTGTCTGTCTGTCGGTTTGTCGGTCTGTCTGTCCCTTAAAATTGTTACCACGATAACTGGAGAACGCTTTGACATAAAGACTTCAAATTTTGACTGTAGGTCCAAGATTCAAAGTTCTAGGTTGGGATTGTTTTTGGTAAAAAGCGTGGTGGGGCAAGGGTATAAAATGAAATAGAGGTTACTTTTTTGCAAAGGATTTTTTTCAAAATTTTTTCGTTTTTATGAAAAAAGATTGTTTCGAAAATAAAAAAAAAATATTTTTTTTAACCTAGGCCTACAGGGGAAGTATAATTTTGTTGACAGCGGTATTTTATAATTTTTTGATAAAAAATTTATTTTGAAGGGATTTAAAAAAAATATATAAAACTTCATATCAATTTGTTCAGAATTTGATAAAAAACATTCGTACATAAAATAAATGATCTGAGGTGATTTTTTACGATTTTGAATATTTGAAAATTAGCACTATTAGTGCTTAAAGCAAAGAACTTTTACCTCAAGAATGAATATGATGAAATCTACCGTATGCTTTGTTTGAAGCGTGAACCAACTACGGTGAGGGGCTGGCACTTAGTACGCGTAAAGAGAGAGAAAGAACGTGTAAACTCACAGTCTAATATCGTAAACTTTGTCAAGCAATACAGTGTTGCCGGTTGCAACACCTGCTTTAGATATTTTATTGTAAATTTTAAGAAATGTTAGTTTTATTTGAGTTTTATATAAACTAGTAGTTTAGTTTTAATAAATTTAATTATATTACATTATCAAACATAATTATAATGTCGTAGTATAGTAGTTTTTTAAAATTTTAATGTAGGTAGAAAGATTTATCATAATGATAAAGTGAAAATTACGCAACATCGCTCTGGTCACCAGAAGGTCAAAACTAGCGATACTTATGTTTACACCAGAAGCAGTATCGCGTACGTTTATGTAAACAAACAAACAAAAAGATGACACCTTCATTGGTCTGAAATAACTTCTTGAGGTAACAGGGATCCCACCAAAAACTGACATTCAAATTCCATGTATTTTCCAGGTTTTCCAGGTAAAAACTATTAAAATTCTAGGTATAGTAAAATAGTTTAAGTATATAATAATAATATTAAAGTAACAAAAAATAAAAAAAAAATATATATTTTTGTTTTCGATTTTTGTGTTCGAAAAAAATCATTTCGGGTAATTGATTGTCATACCTCTCAGCATTGTGAATTTTGTAAAATCAAATTTTTTTCGAGAAAAAAAATCTTCAAAAAATTAATTAAAAAAAAAAAGAAAAATTGATTTTTAGCAAAAGTGACAATTTTAATCATAAAAAGTCCAAATTGCAGCGGTTTGAACGTTTGAGGGTTTCTTTGAGATACTTTAAGGTTGAAAAAAAAAAACAAAAAAGTACTAGTTCAAAACTAGGTTTGCGAACTCGGTTTGAATATACTATTTTATCATTGCCCTACAACCATTTTTCGCCAAGTTACTTTCAAAATCACCTAAAAATTTAGGATGTTTTTTTATATTTTTTAATTTTTGTGCTAAGGCTATTTAATTTCTCTTTAAAAAAATATATTTTTGTGTTAAATTCCAGGTGCTATTTCAAAATTCCAGATAAAAAACGTGTTTTTAAAGAAAAAATTTCAAATTCCAGGTATTCCAGGTGGGAATCTAAATTCCATGCGTTTTCCAGGTTTCCAAGGATTGGTGGGAACCCTGGGTAAAAGTTCATTAGCTTAAAGTCACGTGAAGAGTATAATAATAACATAAGCCAATCAGTGTGTGTCGCTTGTTGATTAAATATTGATCCGGGTGTCATTTGCACCACCGGGCCTAAGGGTCAATCCCAGCAGGGTGTGTCATGGAGCTTCGTCGTCTCGAAAACCATCACTGACCTCGCAGACACGGACGCCACTTATCAGCGGCGCTTAATTAAAATCCAGGCGTCGTTTACTTTAAACAATACGAAAAAATGTACGGTGCTTAGCGTTGTATAGTATACCATACCGGGGTTCCCACCACCCCGGTGGGAACCCCTCCCAACAACCATCAACATTTTATTTCACCGACTTTTTCCTGACTTTCCTGACCATAATTGAGATTTTTTCTTGACTCAAATGTAAATATATTCCAAACAAAAAAAAATACATACAGGGTGTATTTGAAATAGGGTCCGAAATTTTACGAGATTCTACATCTTAAAATAAAACAAAAAGTTCCTATAACCATGTCCAAAAATGCGTCGTAAGCGAGTTAAACGCCGTTGAAAGTGGCTAATTTTTTTTTTATTTTATAACTCAGGAACCCTTTGAGATATAGCAACGAGGTTTTCAACATTTTAGTATTTAGTTTTTATTCCTCGAACCGTGAAATTTCACCTTCAAATTATTTTTTCTCGAAAACAGTTAATCCTACAGTATCACACCAAGAGTACCATTTTTTTGTATTTTGACCCGAGGAAATTACAAAAAAGTTACATAGAAAAAAGTTTGGGACAAAAAACTAATAAGCCACCCCCCCCCCGTTTCGCACACTACTGGCTAAAATAAGAACATAAAAATAACATACGAAGATGGGCCTTATTAAGATTAGTTCAGGTACAAAACATCGTTACTATTTCAAAAACCCCGTGTATTATAATTTTAATAATTTTAATTTTTAATACAACATTGCTATTATCAAGGCGTCCTTGAAGTGAAGTGAGGGACGCCTTGATAATAGTATTAACGGACAATCTGTGCCTTCGTCAAATTTTAATAAAATTGTTTATAAAAATAAATTCAGATTAAAAATAATAATAGTAATGTTCAAAGAAATGTTTCATTTAATATCGTATAGATGAGATTCTAAAAAGTTCTTTTTGTGAGTTTTAATTATATTTTTATTTTTAATAATATGAAAACCTACTAGTAGAGGTAAGTAAATTTTTCTGTGTGAGGTAGTATTTTGTGGACCGAAGCGGAGCCGAGGTCCAGAAACATGACCGAAGACAGAAAAAAACTTACCTACGAGTAGCGCATTACGTATTTCTCGCTACAAAGGAGTTAAAATTTTATTTTATTAATATTATTTTTGACATTTATATGTGTGACAATTCAAGAAATCATTTTTTTTTATGGAATCACTATAAAATTAAAAATATTATTCTTGTGTCTAGATGTCCCCCTGCGGTAAGTGTCGGACACTTAGTGTCCTTGCGCGGTAAATCGTTTTTTCTGTCTTTAGTTTTTAGGTTTTGTTTGTATTGATCTCTATCAAGTATGCTTGATATAGTACTTTCCATTACTGTAGACTTTTAGATTCAGTAATGTCAACTTACCTAGTTGGTAGTGAGAAAATAATATGTTTCTCCAACTTTTTAGTAAAAATGGATAACCCCGACATTTCCGGACCGATTTTACGAGTCCCTGACTTTTTCCCGACTTCCCTGACTTGTTAAGAACCCTGCATACCTTTATATATTTAGCTAGATTTGTGTGGTCTTTCTTTTTTGTCTGAAAAACTGTAATGTCAATATTAACTAAGCTTTCCAAGTGACAGATGACGAAAGCGTACATTTTCATTAACTTCTGTCTGTCTGTCACAAAGCTAACAGAAACAAACTATAACACATACCCTTTCGGGATGGATGGCAATCTTTTTAAATCGCTAAATGTAACTTGCAAATAATAATAGAAAATTTAAAATGCAATATATTTATAGTACGATAAATAACTATTTATCGAAATATTGCCAAAAATTTAAGTTCTTGCCCCCCTTACTCCACCCTAATGTTAACCATAATTCACCTATACAGGGCTGCTAACCGGACACTGCCCGTTAAGATCATCTTAAAAAAATGGGAAAGTCTGAAATCGACATTTGCCGTCTATGCTCAGAAGCACCAGAAACGGCCGAACACATTATGTGCTTCTGCGAAGCCATTGCTCGCAAAAGGCTGCAATTTCTAGAACAGGTATACCCAAGACCTGCAGATATATCCCAAGTAGCCCCCAAAAAACTATTAGGCTTATTTGAAAGCCTAAAGTTTGAGGTGGACTAAATTGCAAAGGGGATTCACAATAGATCTCATTGGTCGCAGTGATTTGAAAGGCAGTACCATGCCTCACAACCCCGTAATATTGAACGAAACTTCTAGGAAATATTAAAAATAATCTGTGGTACTTGAGTTAATTCGCAATTAAGATGTATTTTGGGGTAAATATAAAAAATCCTACCTGTATCGAATGCCCGTGACTCTGCTGATTGATGTTCAGCTGTTGTGCTTGATTAATCTGCAGCGTTGTCGTGCCCTGATTGTTGCCTCCAGGTCCGGAGGGCGGTCGTGGGGGCGTACCACCTCCAAATGCGCCTCCAGGTGGACCGGAACCCGTCGTCGTACCTCCACGGGAAGGCAAATATCCCGGACTTCCGTGATTGCTTGCGCTCGGACTACTGTACGGCGAATAGGGTTGTTTGTACATGCCAGCACCTATAAAAAATATTGAATATAGAAATATAATTTTAAATTTTCTGGACAACAACAAAAAAGTGTACCAAGATTTACCAAAAAAGTGTACCAAGATGCAATGTCAATTTGTTTATGTCCAAATGTCCAATTTTTTGGAAGATTTCTATAGATTACACTGATCTACACTCAAAAAATTGCCGACGCCATTTTAGTTGATTCTAGACCTATTTGATGCGCTGTTTTCAGAACCTTTTTTCGTTTTTCTTGATAATTTTTTTGTGGAGGATTGGTTCTCGACTCATAAGACTTTAAGCCAAAAAGGCGGATTTAAAATATCTTTCTTCTTTCGTTTTTTATAAATTAAATTCAAAAAATGAATTTTTTTCGATTTTTTTTTGCTATATTTTCATGAAAATTTTAAATAAATACTAAAGATATGACTGATTTTTCTACACTAACACAAATGTGAGGTTTGTAAAAATATGAAACGTATGCTTTAACTATGACATTTTTGCTATCGTGCGTGATTTTATTTAAAGTTAAGACTTTTGATACAATCCCAGGCAACCACAAGATGACGGATCACGTCTTTATCACGTGAGAAAGACGTCGAAAAGGGGGTCAAGTCGCAAGCTGCCCAAAATATGACCTAAATGAAACGTCATACGGTGCCCAAAAAAAAACGTCGCTTCAGTAACGTTTTTATCACGTCAAAAAATAGTCAGACAAGTGATGTCAACAAATAAATAATTAGAAGTACCTGTATTTGAGTATTTGACAAAAAGACGTCATGTCATGTCAATTTTTAAATATATATTTTTTAATGAAATTGTGATGTAAGAAGCAAAATTGTTATTAGAATTATGGCTGTAAAGAGATATGAAGGAGAGGAGAAACTATGGAAATGGAGTGGAGCGCGAAGAAAGTAATTTATAAATTTTATGTAAAAATCAATCAAAATTGGAACTGCAGTTTTTTTTTTTCAAAATTAATGGAGAGCCCCTAGCACAAGCCAAGAGCTTATTTGGGGCTCTCCATGCCTATGTAACACTATAAGAAATAAACAAAGTATGTAGGTATTTCTAATTATTTATTTATTGACATATGTAAGAACATATATTCATATAATAGAAAAATAATGCTTTTTTTCCTATTTACTTTTTACTGTCGCAACTAGAATTTTGTTACGTATCCATTTCTCACATTATATATATATTTTTTAATTATCTTTAAGCATTTATTACAATTAAAAGTCAATAAATAAAAAAAACTCATGTAATTTTGACTTTATCGATAAGATATATTCATATGAAATAGGTTTTGTAGTTATACTTGAAATTTTCAATTATGGCGCGTTATTCCGACAAGCCTATTTGCTGAACCTATTCTTCTCCAGCCAAACTTTATTTTTAAAATAAAAGGATAAAATCTTTTATAGATAAAAACAAGTAAGTAACTAGAAATTTTATTTAAAAATAACATTAGACGGTTTCGGTATGGGGTTATTTTATTAGTGGGTACATAATTAAAAATGTTTATTTGCACGTTTATCACGTTTCATCCACGTCGAAAAGATCACGTTTCATCCACGTCAAAAAGAACACGTTTCATTCACGTCGAAAAGATCACGTTTCATCCACGTCGAAAAGATCACGTTTCATGCACGTCGAAAGATCACGTCATTGTGGTGGGACTTATTCACGTGATTTTAACGTCAATAAAACGTCATTTGGAAACGTGATTCCAGGCATCGGGTGACGTTTTTTTCACGTTTCTGTAACGTGATTTGGTTGCCTGGGATATGCTCCAAATATGCTTAAAAGAGTTAGTTGATAAAAAAGACAGAAGAAGAAATAAATTGAGAGAAATATTTTGAAGTTTAAGAATAAAAGGTAATAAATAATAGTTATTAATTAATTAAATTTAATTAAATTATTCAAATGAGGATCATTTCTATTAAGCTAAAAATACCGTGTGTTAGCTTTTTCTAGCACGTGTCAGCTATTACAACCGACACGCACTATCTCTCTCTGATATAATTTTAATAGAGATTATAATTATTCTTATTGTAGTTAATAATATCATATCCAAGCAAGACCATATTGTAAAATAAAAATAAAAATTTCTAATTTCTTGATAAATATTTTTTCCGTTTTATAGGCTTTGGCAAAATCTATAAACAATGCCATAGTATAATTTTAATAAAACATGCAGTCATAGGTGCCGACCCCGGGGGGGCCGAGGGGCCATGGCCCTCCCTGGGATCGTAACAGGGGGGGCCCGGCCCCCCCTGGAAAATTGTCTATACTCATAATAAATCTTCGATTACATAAAAATTTTCGCCTGTGGCAATAATATTTTCTCATATTTTTGTAAAGTTCAAAATTATAAAACTGGATACTTGAATCTCATATAAAAAAAATTTTAACTGTTTTAAACCTAATATATACCATCAAATTTGAACAATTCCCCACATTTGTTTTAATTTAAGATAGTAACTTTTTAATGTACCTATTTGCAAAAAAAAAACTGTTTGCGGCGCCAGGCTTTTTTATATATTTAATGTTTTAAAATTAAAACTTATTGCCATGGTTGACAGTCATATCTGGTTGGCAGGCATATCTGGTCAATTTTTTGAATTTTGGCGAGACGCCATATTTTTAAATTTATTTTTCTTTGTATATAGGCTGTAAACATTTGCGGTAAATATCTTTTTTTTGAAATTTACCCCCCCCCCAGACTGATTTCGTGGATCTTCCCCTGTCATATATAAAAACCCACATACCTTTTATATGATTTTGTATTTCAAAATAATTTGGGCCCCCCTCGGATTTTGAAAAGTTGGCGCCTATGCATGCAGTGACTAACTATGCTATGCTGTAAGATTCCTTGGACAAATTAGACCGAAATTACTCAAATCGCACCCGAGTTGATATGATCTACGCCCTGTACCACGTTCTCGCAAATGAGTCACATATAATTCCAATATTGCTTATAATTATTGTAGGTAATGATTATGGCCTACAGAATCCTGCAAAATAAGTTCTCTCTTGATCTAAGACATATTTTTAAGTTAGACATGGATCGCCGTCTACGAGGCCACAGTTTTAAGTTAAGCCAGGAAAGAGCCCACGCCGTTTGCCGCAGAACATTTATACAGGGTGATCCATAACTGGCATGCCAAAATTTAAGAGGTGATTCTAGATTCAAAAATATAAAAAAAGTTTCTATAAAGGTTGGTCCGGAAATGAGCCCTAAGGGATCTAGGGCCCTTTAAAATTGTAATAAAAATAAGGTTTTTAATTAATAACTCGGGTACCGTTTAAGCTAGAGCGGCGAGCTTTTGAATGTATACTAGTATTAATAAGGGCAATAAGTTTATGTTTATTTATTTTTTTAATTTATCCAGAGGCGTGCCCAGACGGACAAAATATATGAGGCTTAAAACATTTTTGCCCCAAACTTTTCTATGTGTATGTTTTTTGGATTTGTTGTAAAAAATATAGATTTCTAGAGTAAAAATACATATAAAATATCATATAGTGTAACACTGTAGGAGCAACCGTTATCAAAAAAAAAATGCAATTAAGAGGAAGTAACATTTTGTGCCACCAAAAACGTTACTTTTTAAAAGGCTATTACTCCTTTAATATTAAATTTAGGTGTTCTCGTCTATAATACTTTTTTGCTCAGTTTTAAATGAAGAATCACCCTGCAGCATTAAAATTTTATTGGTGCTTTTTTTTTGTTCCCCATTCAATACGTCATCTTCGAAGGGCCGTAGCTCCCTTAGGGCTCATTTCCGGACCAACCTTTATAGAAACTTTTTTTCATATTTTTGTATGTAGAATCACCTCTTAAATTTCGGTACGCGAGTTCTGGAACAGGCGTATGTAAGCGTATATTTTCCTTTTGGAACTCACTGCCTCAGTCTGTAGTTGAAGCACCCTCCATCCATAGTTTTAAAAATGGACTAGACAGTTTTATTAACCAATAATTGATCTTTTTGCTATTTTATTTTTTTTTCTCTTTTTTACATCACATTCCGTACTTTTTTTCTCATTTTTTTTATATTGAGTTTATATAGGTTTTACCTTAACTCTTATTTATGTTAATAATAATAATAATAATATCCTTTTAAGCAAAATCATATTTTAAAATAAAAAATAATATAAAATTTACAATTGTTAGATAAGTATTTTTTGTTAAACGCTTTTATTAGCTTTGGCAAAACCTATAAATATAAATACATATAAAACAATATTATGGTAAATACAAGCAACCAAGCTGGTTACGTTAACCCCTTCCCGCATACTGTACCATATATGGCACACACGATTTTTTTAGTGCGATATCTTAAACAAACTTTTACTTATAAGCAAATGAATAAAGAAGCATATAATATTATTACAGAAAAATGAAAATTATTTATTCAACTAAATTTATTTTAAATATATAAGAAGTATTTTTGATGTCCGTAATAAATTATGAAAGAAAATGTTAGTGGCATATCGGACAGAAGAGAAAATTAGAAAAAAAATTAGGTCTCAGTCTGGATTCGAACCAGAGTACCCACGGTTTCCGGCCTGGTACTCTACCAACTGAGCTATTATTATTATTATTATTATTATTATTATTATTATTATTATTATTATTATTATTATTATTATTATTAAGAGCCCTTTTTCCCCCTCACCCCTTCACCCTTGTATCGTTCACATATAGGAACTTCAACAGAGATCGAGATGCGGTCTCTAACATTGTATTTTAGCCAAATTATTAGAAATATATAAGAAGTATTTTTGATGTCCGTAATAAATTATGAAAGAAAATGTTAGTGGCATATCGGACAGAAGAGAAAATTAGAAAAAAAAAGTCAGGTCTCAGTCTGGATTCGAACCAATTAGTTAGTTTTCGAACGGGCGTCTCGGTAGCTCAGTTGGTAGAGTACCAGGCCGAAAACCGTGGGGACTCTGGTTCGAATCCAGACTGAGACCTGACTTTTTTTCTAATTTTCTCTTCTGTCCGATATGCCACTGACATTTTCTTTCAAAATTTATTTTAATGGACTTTTATAAACGTTTATCTTGGCTGTGGTATGTCATACAGGGTGTATTTGAAATAGGGTAGGAAATTTTAACAGGTGATTCTACATGATAAAATATGACAAAAAGTTCCTATAAACATATGTCTAAAAATGCGTCATAAGGGAGTTACGCCCCTTTGAAAGTGGCTAAAAAAATCGATTTGTATTTAAAACCTCAGAAACCCTTTGAGATATATTAACGAGGTTTTGCACGTGAATTAATCCTAATAAGGCCCATCTTTGTATGTCATTTTCACGTACTTATTTAAACCAGGCGTGTGCGAAACGGGGGGGCCTTATCAGTTTTTATCCCAAACTTTTTTCTGTGTAACTTTTTTGCAATTTTTGAAATATGATTCCTCAGGTCAAAATACATAAAAAAGGTACTCTTGTTGTAATACTGTAGGATTAACCGTTTTCGAGAAAAGTTCATTTGAAGGTGTAATTTCACGGTTCGAGGACGAAAAATTAAATACTAAAATGTCGAAAACCAAAATTTTAATGATGCAATGTTATTCTACATCAAAAACTAAGAAAAAAAGTTTCCATACATGTAGGTCGAAAAAACGCTTTTAAAGCTACCATAGCCCTTTAAAAATGGTGCATATTTAGGAGACCATATCTCCATTAGGATTGATTTTTGGAAGTACCTGTTTATGAGGTTTTTTTCTTAGTTTTTAATGTACATTCGCCCTGCATCATTAAAATTTTGGTTTTCAACATTTTAGTATTTAATTTTTCGTCGTCGAACCGTGGAATTTCATCTTCAAATTAATTTTTCTCGAAAACGGTTAATCCTACAGTATTACAACAAGAGTACCTTTTTTATGTATTTTGACCTGAGGAATCATATTTCAAAAATAAAATTGCAAAAAAGTTACAAAGAAAAAAGTTTGGGACAAAAAACTGATAAGCCCCCCCCGTTTCGCACACCCATGGTTGAAATAAGTACATGAAAATAACACATAAAAACGGGCCTTGGTAGGATTAGTTGACGTGCAAAACCTCGTTGATATATCTCAAAGGGTTCCTGAGTTATTAAATAAAAACCGATTTTTTTAGCCACTTTCAAAGGGACGTGGCTCCCTTATGACGCATTTTTAGACATATATTTATAGGAACTTTTTGTCATATTTTATCATGTAGAATCACCTATTAAAATTTCCTACGTTATCTCAAATACACCGTGTATATAAAGTACCATGTATATACCTTATGGGAAATGGCCCGGGTTAAGATTTGAATATATTTTAGTTCTCAACTGAATGATTAAAAGTCTCCATGGGCATCAAGCTCTAAGTCTAATAATTATAATTGTTGTGCTAGAGCCTAACAAACATTTTATTAAACGGATCTATCTTTTAATATAACTCGCGAACGAAACAAGATATTTAGATGAAACTTGAACTGAATTACTTAGAACAATAAAATCGTAATTTCAAATGTCAGTGGCGCCCGAAAAAGGGGTTATTTTTTTTTATTTTCCTTTTTTACCTAATTGCAGGTACGCCACTGACTCTTTTAAGAGTTAAATATTTTGTGCAATGTTGCGAATTGTTATTTTTCGTATCTTAGCCCAAGTCCGATCTAAATATCTTGTTTCGTTGGAGAGTTATAAAAAACGTAACAAAAAGGAATTAAAAAATAATCCTTGATTTTTTAAAATATTTTTCCCGTGCTAATAAGCACGTCAAAATATATAAAACATTTATTTTTCGTAAATATTTAAAAAAAATATGCGGGAAGGGGTTAGGATTATGAACGAAAAAGTGGGAAGGACATACGATCACGTGACACGCTTGGTTGTATGTATTTACCATAAAATACAATTCCAATAAAACATGCAGGAACTAATACCCAACTCTATGCTATGCTTCCTTACATGATTTAGACCAAAATTACGCGAATCGCACCCGAGTTGATATGATCTACCCCTGTACTACGTTCTCGCAAATGTCACTGCACGTTTCATTGGAACTATACTATAAGTAAACTAAATTACATTGTTTGATATTTACAAATTTAAAAAATCTATATAAAATATTTTACTATTCCTTAAAACGACTTTTGTTTGATTAACGCAGTCGTCCCTCCGACTGCTTCCTTTTTTGGACTGTCGATAGGTTTATCCAGTCTCTGCTTTTAGCAGTAGATGTCGCTAGATGTTTTTTACTATTCCTTACAACGATTTTTAAACTCCATATAGAGATATATGGAAAGGATTTGATTTTCGCAGTTGTCCTCAATACCGATATGTGGCTCTGAAGAGTGCTAAAAAGCACGAAATCGATCAGTCACTTCGGAGGGACGACTGCGTTAATCAAACAAAAGTCGTTTTAAGGAAAAGTAAATATTTTATATACTATAAGTGTTTCACCTACCTTTTCGTTTCATATCGAACTCGTTTCCTTGGAAGATCATCTCCTGTTTTATCATATCGGACTGAGGAAAATTAGGGTTGTTTTTATGAAAATTTGGATTGGAATTGGGACTTCCATAGTCCCCTTGGAATTGGAAGTCTTGGTACGGAGATCTAGAATTGGGTGCTCTGTTGTTGGGGTTGAAAGAGAGACCCATTTGGTTTTTGTGTTGGTGTTGTTCCGCCATTTGCTTTAACGTTTGTGCTGCTGGACTAAGCTCCGTTTTCGTAAAGTCCATGTTGGAATAGGGAGGTATCCTGTTTTTGTTTTCGAAAACAGGCGGGGAATAGTTACTCTGGTTTTGCACCAAGGGACTGTGCGTTGTTTTGGAATCCGTCAAAGGTATATCCTTAACATCTTCAACTTTCATGCCGTTAGAGTTATTAGAGTTATTTTCAGCTTTATCCTCGAAGTCGAACTTCATGAGGTCGGGATAATCGGGATAGTTGCTGATATCTGAGATCAAGTCCTTAAAAGCTGCCGAAGACATTATTTCGTCGTTTGTGTCGTCCCCGATGAAGTCTGAGAATCCGCCGAAACCGGCGCCACCATTTGCGGCCGCGTCTTTTTCCAAAGCCGCCGCACATTGGTCCAGATCCGCGAAATCGTTGTCTGGTTCCTGAAAAAATACATAATAGTATAGATTTAATTTGTTTTAATATTTTAACAGACCGAATAGACAGAATTATTTAAAAATATAAACTGAATTTCAGTAGTTACTATTTTAAAAATAAAGGATTTTTTTTTCGATAGTGTTAGAAGTTTATATTCTTTTTTTTATGATAAACTGCTTGATTAAAATATTTAGCGAAGGGGCTACTTTCTGAAGAAACAAATCTACAATCGTGGACAACCATGGGCATTCTTGTTTATGATTGTCAAGCAGGAGTGCAAGAATTCTCCCAGAAATGAGGGGCGAGTACCTAGTGAAAGTGAGTGTACATAGAAGTACATAGGGATGTACATGAAAGTAAATGAAAGTACTTGAAAGTACTTTCGATAATTTAAAAGTTCTTGCAAAAATGTGGAAGTATATGGAAGTACTTGTAGAAATTTGGAAGTTCTTGCAAAACTTGGAAGGGGCAAAGCTTCTTTTTTTAGAGTGGAGGCCTAGTCATTAAAATTTTTTCGTAATTTTTTTAGAGACATGGACCTTATTTTTAGTCATATCAAAATTTCCCATCAGAGTTAAGCCTTTTTCAGGGGCATAAAGCGAATTTTTTACATGAAATTACCTTGGAAGTACTTGCAAAAACGTGTAAGTACATTAACAAACTTGGAATTGCTTGAAAAAATTTGGAAATTCATGTAAATATTTGCAAAAATTTGGAAGTACGTGGAAGCACTTGCAAAAATATGAAACTACATGTAAATTAGTAAGTACTTCTAAAAATTGAAAGTAGATGTAAATTTTTCGATGATTGAATCGCCCCTCGGCCAAAAAGTAGTACTTGCTATTGTGACCTACCACTTTAAAGCTTTAAGTACACACAAATTTTGGAAATAAAGAATAATTGTCAAAATTAGAAACAACTTGTGTGTCCTACTGTGGGTATGTTTCGACGCATGATACTAAGGTTAAAAACCCTTCAGAATGTCGAGAGTCTTAAAAATCAAAAAGTTCTGGTCGAGAAATAGTCAAGACAAAATCAACATTAGGGTGGGTCAAAAAAAAACGACTATTTTTTTTTTACTTTATACTCTGAAAAATCGGTTGCTAGACACCTCTATAAAATTCTCACCAAATATGAGCTCTTAATTTTGATAAAAAGATTCTCCGCTTTACAATTTTCCATTTTTTCCTCAGTATTAGATACAAAAATTCATATCTCTTTGACAACTGTTCGTTAAAAAGTATCTCTCCTAATATTCTTGTAGGAAATCGAACGCTGTACAAAAAAGGTCTCTTACAATTTTTTCGTAAACCTCACCGTTTAAAAGATATCAAAGGTTAAAGTTTGATTATTTTAAGAGACATTTCTGGTTTGCTTATGAATTTTATAACTCGCTTACAAAAAATTGTTATGAATTGCGCAATTCATAGTTTTGTAGGAAATTAACTGCTCTACAAAAATGGTCTCTTATGATTTGTCGATTAAATTAAGCGTTTAAAAGATATTCATCGTCAAACTTCAATGCATACTAATTTTAATAGTTTTTGATGAATAATTCGAAAAATTTCAATTTAATTTATGAGTTTTAACGAAAATTTATACAAATTTTAGTTCCTATGAAAAGAGAAATGTTTTAAACTATTTGTCTCGTTTTTTTTAGTCCTACGTATGTTTGGTTAAGTTGGAAAAAAAATTAGTGCATTATTTCTAACTCGATGATTTATTAAATTTTGAAAAAAATAATAATAAAATAATAAGTTATTGTAAAGATAAATTTTATGAAAATATTATTAAAATAAAAAAGTTTCGAAAGGGAATCTTCTATAAGAGTTACTCTTACGATAGACTCAAATTTGTATAAATTTTCGTGAAACTCATAAATTAAATTTAAATTTTTCGAATTATTCATCAAAAACTATTAAAATTAGTAATCATTGAAGTGTGAGATACTTTTTAACGAACAGTTGTCACAGAGATATGAATTTTTGTTTCTAATACTGAGGAAACAATGGAAAATTGTAAAGCGGAGAACCTTTTTATCAAAATTAAGAGCTCATATTTGGTGAGAATTTTCTAGAGGTGTCTGTCTAGCAACCGATTTTTCAGAGTATAAAGTAAAAAAGAAATAATCAGTTTTTTTGACCCACCCTAATCAACATATTTATCGAAAATCGATATTCTACAGTCTAGACAGACAATCGAGACTATAGAGTCTCGACAATCAAGACGAGAAGTTCCGTTTCTCGACTATCGTAAAACCCTGCATCATGTAAAGTATAATTTTGTCTTTTTATGTATTACCTGTTTGACGCACTCCACCAGCGTCCCCACGTCCAGGCCTATATTCGATTTTTGCTGCATGGTCGATGCGGGCGTGGAAGGGTTCGATTTCGGCGAAGAAACGTCACTTTTGACCGAGGCATTTGTGTGAGCTTTGACGGTGACGTTCGTGGAGATCTGCTGGGGTTGCGAATTGGCTGCGGACGTGGTGAACTCCAGCTGCTGCACGATTTCCACGGAGAACTTCGTCAGGCCTTCGTTCTGGTGGTTGCCGTGTTGCTGAGTGGTGCATTGAAGCTTCACCGGGGGCTCAAAGTTGTCGTTGGAGCCGCTTTGGTCGTGGTCGTCTGCGGGACGTTTGAGGAACTTTTGTTGCTGAAACAAAAAACATTTTTTTAGTAAAAATATCATCATCTGCCATTTTGTTTTTCTAACAATAAATAAACGTTAGCAATTGCGTTAGAACTAAACTCGTGTAAACTTTAATCTAATTCCAAATTAATGCTCGACTCCCGTCCAAGGCTGTGGCTAAGGGAACGTTCAAGTATTACGTAACGCAAATTTTGATCATCAAAAAAATTGAAGGGGGCTTATAAAAAAATCAAAACAAAAAAGTGCGATAAAAGTAATTTTTGCAGAAAAAAATACTTTTGCCTTTTTCTTCTTAATTTCCCTCTGTCTGTCCGTCCGTATGTCACGTTTTTTCTCAGACACGATTTCTCAAGACATAATAATCTGAATCTGCAACAATTTTGTTTAAACAATACTGATTAGCGAACTCTAAAATGCTCTATTTGAAATAAAACATTACTAATCAGTGTGGTTAGATGTTACGTCATAAACCCTTTCAACCTTGGAGGGCCCGCCCCAGACCTCTTGACTTTTGTTCATCAGTAAACTACCGTTATTTGGCAAAGTAGAGAAAAATGATCCAAAATTTTTGTTTTTAATTTTTTAAACCATTGTGTGACTACCTCCCTGATTCATAAAAATTACAGATTTTTTCTAAAACGTTTCTTATTTTTTTTTTTTTTTTAATAAGGTTTTCCCTGATTTTTTCATAATATGGCCTTATGGGCACCAATGCACAGTGGTCCCAGAAAAAAAATTGACATAATTCTATTTTTTTTGCATAGGGTCATATTTTGCACCGCTGATTACGTAAAAAATAATAAAAAATCTGAAAAAACATTTTTGCGATATTAGGGTGGTTCAATTTTTAAAAAAAAAAGTCCAAACAATTTTTTTATGATAATTTTGTTTAATATAATAATAGAATAAAAAAAAAATATTCACATTTTGCCAAATTTTTAATATAGGTATTATTCAAAACTAAATAAATAAAAAAAACGGGGCAGTAGAAAATCGTGAAATTTGTACAGTAATTACTAGTACATACAAGGAAAATAACTCATAACAGAATGGGCGGGATCTGTCATTTGGTTTCGTTTTGTGCATTATTTTCGTTTATTTTAGCGAAATTTAGAAAATACATCGGCCATATTTACTCCACCATTTTGAATTTTGAGTTTTTGGGTCTTGGTTCACATTAATATTACTAAAAGAAGCCTTTATACCAAATTTCAGCTAAATCGGACATTTTTTAAAAACTTTGAACCAGCCTAATGTCGCAAAATTTTTTTTTCAGATTTTTCACTATTTTTTTGTAATCAGCGGTGCAAAATATAGCCCTATGCAAAAAAAAAACAGAATTTTGTCATTTTTTTTCTGGGACCACTGTGCAATGCTTTAAAAATGACACCAAAAATGTTCGTTCTAGAAAATTGCTTAACTTTTGAAAGATATAGGTACCTCTTAAAAAATAACCCTGTATTTACAGGCTGTAAAAGTATTTCTTAATCAGACAGTAAATATTTAAAGCTTGTTGATATACAAATACTTAACACAGCGGATATGAGGGACTATGTGACTAAACAGTGTTTAGTAAAAATTTTCGATTAAGCGATATTTGGGATCAGATTTCAGATTATAACCGGAGAGCTGCACCTGCATTGCGAACACATAAACTCTCAGGCAAAAAGGTAAAAGAGGATATGTATCAGTTTTGCTTGTTTATTCGATTGATTCTAAAAGAGACACTTTTTGTTCATGTTTTACGGCAAAAAGTTGAACTTTGTGGTCCTAGGGCCAAAAAGTTTTTTTTGCCCGCTAACTAAAACTTGTTATTTTTAAGCCTTTTAAAAGAAGATGCTTTACCTTTACTGTAATATTTATAAAGAAATATGACCTTTAGGTCACTTTTGGTCTTGAACTAACTGTTCTTTTTGACCAGATACAGTTATTATAATCATTTCATACAAAATAAAAATTTCTTCTATAACATAACCTCAAAATATATGTTAACAGATTAATCTGTATACATCCACTAAAATAAATTAAAAACACAAAATTTCAATATTTATAATATTCATAGAACGGTTCAGAAGTATTACTATTTTCATAAAAGATACATTTTAACAGAAATTAATCACCAAGATATAGCTTTTTTAATTTGAAAATGAAACCGCACGCAAAAGAAACGATTCAATTGTTTTTTTAGCGATTTGATTGGATAGCCATTTGTCATGGATTTTTAGTAATAAGACATTAAAAAGAAACACTTTTTGCAATTTAAAATTAAGTATATTTTAATAATTTATTATAATTAGTAACAATCGAATAACAAATATTGTATAATACACGGGCAAAAAGTTAAATTTCGATTTCGTAGGTTTATTACCCTCGGGCCGGCCCGATCGGCTGGCCCTCGGCTTCTAAAAACCTACTCAATCGAAAAACTTAACTTTTTGCCCTTGTATTATAAACAACTATTCTTTATGTCATTCACGATCAATTCTTGCAAACACATAATTATGTTTTTTTCTATGAGCGTGCGGAAAGATGTCTCTTTCCGCACGCATATGCGTGTGGAAAGAAGGTCTTTTCCGCACGCATAAAAATTTCATAAAACAAGTAGCTTGATTATACAAATGTGTAACATTATTGGCTAAGACACTTGTTTCCATGGCGACCGATCAATATGACAGCGTCCTAAGCTAGTTTATTCGTGTCAATTGTGTTTTCAATTTTAATTGTAAAGTTTTTATAAAAGAAAATGATGAACCTTAAAGAAGAAGATGAAAGTTGCCTGAAGGAATAATAGAAATGGCAAATGCAACTGAAAACTGCAACAAATGTATTATTAATGTTTAACCGAAACAGAATGGCGATTTCTCCCGTTAGGTTAGACAGGGACAAAAGTTCTACCCAAAAAGGATAGAAGACATACATACACTCCCACTTCCACCCAACCAAACAAATTCTGTATTTGTTCTTTGTTGAACAAATACAATATTTACTTGGCCGGGCGAAAAGTGTAACTATATTATTTTATTTAAGAAATTACTGGCACCATCTAAATTTTAGTAGATTATCTTATTCTGCAGATTCACATTAGCTATGTTCGTTCGTGCCGCTCAGTGCTACACTTTCCGGCCAACCAAATAAATACTGTATTTGTTGTATGAAAAACAAATACAGTATTTATTTGGTTGGCTGGAAAGTATAGCACAAATGAGATAGAGATAGGGTAGACGTCTTTTGTTTCATAATTCTAGTTGTAGTGAGCTCCATTGGTGATAACTAATGTTAGATTCTTTTCAATAATTGTTAAAACTGTTAATATCTTTCTAATTCTGTCGTATTATTTTTGTTATATTCACAAATAATAAAAATGTTTAAATTTCTTAATTGCTAATTATTTTTATATTAGAAAAGAAATAAAAATAAAATTTATTCAATTAGGTATACTTATATATAAAAGCAATTTTTATTTTTAACTCGCTCTTAGAAACAATATTGTTCCTAACGCATGCGTAAAGAGGCTTTTCTGCACTCGACTGCTTCCTTGGACTCCGCTACGCGTTGTTCAGGCAAATACAATCTAGTGATGAAAAGAGCCTCTTTCCACACTTGTTAGAAAAATTGCTATTCCACCACCTGCTGTCTGCTTGTTTCCAATTGTCACCTGCAAAGAATGCAAGGAATGCAAACACGCCTATAGAACATGTACAATCTTTTTCCTACGAGCGTGGAAAAATCACTCTTTCTGCACGCATATGGGTGTGGAAAGAAAGCCTTTTCCACACGCATAAATATTGTTTAATTTCTTAATTGCGTAGTGTTATTGTTGTTAAATTTATTCATAATATTATAAAAATGTTTAAATTTTTTACCTGTTAATTGATTTTCTTATTGGAAAATTATAAAAATAAGATTTATTTCGATTTATTTCATAAAATATAAAAGCATATTTTATTTTAACCCTGCTCGTAGGAAAAATATTGTTCCTAACGCATGCGTAAAGAGGCTTTTCCGCACTTGATAGGAACATAGCTATTGCATACCATTTTGTCCTTACATGATTCCCCGGGTGCCACTTAGAAAAATTTTAACAGTAATTACCAGTCATCGGCGAATTTCCAGTGCTCGCATGGGCGCCGCGTCGATTCTATCGTTGACGCGAGGTTTTAAATATTTACATTTTTATTTTCTTCGAAAAACACCGATATATTTACATATTTATAGTTAATATGTATATTCAATATTGTTGTGTGTAACAAATTAGTCATCAAATGTTTCGATTTAGTGACCTTTATAAAAATTTCCCTCATAATTCGGCAAAATTATTCCGTAAGCCTATGTTTCTGTGTTTATTTTCAACGTTGATGAGTCATAACTGAATTTATTCCGATTAATGGTAATTACGTGCTAGCTTATACAGGGTTATTCAGAAATAAGTTCGAGAAATTTAAAGGTGATCCTTCGTTAAAAAATATGAAAAAAAGTTCCTATTTGGCTTTTTGTTGGTCCGAAAAAGGACTTTATAAGCGATTTTTCGTCCTACATGTATGAAAAACTTTTTCTTAGTTATTGATATAGAATAACACTGCATCATTGAAATTGTAGTTTTCAACATATTATTTAAATTTTCGTCCTCAAACTGTAAAATTTCACCTTCAAATTATTTTTTCTCAAAAACGCTATATCTACAGTATTAAAAGAGTGTCTTTTTATGATAGTCTGTGAAATCATAAAGAATCATGTACAATCATTGAGCAATGTTGGACAATTTTGTCCCTGTATAATGAATTCCAAACCGTCAAGCAAGTGTTCAAGGATTGTCCAAGAAATTAGGCCCGTCAATATCCCCTAATGTCTTCTTACCAGATAAACTCTTCAACTGAACTGAACATTGTTGCCAAGAATGACGATCCGGGAACACAATGAACTCCCACTTCATCGGCCACACGTTTTATCAGACAAAATATATACAAATATACGGTACATGGAGAAAACTGTTTTAGTAATTATTTCTAAAAATGTTGAATATTTTTATGTTCAAAGATCTAAGTACATATAATTAAGTCTAAAAAGTCTAAAAGTATAAAAAGTCTATTTAAGTAATGTAAAAAAAAATCTACTTTTTTATATAAATATTTCCATTAAATATTCTTAAAAAAATCTCGTAAGCCTTTAACCGTAGGAAAAAAATGGTTGTGTTTTTTTTTGTAGGAAAATATATGATTTGGTTTGGTTTGGACTGAATTAAAAAATAAATTATTTATCCATTAGGTATATTTTTTTAACTTTGTAGATTAATGCTGTATATTATAAACAAATTTTTCTTTTGCAGAAAACAGTTGTAGCAACTTTTACTACCAACTATACTATGATCCGTTAATACGTGATAATGACTCAAATTGAAAGTATGGACCGCGCGGGAAACGAAACGTAAAGAGGGTACACCAAGTATAGGCGTTGCGGTAAGGGAAGCGTAAAGCGGGAGGGCTCTTTAAGCATGAGTCACTATCACGTATAAACGAATTAGACTATAGTCCCTGAAAAAGTTTACAATAAACTTCACACATGTGAAGTTTAGGGTCCATACAACATCCCCAAATATACGATACACGGATAAACTTGTTAAGATTTTTTTTGTTTTTGCAACTATGACTATCCAACAAACTAAGCCCCAATTGCAAATGTATATTAAATATGAAAAAAAAATGCTTGAAAAACTGTTTGCAATAAAAAAAAGTTACCCTAAAATTTTAATGCTTCCTTGCTTGTTTTTTGGGCGTATAAATAATAAAAACTGAAAAAGCTTGCTAAACTTTTTTCCATTTGTTTCTAATAGTGTGAACTGTCTTAAGTGTTCTCGACTAATTTTTTGCCTCGACTCCGTCTCAGCAAAAAAACTTCAGTCTCGAACACTAAAGACTTAGCTCGCATACGTGGTGCATATACTATTTTTTCTACCACCTAAAGCTAATAACTCCAAATATCAGTTAAAAATAAAGTTTCAAAATTATTTTGATATAGCTGTCAGTTTGATAAACAAGTTGAAAAAAGTTAGTAGTTGTCTCAAAATTATTACATGATTGACCGTCGTCAATAAACAATGCTTAACAACAGTCAATAATAAATGAGTTCACTGATTTTATTGGTTGCCAACGTAAACAAGCCTTGACAACGGTTGATAATATGTGAGCTAGCACTTAATTAGGTAGTAGAAAAAATATATTTTAGAAACAAATAAAAAACTGTTTAGCAAACTTTTCTAGTTAATTTAAACGTTGCTAAATCAATACATTATTTTTCTGCGTGTACATGTAAGTGAATGCACTTTTTATGCCTCAGCCTCGTAAATTTTACGAGAGCGGTTTGGCTTTTATTAAAATTACAGTGGGCTTTTGTTCTAAATCGAAAATTTTATAACATTCTCATAGTAAAACAAACTTAAAGTGTTTAAAAACTGTACCGTGACTTGTAATTTTCTAATGTGGGTTAATAATTTTATGGGAGATTAGCTCAGCGGTCTAAGGTGTGACACTGAGCTAATGATCGTGAGTTCAAACCTCACTGGCGCCGATTGCCTTTTTCAGTTAATTAATAATGGTATGGAGTATGGTTCTATTCTCCTAAATGGTTGTAGAGGACGAGCACTAAAGGATATTGAAGTGGCTGAAACAAGTTGCTTGCGTAAATTAACCAAAATCAGACATCCCAACAACCCCCTCCACAATCCCTCTAATACTTTCCTCCTTCAAAAAACCAACATCACGCCAATAACCGTCCGCATCCAAGACCTTACAACTCGTTTTTCAACATATCAGTGCAATATATCCCTTATTCAACCCTTTATTTATCCTAACCTTCTCCCTAGAAAAAGAATATTTCCAGAAAAAACCATATGGGAAATTACACAACAGGCTGGAGAAGAGTAAAACACAGATGCCCCAACTTTTCAGTATTTCCTTAGGTTATTATTTTTTTTTATACTATATCACAATTTAGTATTATATTTAGATCCATTTTTTTTTTGTTATTCTATTTAGTATTTAAAAAAAGAAAAAAAATTGTATATTTGTAAAATTTTATAAATTGAATTTATAGGCAGAAAGACCTCGGTCGATAGCCTTTTGGGTAACCAATAAATATTGTTAAATTAAATTAATTAATAATTGAAATTTGGCGAAGGCGTACTCCCTAGATATATTGGTTCGAAAGTCAATTAAAGCCGGTGGTTCCCTCTACTACTAGCCCACACAAGTCCTGGACTTAGGGGATGCTTAATTAAGTAGAATAGTACGAGATTAAAAATAAACATAAATAAAATTAAAATTAAAAAATACTAGATATCTAGGATCCGGTTCCCGGACTTTGGGGGAAGAAGATTCGCACTAGGAAGAAACTAGTCGCATCACGACGTTAGTAAGGGGTCGTGTACAAATTACGTAGAATTTGTAGGAGGTTGTAAAAAATCTTACGATGTTCTACAAGGCAGACAGGGGAGTCTTGAAAAACCTTACTTAATTTTTTCCTTATATCTGAACTTAAAAACATAATGAATGTCTTACGTAATTTTTGCATGCTCCCTATAAATTTTTCGACATAAACGTATAGCTTATTTTTATGTTTTCCAAGTTTCATGTACAAAATAGCTGATTTTCGCGAAACCTGTCGGTCTGTCTAAAAATTTGCGACCACGATAACTACACTTCAAATTTGGACCATAGGTCCCTTTTTAAAGTTCTCTACTGGGATTGTTTTTGAAAAAATCGGTTAAGATAAGCGGTCAAAACAGTTAGTTTTTGCAATTTCTCACTTCACGTTTATCGTACAACAGATACTTTTACTGTTCTTTAAACTACTTATGTATATGTCGATATTTCTTGTTTTTATATAATTTAAATTATTATTTATATACCTACTGTCAAAAAAAAAAATAATAATATAAATTTTCTAAGCAGGTTAAAAAAGTTGTTTTTTTTTCAGACAGTGGACAAAATAGTGGTAATGAAGTTATTGCCAGAGTTACACCAACAAATTTTGCAAAAGTATGCGTTAACATTACTACAATTTTCAAAAAAAAATAGTAATAATAAGAATATAGTAATCCTGAATGCAAGTCTGTCAAACAACAATCGATTGACGTCACTGCTACCAAAAATCCGCTCCCCAATCATTGTTAGTTATATTCATTAATCGGAATAAATTCAGTTATGACTCATCAACGTTGAAAATAAACACAGAAACATAGGCTTACGGAATAATTTTGCCGAATTATGAGGGAAATTTTTATAAAGGTCACTAAATCGAAACAATTGACGACTAATTTGTTACACACAACAATATTGAATATACATATTAACTATAAATATGTAAATATCGGTGTTTTTCGAAGAAAATAAGAATGTAAATATTTAAAACCTCGCGTCAACGATAGAATCGACGCCGCGCCTATGCGAGCACTGGAAATTGCAAAAAATGCACACGGGCTGATACTTTAAAGGGTAGTAGTGAATGGTAACGGAACACTCCTGTTAGTTTTTCGCCGGGTGATTTACTTAAGGGGTGTCCGGTATCTTGAATTTTAGGGGTGAGTACGTAAAACAAAAATTGTTGGAAATTTCCTCCCGAGTTTCCTCCTTAACAAAATTGGTAATATGCACTTTTATCGCAAGGGAACCTTTAAGTATTACGTAACGCAAATTTTGATAATTTTGGAACCTCACCCCCCTTCCGTAACGCTATTTTCCTATACAATTAACATGGGCGTAACACTCCAAAATGACCCCTACCAGGAGCGTTACGTAGTACGTTCCCTAAGATGCATATTAGGGTGCCCAGCGAAAATTAATTATATAAATATAAATTTTTTTAGAGTCCCACCCCCTATAAAGGTTCATTTAGGTCAAAAACCAGCCCTCAATTTTTTTCAGATTTTTAAAAAAATATTTAGAGGTTGCGCCCGGAGGTTTTTTGATAGAGAAAACATGTTAAGCCTTTTTATTATTATTTAAATTTAAAAAACGTTGTAATCAGGCGATTTTAGGAAGGGAAATTATTTTTGAATAATAAGGGAATATTCAAAATAAAAAAATAAATACCTTTTTACATGAAAAAATGGCTTTACCAGGCTAAAAACATTGCTACATTGCTACAAAAAAGGTTACTTAGAAATTTTTCTCATGGGCCATTTTTTTAGAAAATTCATTGATAAGTACCAATTAACGCCCCATATTTATTTTTTTAAGAAAAAGTACAGGATGTCCAAAAAAAATCACAAATCCCATAAAATGTAAAAAAATCACTTTATTTCGATAGAAGAGATGATATTTGGCCAAAAAGCAAAATATGTACAAATTGCTTTGAAATGTGTTTATTTTTATAACTGGCGGATTTTTTTTTCAGATTTTTAAAAATAAAACTTTTTTTTAAAGCTTTATTTAATGTGTTTTATTACATAATATAATAATTTTGAAAACATTTTTATTTATTTGCTACATAATTGATATTTTATTGCAATTTAATGCATTTTTTTAACTTTTATTGCGATATTTAATTATTTTTTGAACACATTGAAGAATACCATAGAAAAAAAGGACTATGGAAAAAAATCTAAGTGCATTTTTTCTAGCCTTTAATAACCTTATTTATCAATTTTCATCATTTTTACCCCATAAAAAATCCCTTTTATTTTTGTATAGGGGCATAAAAATTGAGAATATTCCTTTATTATCCAGAAACACTTTTTTGTTCCTTAAACGTTCAATATCAAAGTATTTATATCCTTAAAAAAACAAAAACTCTTCACATGATTTTCTTTTTAAAAAAGCGCCGCGCTAAATATTAAAAAAAAATAAAAAAAACAGAGTTGTTTTTTCACTTAAAGGAACAATTTTGAGGGGTGGGACCCAAACAATTCCGTAGGTCCTGGGCACCCTAATGCATATTTACCAAGATAACCGCACTCACCCCTAAAATTCAAGATAGCGAACGTCCCTTACGCAAATCACCCGGTGAAAAACTAACAGGACTGCTCCGTTACCATCCACTACTACCCTTTAAAATATTAGACCGTGTGCATTTTTTGCAGTTTACAGCCTATCATTCGACTGCACTATACTGGATATGATTCAGAATTATTATAATTCAATTATAATATACCATGGACCATTTTGTCCACCAAAAGGAGGCACAAAATCTGATGAACTCTGTAATCGTTATTTTTATGCAGTCTTTTGTTTGGGTCCGATTGTTTGGAAGATACATTTTTATTCAAATGTGTCTTTGTCATCTCTTTCTATACTCCTCGCAGCACTAAAGCTAAAGTTTACAATATAGAAGTTTATCAAGTTTTATATTCCAAAAAGTCCAAACCAATAATTTCTTTTGGTTTTTAACCTCCTCGAATCATAGGTATTACTAGTGATAGGGGCTGTCAATATATTACATAACAAAATTGTACCAAAATTCATACACATAGAAAAAACGGATTCCTTGAACCAAGGACACGTGTCTTTGGATATGTTCAAAGCCATATTCTCTTCTTTCAAGGCTGGCATTTTCTTGAACCAAAGTCAATGCCAGCCTTGAAACATATACAAAAGTTCAAGGAATCCGTTTTTTCTATGCACTTCATACCTCGGTTCTCCCGTTATAGAGATTTTATATTTTGGCTACCCCCTAACACCCCCCCTATTTGAGGGGGTAGATAAAATACAAAATCTATACGGCCTAACGCGAGGAATGGGGTATGAAGTGTATGAATTTTGGTACAATTTGCGTTACGTAATATATGGACTGCCCCATATAGTTTGACACAAGGTAAGTAAGCTAGGGCGAAATGGGAGGTATACACGGAGCGGCTAGCGCGCTCTCAACTTAACGATTAAAGCGTCGTAAGGCAGAACGCGTGCAAGTGAGAGATACATACATTCTTTACATTCTTTCGATAGCTTTAAAACCGTGTGTCAACAATACCAGAGGTATTTTAGTTTTTTTTTCGCTAAAAGTATATCGGTCATTCTACGAAAAGGTAGCATTTTCAATAGGTCAATTATCATTGCAGGTTAGTGCAATTTTAAAAGCATTTTATATTTGTACTTTTTTTAGTTTTTGGGGCTATGGGGGCTACTGGGGAAAAATACAATACTTCATTTTAAAAGCCCCATAAAAAGGAATATTTTGGTGCAAATCCTAGTATAACTCGATATAGGGTTGTATTTAATATTCCAAAGTTTTACAAGGGGTAGTAAAATTATTATTGTGCAAAAAAGTTGGTGTGTTTGTTCCTATCAAATCCTCCAAATTTGGATTTTGTAATTATACTACTTCCAGACTTTTCGGATATCCGGTATAACATTTATATATATTTTTACTTTCCCCACGGAAAGTTAATAAAAAAAAATCGAAAAATGGGGTAAAAACAATTTTTTTCTTTACTTATTTTTATTTTTTTTTTCGTTTACTTAACAAAAAAAAGAAACATTTTAATTTTTTTTTTTTTAATTGAAATTTTTTTAGATTTTTTTTTTTTTTTTGAAAAAAGCCTAGGCCTATAGGGGAAAGTATTATTTTGTTGGCAGCAGTTTATTTTATTCAAAAGAACCAAGTACTAGAAACACAAAACTTTTTATTTGTCAAAAAGTTTACTAATTAAAACTGGAAAACGAAGTAAAAGTGTTCTATCCGTAACAATGTAAACACCCATATACCACGCAATGCGAAGCAGTAACTCATTTTAAATACACCTAAAACTGGTTCTGTTGTCACAAATCGCCCAAGAACATGTTAGTTAGTGCTCGGTTAAAATGTGCAGATAGATACCTACAAAACCATAATATTATTTTATTATTCAATTTCGGATTATACATTTACTTGTTACAGTATAGTATATTCTATAACTAGTATGGAATAGACAATATTCCGCGAGAGCGGAAAGTTTGTCATACGAGCCGGCAGGCGAATATGACGGTCCCCCGAGCGCGGAATGACTATTACATACGTGTTGTAGACTATACTTTATACTTTTTACATATTTACAAATTATAATGCAAAAATTGAAGGTTATGTCACATTGTTGTGACAGATATCAGGTTTAAATATTTAACAATAGATGGGCAGTTTTAATTGTTTGAACTAAATTGATAAAACTGGTCAAATATTAAGAAAAACTAATAAACTTCATGTAATATTGACTTCTTTATTTTTATAAACAAGAGATGGCACTACATGTGCTCATTCTAACACTTGATATGGAGGATTCATTCTGTGTTTGAAAAGTGTGTGTATTTGCTTACATTCTAAAGCAGTAGTAGAAAAAACAAATACTATAGTAAGGACAGAATGTTTTAATTTTAAACAAAATTATAAAAATATTAATTTATTATTCCATCAATCTATTTTAAAATCATTGCACAGAGATATTGGTAGACTCACAGTTTCGGGCTGCTGGCCCTCTTCAGTACCAAGGGTCAACTCTGCACGCTGATTAAGAAAACGTTTTTAGACTTTATTCGCAAAAGGAATATAGTCATTAGATTGATGTAGACTTGTGCGCCATCTATTGCTAGATGTAGACAACTACTCATACCTATCCTAGTCTGGAGACTCTGTATGGTAGCAATTTGAAGACTTGTGTGTCTCAAGCACATAGTACCACTAACGTGAGGTTAGCTTGTGTGTCTCAAGCACATAGTAGCACTAACGTGAGGTTAGACGTAGACTTAGTAAGACAAAAAATTTTAATTTTAAACAAAATTATAAAAATGAGATGTAGGCATTACGATCAGATAATTTTTAACAATCTCAGATAATCCTTGACAATCTTAGATAATTTTTTACCATCTCCGACAATCTTTGACAGTCCTTCTACAATCTATGACAATCTCGGAGAATCTTTGACAATCTCAAATAATCTCAGACAATTTCGAAGAACCTTTGACTATTTTGAAAAATCTCAAATTCTGACAATCTTAAACAACCACTGACAATATCAGATAATTTTTGACAATCTCAGATAATCTTTGACATCTTGGAAAAGCTCTAACCATCTGCAAAAATCTTTGACAATCTCGAATAATCTTGGACAATCTCAGATAATCTCGGAAAATCCTTGGACAATCTCGGACGATCTTGGGACAATCTTATGACATTACAATACAATACAACATTTGCTAATAAATCACGGCTTCGCGATGAGTTAGTCGGGGTCTCGGTTCAAAAATATTGGTCTGAGACCAAAAAGGTTTGGAGTGCCCCACATTTAAAAACTCAAAATTGGGGTCATTTTTGCTAAAACTGGAGGCGACATGTTTTCATGGCCAAATTTCCCATTAGGCAATACTAGGCAATTGCCTATGGCGAAAAATTATTAGTTTACGACCTTTTTTATATTCTGGTACTTAATCAGTGATGATGGTTCATCATCTAAGAATAAAATTTGCTGATAAGTGCAGTGAATAACCTTTTTTTTTCATCAATTTCATTTTTTGTGGAGGCATTCGATATTTTGACAGTTCTGTCTCTAGCCTTTTGGAAGTTTTGGGGATGGTAACTTCAGTAAATTCGGACCTGCATGTTTCAACAAATTATTATAAGTCCTATAATTTATGTTCCTACCGAGGTTCCTATGTTTCCTGATGATTGGTCAAGGAAGCACATGTATATAGCTTCAAATAAAAAAATGTAAGCAGGTCAATTAAAAAAAAAACACACACATATAGTTACTTAGCAATAAGAGCACTTTCAAAGATGACGTAGTATAAAAATAACTGTAATTGGTTGTTATCAATAATTATAATTAATAGTAATTATAAAATATTACGTGAAAAGTTAAAAAGCAATATAGATTTTCTTATTAATTATACCTATAGTAATTAGCTACCTATATAATATAAACCTACTATAATATTAACAGTACCCGGCGTATTTCCAGTTATAGTCCAGTCTTCAAGTTAATAAAAGAGACTTTACCTGGAAATAATTCAGGGAGTTTTGACTTTTGGTTTATTAGGTAGAGTTTAAGGCCGAAAATAAATAATTTTGCGACATTGAACTCGATTTGGAACTGTCATTTTTTTAACTTATTTTTCACAAAAGACTTTTTAATTTAAAATATCTCAACATCGGTGCATCCTAGAACAAAAAACTTTTGATATGAAAATAAAGAAGACTAAATCTCCTTTGTGTCATATATTTTTTTGTACGACTTACAGCTAATTCACGGCACCGCCTTAAACGTTACACTGTAGGGTTTTAGATTTTTCTTTATGACTCGACTAGAAAGTTTTTTTTTATGCTTAATACAATGGTGATTCAATCGAAAATTGGTTTACTCGAAATAATGGGGCTCAAATGTGTGAATTATTAAAAAAAAAATAATAATTTTACGTAAATTAAAAAGAAAATTCCAGATAGATTTTTTAACTTTCACCCAAAATGTTCTCAGGGGCATGCCTAACCGACGATAAAGAACAATTTTGGTTTTTCGAAAAAACATTAAAAATCTAAAAACGTTAGTGTAAAGTTCAAGAGATACTTTAAAAAGCCGTTTTTTTGTGAAAAACACGTTAAAAAAATGAAAGTTCCAAATCGAGTTCAACGCTGCAAAACTTTTTTTTTTTATTTGCGGCCATTAACCCTACCCAACAAACCGAAAATCAAAACTCCCTGAATTATTTTCAGGTAAAGCCTCTTTTATTGACGTGAAGACTGGACTACAACTGGAAATACGCCGGTACGCCGGCTACTGAATATTAAACAAAATTAAATCTAATTAAAAATATACCTACAGGGTATTTTATAAATAGGGGTACTAGATTTAAGGGGTTTTTACACTCAAAAACATGAATTAAGGTTATTCGGGAAATGCGCCCTAACGGAAGAACGCCCCTTCTAAGGGTGCGTCTAGAATAGGGTTTTTATTAAATATATCTAGAACCCTATGAACTGCAGCAACGAAATTTGGCACATGTCCCAACCCTGAAAAGGAAATCTTCCTATGTTATTTTTATTTAGGAACTGTAACTAATAAAATATTATCTCTTAAATACTTAGAAAAGGTACTCCTCTTGGAACACCGTAGGACCAACCGTATTAGAGATAGTTTCAGTTAAAAAGATTATCAAAAATACGCCAATAAAAATTTTAATACTGGTGATTCTAAGAGACTTTTTAACTTAAATTAAGTACATCTTTAATATAGAGACTTTGAATAAGATAGGTACCTGTTATAGTATATTAAAGTACTAGTTTCATAACATCTGAGGGGGGAGGGACTCTACGGTAGGCTCTTTACTAGAACGTCTAGCAATGAGTGACGACCCATATAAAATGTTTCAATTTTAAGTCGCAGCGTGGTCTTTGTAAGGGACGGATGTGACCGCTTTGGCGGATTTACTCCAGCATCAGCATTGCTATCATTGATATGCACTTTGATTTTTTTTATTTTTTATTTTATGTAATGGGAACGTTCAATTATTACGTAACGCTAATTTTGATCATTTTGGACCCCACCCCCCCCCCTGTAACGCTACTTTCCTATACCATTAACATGGACGTAACGCTACAAAATTACCCCCCCCCCCCTAGGAGCGTTACGTAATACTTGAACGTTCCCATTGTCGTAAAAGTGTTCGTTTTCTAAACTTGTACTCGTGCGCTAAAAACGTGTTATGAAACTAGTGCTTTATACATTTTTTTTTTCTATTTTGGTCTAAAATTTAAAAAAAACTTACATTTAAATTGATGACTGATTTGGGGATTTTTGTTTTGGGTTGGCATTACAGTTTACACCATGTTTAAAATTCCAAGAACAAATGATATTTTGAAATATTTTATAGTTATCTCTTCTCTTTTTCACTGCAATTAACCAAGCCACAATTTTAACACGTTAAAAAATAACTTAAACACAAAATTTTGTCGAAAATTAAACTTTAAAGCGACACTAACATTTGCAAAGAAAACTTCAAGCCATAGGCGTTTATCTGTTGCCAACCCAAAAAGTCCAAACGAAAAAAATTAGAGACCTCTTATGAGCCTATAAGAACACGCAAAATGCGTGTGTTTATGAGCTTATAATAGTAGCAAAATAGAAAAAAGACTTTAGAATCTACTACTCTAGCAAGTCACCGCCAAAAAACTACTACTTTTCTATTCACTCAAGGACCAGGGGGTAATGTACATTCAATTTTGCCAATAGCGTAAGCTTTTTCTTTTTAATTATATAAGCAGGCTCTATGTAATAAAAAGCTTTGGTTAAGTTGTAAAGCGTAGAATGAGCTTTTTAGTTTTAGTTATTATATAGTTATAGTAAAATATCTTGGCCGAAAATCACTTTCTTTAATCCTTGTATGTTATATACTATTTATAAACACAAAACTCCATTTTTTTGTGTGTTCACAGGGTATTTTTCAAATAAAAAAGTTATAGTTCATTATAAAAAAAAATTATAAGGTACAAAGTTACTTTGGCAGTATCTTTTACATTGTATATATATTTCAAATTCTGTTAGGTAGTAAATTAACAGAACAGTTTGGTTAAAAAATTGTGGTGGTTAAAATAGTAGCCACCTGTTTCTTTTTATTTATCGCTTCCTCTATTTTGGTTGAAATGAACAGTACTTAAGTTGATACCTACATACTATGTGTTAGTGTTTATATGAGTAAACCCACAATCATATTCAGATTCCGCAGAATATGGTACTAAAAAAAATAAACATAATATCTACCCCTTATAAGTTTTTTTATTAGAAAGGCATTAGAGTATAGTTTAATTATGTATAGAAAAAAAAACATAAATTATTTAAATTCGTAAAACATAGTATGTTTTTTTTTTTCAGAAATGAGCCTCCCTCTATATTTTAATTTTAGTACCGTTAGATAGAGCATATCGTCGGCTTACAAGTAAAGACCACTAAGTCCAAAAACATGGTTTTGAGATATTGACAAATTTAACTTTCATTGTTGTTTTTTAATTTTTGTAATAATTGTTTTTGGAAAAAGACTACCACAAATTGCAATGACATGTTTGGACATAATAATTTCCCATTTGCAGTTAAATAAAGAAAAATTGAAGTAGTTTAATTCAACTAAATTTGAAAAAAGACATGGACTTGGTGCCTTTTACTTGTAGACCCACGACGTCGGCTTACAAGTAAAGAGCACTAAGTCAATAAAATAATATAAAAAACAACTATTTAAAATTAAAACCCTTCTATTAATTAAACGTAATGCATAACTATAATCTTTAAACTTAAATCGCGTATTGTGACAAAACGGCAAAATATTAAAAAAAAAATGGCATTTACTTTTTTTGTAGAAAATTAAGCAGTCTTTATTATATTTTTAATAATATTTTTATTACGTAGTTAGAAATAGCTGAGATATAAACAAATAATTAAACAGGTGCAGATTTTTAAAAAAACTAACCCATAGATTTTTTTTTTAATTTTGCTCTTAAATTACATAAATAATAAGAATATAAAGAAAAACTAAAGTTTGCCGCAAGTTCGGAAAACACCCCTCAGAAATGCACCGAGACTTCTTTAGTTTTGAAATATTAGATGATAATAAAAAAACTAATGCAAATGAAAATTAAATTATTACCTACACATCGAAAGTACACGTAAAAGACATTGTCATTTTACAGGTAAAGTTCTGCTTCTCTGTTCTGTCTCTATTCCATCAACTTTAACATAGCAAAATTTGAATGCGTTTTTCATGATTCAAGCAATCATATTTTCATAAATTAATTCTTTTTAGAAAGTCGCTTAATGCAGAAACATTTGAAATAATCTACAAGTAAAACACACTAAGTGACAGTGCCTATTGGCAGATAAAATTTGAATCAAAATCAAATTGGTGCGTTTTGTATAGTGGGTAACTCCCTTGTCAGTCCACCTAGAAGTTAGTTCGTTTTACCTATACAAAGATCATCAAAAATTAATTAAAGTGCCTTTAAAATCACATTTTTGCAAAAAAGTGACTTAGTGCCTTTTACTTGTAAGCCGACGATATAACTTCAATAATGTTATACATTTAAATTAAATGTTGTTTAAAATATAGATCACTTACATATTTATTATCTATCTTTTAATTTTTAATTTTATAGCACCACCAACTGGGAGATAAGAAGACTGAATAAACTAAAAGATTTAGTTTTTTATGATGATACTCCACTACAAAAAATATTATCTATTATTATGTGATTATTATACAACAAAGTATCTAACCAAAGAGTAAAGTTTTTAATAACTATCATTTCATATTATATAAATTTTAAGTGTATTTTATTGTTATATTTACTGATATACCAAGGATTCATTTAAATTAAAAAAAGATGAACCGTTACAAGCACCTCACCACCCGTCACCACCTAAAAATGCAATGACACATTTTTTTCTTTTGAACGTTTGCATATAGTGTTTTTGGCACATTTTGTTGGGCTTCCCATGACCAAACATAACCAAACAGTTGAACAGTGGGTCTGTGCCAAAAATATAAAATCGATATAACCTTTACAGAAAATATACACTCATCAATTTAACGGAGGTGGGTATTACGGCCGAAGATCATACGGCCAAAAGCGAGGTTTGTAGTGGCAGCACTGATTTCAGTGGCTCTCAAAGCGTAGGCAAGTATTTATACATTAAGATATATAACTGGTTGCTTATTACTATTCTCTGAAAATTAATAAATAATTTTTGAATTTTTTTTAACAAAAAATTGTTAAAAAGTCCAAACGAATTTCTTGTTAGTGTTTTTTTTTAATGGGTGCGTTGGTTTACGTTAACAATGGTTTGGTTTGGTGGTTTGCTAGTTTGGTGTTTTTTTTTAATGGGAGGCGTTGGTTTACGTTAACAATGGTTTGGTTTGGTAGTTTGCTGGTTTGGTGTTTTTTTTTTAATGGGAGGCGTTGGTTTACGTTAATAATGGTTTGGTTTGGTAGTTTGCTGGTTTGGTGTTTTTTTTAATGGTAGGCATTTTTCAGAGACGATATTTCAGAATTTAGAAGGCGATATATTTTAAGAATCAAATAGAATTATATTTAGGCTAAATAAAGCTTTAGCTAAATAATAAATGCTCGCCTGGTGTAACAATATGCATGAGAAATTCATTGTTTTAATCAAATATTGAGAACCTCTGAAGAATACAGTTTGAGTTCATAAGAATTTGTTACCGAATTAAATACTGAACTTTTTTTTTATAATCCTCAAATCATAATAATTATCATATTTATTGGTGCTAGCACAATTACAAACTATTTTATGTAATACTACATTTTTGTAATCCTCAGACGCCCTACTTTCTCAATCTGAGCATAATTTGGATTATTTCCATCACTTTTAAACCTCTTTGAACACCACCGTACTTGATTTAACCCCAATATTTGAAAATATTTCTTAGATAAAACTCAAAAAATGACTCTAAACCTAAAAAAATATACTCAACTTTCCATGGGCTCATATTTCTAATTTTTCAGAAAATCAACATATTTAAATCTGTTAAATAACTTAATCTGTAGAAAATAATTTTAAACATTCTAACGTAGCATGCTGAAGTAGACAGACAGGTATATTGCAAATGAGTATTATTTTCATTCCAAGTTAGTTGCGTGAGTTGGTAAAGTAGAATCAAGGGGAAAAGACAAACGTATAAGAGTGCACTCGAGTGGGTCAAAAATTAAAAACTGAGCAAAATAAAAATTACCTTAGATCGAAAATTTAAAATGTGTCTCCATAATACTTTTTTAATTTGAAAAATATCCTAACTCTTTGTAAAATCAATAGAGGAAAGTCGCCTAATTTCGGATACCATTTACAATGTATTCAATATTTAATACTCGGTATTACTTTTTGATATTTTTTTTATATAACCAGATACAACTTATTATAGCGAACCATGATTTATTATAAAAGCAATTTTATTACATTTTATTTTTTCCAAAAAACACGGTTAAAAAAAATCAGCGCATTTTTGTGCATTTGAAAAAGGGCTCCTAATTTCGGACATATCCGAAATTTTTTTTTCAAGAGTAGATCTGGATCCCATTGCTTATGTTTCTTGTTATTCCTTCACATTTAAGACGTAAATTAATCATTAAGCGATTTTCTACGAAATACTATAGGAACTATAATTTTAGATTCCCAATTTCGAATATCTTAGTATCTTAGGTAATTTTCGTTTTTTCAAAATTGTTTATCTTAGTTTGTTGTATCATTATAAAAATAATAATTAATGGTTGGTTATCCTGAATAATAATTACCTTGCGGATATCCGAAATTGGGAATCAAATGCACAAAAATGGTGTATCGGAAATTAGGCAACTTTCTGCTTTTTAGATTAGAAATTTGTAGAATGTTTACGTTTTCAAATTGCTTAATTATGAATAGTGGATCAACTTAACTAACATCATAACTTACCCAAGACAGAATCACGACCTTTTATAACGATTATTTATAAAATAAACAAGCATAATAATGCAACTGAGCACAAAACTGACATTTGCAATATAAACGATTTGTGCTGCCATTTAAAGGGGAGAAGCTCTACCGTTATCATATTACAGGACGGATTTAGTTTGACTTTTGGCTTCACATAAAAGTAGGTTTCTGTTTACCTTTGCAGACAGTATCTTAAATACACTACTATCCGAAATTTGGAAACCATCCGAAATTAGGCGCATTTACTCTATGACTTCTTAACAAATCGAGTGAATAGTATGAATACTTAACCTTATTTAATATTAAACATAAATGATCTGCAAGTCTGCCCCAATTAAATTTCTCATCAATTTATAGACCCAAAATTGCCAACCTATTGACGTTAGAATAATGCGAAATGCGCTGTGTCTGTGGACTGGTACATCATTCTCCATTTAAACTGAAATTGTTTCGATACTAAACAGAATGTCATGATCTACACAATCAAAAGCTTTAGTAAAGTTTAGTAAAACGGCGAATATTTCTTGGCGTAATATAATCCACTTTTTTTAATATAACTTTGATTTGGTATGTTTTTCTAGGATGAAACTTACAAAGCTTTTTTAAGGATAGTAATTTTGCGCCAGCCTATTGACGAATGAAGCATGCGGAATGCGATGTGTTGTGCACCGGGATATTCGATTCTTTGTTCAAACTGAAATTGTTTCGCGAATCCCTACAAAATTATACATTTTGACACGCCAAAATATTTTGTTATGATAATTTATATAATAACAAGTAAGTCAAAATATATCTGCCTGTTTTGAAAATGAAAACAAATTTCTCGTGTTCAAATTTTTAAAATTTAAGTAAATATGTATAAAGATCCTGGCAGCAAAAATAGTTATTGCTTCGCATTTTAATGGATACCTAGATGCATAGTGGAGTTGTGGGTATTTTTATACTATTTACAGCGCATGCGTCAGAATAGTGTTATTTTAAAAAAAAAAATCAAACATTGTCCTAGACAAAAATTCTTAAATATACATTTGTTTAATAAAAAAATAAGCAACTTTCTTTTTTAAAATGTCCGTCTGTTTTTCCGTTTGTCCATCCGTCCGTCCGTGCCGCCAAACGAATAATCCGATCGACTCGAAATTTTCGGGAAAAATCAAGTTCTATGAAGGACTATTGTTTTTTGAAAATATTCCACCCAAAACCAAAAACGTTTTGGGGGTTCACTTTTAAAAAAATCGAAAAAAGCTGAAAGAAAATTTCGATTAACGTAAAATTTTCAGGAAAAATTATCGGAAAAATTACTTTTATTATAAGGATGAATTTTAGCAATTTTGAAAGTAATCCCCCAAAAACAAAAAAGTTGTAGGGGTTAAACTTTTTTAAAAATGAAAACATCATTAAAAAGAATCAATTCAAATTTTACATTTTACGGTTAAAAACACGATTCGCTCACCGCAATAATGAGAAGAATCTAGCACATGCGCACTGGTTTGCTTATTTTTGTTTTGACGGATGCCAAAAGTGGCTTCCGTTTTAAACGGACCGTTTAGGCAGTTGTAGTTATGAAATAGTTTAATTTGAGTGAGGTTACGGTGCCATCAGGTCCACAAAAATGAACTATATTTTTGCACTGATTTCTGGTTTTATTACTAAAACTTACTGTCTTGAATATAATTAGGTTTTTTTGTTAGAATATATAGCAAAAGAATGTTAAAATACTCACGAATTTCTGTTTGATTTTTTTAATGGGGGTGTTGATTTACGTTAACAATGGTTTGGTTTGGTAGTTTGCTGGTTTGGTGTTTTTTTTTAAATGGGAGGCGTTGGTTTACGTTAACAATGGTTTGGTTTGGTAGTTTGCTGGTTTGGTGTTTTTTTTTAATGAGATGCGTTGGTTTACGTTAATAATGGTTTGGTTTGGTAGTTTGCTGGTTTGGTGTTCTTTTTTTAATGAGATGCGTTGGTTTACGTTAATAATGGTTTGGTTTGGTAGTTTGCTGGTTTGGTGTTCTTTTTTTTAATGGGAGGCATTTTTCAGATACGATATTTTAGAATTTAGAAGGCGATATAATTTAAGAATCAAATAGGATTATATTTAGGCTAAATAATTTAGCTTTAGCTAATTAAATAATAAATGCTCGCCTGGTGTAACAATATGCATAAGAAATTCATTGTTTTAATCAAATATTGAGAACCTCTGGAGAATACAGTAGAGGGGGCAAATACATTTCTTCGGCCGTATGATCCAGACTCCTTATAACGGTTAAACACCGCTTAATAACGTAACATTCTGTCACGCTTCGTTGCACAAGCAGAGTGCCTGTATTCTAATTAACTGAATCAATATTATTCTTGAGTGTCAAATGGTGAACTTAAACAGGATTTTCATATAAATTACCTCCTCGCCAGGGAAATAGAATTTCAAACATTGGTATTCCTGTACTGAGCGATGTTTTCGATATAGTGACTGCAGGACTAGGGTGGTCCAATGTTTAATTTTTTTTTATTTGTCGTGGTAGAAGGCCCTTAGAGGATAAATTTATATAGAAAACCTTAAGGGGTACTTTTCGGGCCCTAAAAAGTTTATAAGGCAGATTTTTTTCTATATTAACCTATTTTGATTAACTCAAAATATTACGATAATCTAGGCAACGAGTATGGGGTCTAAGGTGATTGGCCATTGGCCATTGAACGTCAACTTCTAACAAAAATCGCAAAATCTTATCATAACAAATTTTAATTCAGGACATTTGCGAAATATGTTAACCCATTAGGTGTCTTTGGGATACTATCATCCCACCGACTTTATATAAAGTCGTTTTTTGTGTTTTAAATAATTGTTTTTCCCTCTCCAAGTAAGCATTTTTTCTTGTAAATATGCATTCTATAGGATCGAGTTTAGTATTTCTTTAAAACGATAAAATAAAAATATGATTTTTATATTTCTATTAAATATATTAGTATAGTAATATATACAAATGATTATTTTAAGAAAAAACACATATGATTTTTTAAAGTTTGGGGTGGATTACACCACACACGCGATGTTATAATTTTTCACTACACACGAGCCGGGCGAAGAAGAAGAAATAGTGCGTATCTAATCTCTGATGAATTTCGAAGGTAGCTGTTGTTTTATGATAAGTTTATCTAAAAAACCCAAAAAATATTTAAAGGTTATAACCTTCTTCCTAAATGTTATATTGTTATTATGACGATATCATGGTCAAGTTCATTGTTTTCCATTAAATCGTTGTAAATTCTTAGATTTTCATTTTGAAAAATCATTAAAACTTGCACTTTTTAGTTAAAAATAATATTTTTCTACGACTGCTTTAGAATGTAAGCAAATACACACACTTTTCAAACACAGAATGAATCCATTCTAGCTCTAGATACGGTATGAATATTCCGTATCAAGTGTTAGAATGAGGACATATAGTTCCATCTCTTGTTTATAAAAGTAAAGAAAACTGTAACAAAATTAGTAAAAAAATATATATATATTTTACCATGAAATATTGAATAATTTAATGCAATTTAAAGTTTTGCGTTAAAATTACATAAAGTTTATTAGTTTTTCTTAATAATTAACCATTTTTTTATCAATTTAGTTCAAAAAATTAAAACTGCTCCATCTATTGTTAAATATTTAAACCTGATATCTGTCACAACAATCTGACATAACCTTCAATTTTTGCATTATAATTTGTAAATATGTGCTAAAATTAAATAAAAATCTTTTTTAACTACTGATTTTACAAAATTATTAAATAACATTAATTGATTTATTTAAAAATATGTGTTTTGTTGCATTTACAATGTCCAATCACAAAAAAAACATTGTTTTTAACCTTGTCCGCAGTTTAAAGCCATACAGTGTTTCATATTTGCAGTCGAAGAAAAAGTATAGTCTACAACACGTATGGAATAGTCATTCCGAGCTCGCGGGACCGTCATACTCGCCTGCCGGCTCGTATGACAAACTTTCCGCTCGCGTAAAATATTTTCTATTCCATACTAGTTATAGAATTTGACATGACCTTTCTGGAATTGTTCTTTGTCGTTTTTTCGCTTCCTACATTCTGGTTAATCTTTTTCAACTGCGAAATTATTTCGAATAATGCGACAAAACGCTCTAAATATACATGGCATCCTAGTAAAGATGCCTCAGGTGAAACATTGTTCAAATTGAGTCTCAATTAAAATTAAGAATTCAAATTCACAAGACTGTCACAAATGGTATGATATGTGCTGGTTATTTTTCAGTGCTTTTTAACAAACGCTGTTGTTAGCTGATTAAGTAATAGCAAATAACGCCAAATACTTCATTTTTTATTTCGAAGCAAAAATCCTCTCCACATTTCGCATAGCAAAACGAAAATCGATGTTAGGGAGCATGCAACAATTACCATCCGGTTGGTGACGGCCCGGCTAATGTGATTTGCACCGTAAATGGGCACACCGTCCGGCGCGAGATGAGATTGTCCTTCCGTTGCTGCTCAATTCCCCTCTACGAGCTGATTCCAATATTCAGTGGCGTGCCATACTTTTTACTTTCCCGTATAATAAAAATCTAGAGATCTAAACTAGGAAAACGTCTGTCTGTCCGGATATTTTGCATCAGCACTTAGTACCTACTACTAAAAGGGCTTTTACAGTTCGGCGATTGACGCAGCGTTAGCTCGTTGAGTAATCTGCTTGGTTCTATTCCCCTATCTCTTCAACCCCACTTTTCTACCGCCAACGGTCGACGCTGAAGTTGAATTTTTTGAACTTCGGGCGATTTGACGCCGCGGTTTTGAGGTTAGGTTGTGTTGTTTTGCAAAGTTATAAAGTTTTATAACGTTGTTGGTTGTTTTTTTTAAACAATGAGCGCTAGTTTCGTTAAATTTAAAAGTCCCATTACGGGCAATGTATATACCGTGCGTTTAAATCAGCAGGAAATTAAAGAAATGAATACACACCCATTTATAATGACATAACCTACAAATGCGCCGCCGCCAGCGCAAAACGCTGAACTGTAAACGGAAATAGCGGAGATCGCCGGCGAGAGCTGATAGACAGAATGGTGGGGATATGCCGCCAGCGTCAAATGCTGAAGTGTAAAAGCGCCTTAACAGTGCCGAATCGGCATCATCGCGATGCATCGATGCATGGCCGACAAGTCAACATTTTTTACCCTCTTGAGTCGAAATCAGTACGCGAACCTAGTTTTTAGTTTATTCGATGTGCACTAAAATGGGTTGTGTCGAGGTGCGTATACTATTTTTCCTACGACCTAACACCTAAACATCCAAAAAACGCAAAAATTATCTTAAAATTAGTTTGTCAATTTGAGGTTATGGGTTTGACGTTTACTAATTTTCTGACAGCAATATGTAAAATCAGCTGATTGTCACTTTCCAGCCGTTGTCATGGGCAACGGTAGGGAAATAGGCATTAACTACTAACTAGGTCGTAGAAAAACTAAATTTTTGCGCGCGTCTGCATCTTGAGATACAAATGTGTATAACCAAATGGCGAAAATAATGGTAATGTTCAGAGCCGTAGCTATGAGGGGGATGGGGGGGTCTCCCCCCACCTATCTTGAAGTTCGAAGAAGTTGTAAATTTTCATCGACACTTAGTGCTAAGTGCCGATGCATTGAATCTTCGCCGAAAAGTCAAAATCTTTGACCATGTTTTTTTCACATTTCTCGACGTTTTATACCTTTCTGAGTCGAAATCAGTAAAAAAAAAAAATTCGTCCGTCTGTCCGTAAACTCGTTAACTCTATTTCTAAATAAGATATGGACAAGTGGTTTTTTGCATATTGTTTCTTATCTTATCGTATTTCGAAGAGCTTATTATATGTTGGGGGTAAACGATTGGGGGTAAGGGGGTAAGAATGGGGTAAAACTCATATTTTTAGCGTTTTTTGGTTATAATTAAGGCAATTATTACTGTATTTTATTCATTTAGCACTTATATGAAAGATAATTTTAAATTGGCCAAAAATTTTTTTTCTAAATTTAGAAAAAAATAAAATGCATTGTTTACAAGATATTGGCGTTTTAAGCAGTAAAACGTTTTTTAGCATATCTCACTTAAGTATTTATAACACGATTTGAAAAAATTATTTTTTAAATGAAAGCTGCTTTTAAGCCCTATAAAAAATGCTATATCATATTTTATAGTTTTTTGCTAGAATATGACGTTTTGGAGATTTCAAACTTTAATAAATTATGCAGGTGTATTAATGGTTGCCTATTTACGCCATTAACAACTTTCCTCTTCATAACATTTCAAATTAGAGCTTAGTGCCGATGTTTTGACAAGGTGGTTTATGGGTTTAAAATTATAAAAGTTGTAATTTAAGCAGTAGTAGTGGGAACTCATCAACTTTTTTGTCGTGGGGATGAAATTTGTAATTTTAGACTAGAAAAAGTTGTGATTTTCAACCTTCTTCCCCCCCCCCCACCTAAATCTTCTTCGCTACGGCCCTGTTGATGTTTTGCAGCTGTGTTTTACAGCATACGCCACTGCAGATGCCAATATTCGTTCTCGCTTCCCGTATCGACAAACACGACTTCACCAGGGCATTCATTCATATTCAAGTCGGCTGCGACATTGTCAAACACAGTAACCAACATTTTTTTTAATAAAAAATTACTTTCTCAGTACTTATAGTCAATCCAGTCATGCGTGATAGTATGGGACGCGCCCATTTTACAAAACAGAGTGCTTGAAAATCTGCATGCATGCGTGATAAAGAAGATTGCATAAATCGTAGTGTATCAAATATTTAACAGATGTCGGTACTGTTTTCCTGCATATTCTACCTCTAAGGGCTTAATATTCAGAGACTAGCATAACAAGCATAGTACATAAGAATGCGATGCCGTGATTGGCTTGATGTTTCGTCATGTATCTTGTAAGCCAATCACGGTTTTGTATTCTTGTTATGCGAGCCTCTGGATATGCCTTAAGATATCACTGTAACCTAAAAATTTGACGTTTTGCTTGTTTTCAATATAATTTGCGTTTGTACAATTTGTAAATATGTATAATATGTGAGTGTATGAAGAATAAACCAAAAAAGAACGTTTATCCAACAACTTCACAGAAACACTTGTTTTGAGCACTATTTTTAATGTCAAAAGTGAGTTTTTTGACAATAGTGACTAAAAAATTTTTGACCCACTCTTTTACGTACAGCTTTTGAGCTCACCCAAAATTAGTTACATACCCTATTAGTTAAGTATTATAACTATTCTATAAATAGAAGCACATTAACTAAACCATAAAAATTAAAGAAAACCCCAAATTATTCTTTAGTTTTTGAATAAAATACTGTTTTTATTAAAAATTCTGTTATCACCGCGTCCATTTTGACGTTTGTAAGAAATGTAAAACTAGCAATTGTAAACTTAATCTTAATATTTTTGACATAATTTATCGTAAAATTATAGATTTTTATTTAAAAATAAAAGGTGTTGGATAAAATTAAATTCTCAACTCGTGTATTAAGTGATTTTATCCACTTAATACACTAGTTAAGAAAATAACTATTTTTATTAGTTTTAACGACCACTCATTGTAAAAAAATGTAAACAAATATCTCATTATAAGGCATGATAAAAATGAACCTCTTTCTTCACCTAATTGTGCAGAATTAAATGCTTTCTTGGGGGGCGTAGAAAAACGCAGTTACTGTGTTTTGAAGTGTGACGGCCGAAGTGTATTTAAAGCTTTTAAACCGAGCAATCTTTTCATACGTTCACTTTAGTATTTTGTATTTCAGTTATTAAGATAGTGATTCTCGGTTTAAATTACAAAATGCACTACGCTTGCGGAAAAAAATATAGATAACTATGTATTTATATCTGAATTATAATTTAGTCTATTATATAAAAATCGAGTCGTCTCAACCGAGCGAGAATACTATTTCAAGAATATAATTTATAGGTTACAAACAATTGGTGTGTTTTGCTGCTCAAACTTTTCAAACGAGATTAAACAGAACCCAATGCACTAAAACGGGTTGCTTGAAGAAACGTCATACCGTGGAAAACCATACTTTAACCCATTAGCGCCCAGGCTTTTTTTTACATTTTTTTTATAATTTTTTGTATAAAATAAGTGGTATCACTGAGAGCTAATTGGTTAACTGGTTTATTCCCGGGATGAGTTCTACGTGAATTTCGGCCATATCGAGCTTGACCCATTAGCACCCAGAATTTTTTATTCCAATTTTTATGTCAATTTATGGGTCAAATCAGTAATACCACTTGGTATCACTGGGCGTTAATGGGTTAAGTTAATATAACGAAAACCAGCCGAATATGGGGGAAGTATTTGAAAGGGTCAAGATGTCTGATTCATTATTAGACCTTTACTTAGCACGTCGCTTTGCGTAAGTTCGATTCTCAGCCGCGCCGATAGCCTTTTTCAGTTAATTAACAATTGAAATTTGGCGCAGGCGACAGGTAAAATAAAGACACGCCCCTGAAAACTGGTTTAAAAGTCACTTAAAACCGGTCGTTCTCTCTACTTTAGTAGAGAACGACCAGTTTTAAGTGACTACTACTAGCCCACACAAGTCCTGGACTTAAGGGATACTTATTTAAGTTATGAGGTTAAAGAATGTAATGCAGTTAACCATTGGGTGAACTTCTATTTTTTTCATAATGACTGCTAAACAGTTTTCTATCTATTGCTAAATTATAGGTAAGTATAAGTTAAATTAATAGGTAATGATTGCTATAATAGCAATAATACATTTTAGCAATTAGGATTTAGCAGTCGTTATTGATAAGTCCCATTACAATTTTTTTTGGGTGTACACTGTAACAAGTGTATGTTAATTTAAATTTTTTATAATGTGATATTACAGTATTATAGAAAGTAATTTTTAATTTAAAAAAAAGTAGTATTACCATATTTTTAAAGAAAATATACATTTTTGGAGTAATTTGACCATATTTATTAGGTGGTTTTTCCGTATCTAATGTATTTTTTTACAATATATTTGTATGTATTATCACATTAGATAAAAACAGAATAAAATAGTACACAATATTTACATCGCACGAGAAAATTTACCATACACTAAAGTTTATTTTTTTTAAGTATAGTTATTTTAAACCTTCCCGCTTGTAAACAATCTCGAAATTACCATAGCAACGTAAAATACGCATGCGTCGTAAGCCAAATGACTAGGCCCAATTTACACAACCGTAAATGTTGACGTGCCATTAACGAGAACATATGGTTTATTCCTCTAAATTATTGGAATAAAAGCGATTTTATAAGCAAATTTTGTTTCTACAGGAATACAAAAGTGTTTTTAGCAACAGCTTTATCAATTCTCTTTTTTTTACATCAAAACATCATAAAAACAAAGTAAGTAAACAAAAATTATAAATTTTGGTTATGTTGACATTTAAAACAAGCCACATGCTTCAGTGTAAATCGGACTTTATGAAGTATTTAGCGGCAAATTTAAAATAACCGAGCCGAAGATCATACGGCCTAAAGCGAGGTTTGTAGTAGTGGCAGCACTGATTTCAGTGGCTCTCAAAGTGTAGGCAATTATTTGTATAGATAACTGGTTGCTTATTACTATTCTCTGAAAATTGTTAAAATACGAATTTCTGGTTAGTGTTTTTTTTAATGGGTGCGTTGGTTTACGTTAACAATGGTTTGGTTTGGTAGTTTGCTGGTTTGGTGTTTTTTTTTTTAATGGGGGCGTTGGTTTACGTTAACAATGGTTTGGTTTGGTAGTTTGCTGGTTTGGTGTTTTTTTTTTTAATGGGAGGCGTTGGTTTACGTTAATAATGGTTTGGTTTGGTAGTTTGTTGGTTTGGTGTTATTTTTTTTAATGGGAGGCATTTTTCAGATACGGTATTTCAGAATTTAGAAGGCGATATATTTTAAGAATCAAATAGGATTATATTTAAGCTAAATAATTTAGCTTTAGCTAATTAAATAATAAATGCTCGCCTGGTGTAACTATATGCATAAGAAATTCATTGTTTTAATCAAATATTGAGAACCTCTGGAGATTTCAGTAGAGGGGGTAAAAGCATTTCTTCGGTCGTACAACTTTCGGCCGTATGATCCAGACTTAAAATAACTATACCTTAAAAAAAATAAACTTTAGATGGGTCCGAAACGCCTCACCTAGTGTAGTGTATAGTATTGTAAATTTACATCAATCCTTGTTACGGTGTACGTCTAGATCAAATTTAAACTTACCCGTGCATGTATAATGTGATTAATATGACATCATAACAAACGTTTTAAAAACTGATTATAAAATTGTATTTTTAGTTATTTTTTTATCAATTTTTTATTTTATTTTTATTTTACCATAAAATATCATTGTCATTAATTATACTTCTCGCAGCATTACAGCAGAGGAGTATTCAACGTTTACTTCGGACCCCGAAAAAAGAAACATTTTGTCCAAAATTTTGGTACAAAGGTGCGTTATGTACAATTCTAAACAACTTTTAAAAATGTCCATTCGTCCTTCTATCCACGTTTTTCTGTCCGCAAAATAACTCCAGAAAAAATAATCCGATCGACTTCCAGGCTACGAACCCCATTGAAATTAAAAGGAATACCCCCAAAATAATAATGTGATGGTGGGTTAAATATTAAAAACCAAATCGAAAATATGTAGTAGAAAAAATTCTCCGATCAACTTTTTTCAGGAAAAATTACTTTTATTTAAAATATCAATCGTACCAAACACGGTACTAAATGTGAAAAAAATCCCCCCAAAAACAAAACAGTTATAGGTTGCTAAACTTCTAAAAAAATAGATGTAAGAGTGCGATCAAGGTAATTTTTTCAGTTATAGGGTAATAAAAACCGAAAAATAGAAGGCGACCAGTTTCATTTTTTCAGGAAAAAAAACTCTATTAAAGTCAGTTGAACTAAATTTGAAAAAAAAATCATTTAAAGAAAGGGGCGCCACTTAAAAATATTCGAATACAATTTAGTTAAGTTTAACTTGGAACTTTTCAGAAAAAAAATACAACTGCGAGGAGTATAATATAGAATACGAATCATTTATACAGGGTTATTCACGGAAGTGGTGGCCAATCGATTAAAAATATTTTTATGCTTGTACCGGAAGTGGCACTTAACTTCGATTTTTTAAATAGAACACCCTATATATTTTTTAATTTTTAAAATTCTCATTAAATTTTCTTTATTTTGATTCGTAACACTTTATGTCAATCTCTGGTAGTTTTTGAGTTAATCAAGCTTTTAGCGAAAAATTAGCAAATTCAAGCACCCCTAAAAAATAATTTCTCCTTTATTTTTTAAATTGGAGAAAAGTTGTTTTGTAGTTTACTCAATAATACTTACCTGAATTATCCCTAGCCGAAACAGAACCCAAAAATTTATACAGGGTGTCTCAGAAAACAGGTCATATCTAACAAATTTAAAATAGCCATAACTCATTTCTTTTTTAAATGCACCCTATATATTTTTTCGGGTAAGTATTATTGAGTAAACTACAAAACAACTTTTCTACAATTTAAAAAATAAAGGAGAAATTATTTTTTTAGTAAAGTATTACACATCAAAATAAAGCAAAGGAGGGTATCGCATTTTGGGCTAAATCGCCTGCAACGATAAGACTTTGCATGCTTATAGATACATAAAAAATAAATACTTAGCCAAAATTACAACACTTTTTACATCCCGGAACATACTTTAATTAATTATTTTAATTAAGAATTTTGACATATGTCAATGTACGATTTGGCAACACAGGACAAAACTTCAAGTGTCAAATGTCATTCGTCAAAATAAAAAAAAACCTTGCACATTACGTACTACAGTGGGGCCAAAGTGGGTCTGTGTTGTGTTCACTGCTCTTGACTAAAATATTAAAATATTTTGTTGTGTTTTATTAGTTTTTACGGATTTAATATGTTGTAATTCAATGTTTAATTAGGCTGGACTTATGTGACTAGTTTCTTAAGTTTCAGTACGATTATGGAGTTATTTTTGAGGTATTTATACTATAATAACACTGTAAGCAACCATTAGCTTCAACGATAACCCAAAGCATGTAGTTCCATGGGACAGTGTAACCCAAGATAAGTAATTTAATCTGGCTTTCAACATGTTAAATTGGTTTATTTCCATGACATGATTTAAAACTGGACTTTTAACTTTTCACATTAATTAAATATATTTATTTAAAAATAAATATATTTAATTAATAAATATATTTAATTAATATTGTACGGTGTTTTTATTATACATTCTACCTAAACGTATTTATGTTGGTTTTGTAAATAAACAAAAAATATTGCTTTTTTTCAGTATGATAGTCACATTTAGCGCAAGAATAATACGATGTTGTCGGGTTTACGATAACAAATAATTCCTGAGTTCTTATTTTTCTTTTTCATTTTGCTCTTTATTAAAAAATAACACAGTTTTTTATCATTTTTTTTTTCATCATTTTGAACTTTTTTAAACAAAAACATATTTTTTTTATTTAGCCCAAAACTCCTATTTAAAACGATACCCTTCTTTAATGAGAATTTTAAAAATTAAAAAATATATAGGGTGTTCTATTTAAAAAATCGAAGTTAAGTGCCACTTTCGGTACAACCGGAAGTGGCACAAGCATAAAAATATTTTTAATCGATTTGCCATATTCAAAAAGCCCAAAGTACAAAATATCAGATTTTTAAAATTATTCGTTCTCCATAAACTTTTAATAGACCACTTCCGTGAATAACCCTGTATATGTTGTCAAACCACTCACCACTTTACATTCTAGACACCACATTTTTAGCACATTTTTAGAATTAAAAAAATTAATGAATACTTACGAAAATGTACACATATTTTGATTGCAAATATTTATATTTAAATAATCGCTATAATAACATCTTTATCAACTTATTTAATGGCAGGCAATTACGGGAATACAATATTTTTTTACCCGACTACATTAACGAGAAATGAGGGATGAGTTTTTATCGTGTGTTAATGCACGGCGCGATTTTTGGGTCGATAACAAAACAAAAATGGCCCAACGCGCAACTAGGCTTAAACTATTCTTTATAAGCCTGGCATTTATTTCAGACTAATCCATCGACGAAAATATTTAAAAAAAAATTATTCAACTTTTCATTTTTTCAGTGTATTTTTTTGGATCAAATTTATTAAACTGGCCAATAATATTAAACTTTTGTTATAAAGCCTGAATATTTTAACTGTTTTTAACTAATATTTATACAATGTTTAATATACATACTTAAGCGAAATATGCAGATTATCATAGAATGCCATGGTTTATGAACAAAAAATTTTACAGCAAAACTGATATTATTATTAAAATCAGAGACCGAAAATTAGTTAAAAACAGTAAAAATATCTAAAAAGTTTAATAAACTTGGTTCAAACACTAGGGGCTGTCCATATATTACTTAACGCGCCTAGGGGGGGGAGGAATCAGAGAAATTTTTACAGTTTGTGACAGGGGGGAGGGGGGGTCTAGGTAAACGTTACGTAACGGAATTTAATAAATTTAGTGTTTATTTCTAAGCTTGGCAGATGTATTTTTATTTCAACATAAATTACTATTTAGTGGCCCATAATTCCCTTTTACACACAAAAATTGACGAAACTATGCATATTTAACTAATATTGTAACCAGTAAAAAAACTGTTGACATTGATATTAAAAAAAATCTTACGGCCCTGTTCTTGCGTGATCTTGCCAATGAATCATCGGCGATGATATATTTTCGCGCGGAATGTGTACTCACAGAACACCAATGTGTGTACTATTTTGTGTACCTGTGCATAAACAATATACGTATTATATGTGACACTCAGTGTAAAAAGAGGTACCTAGTATTTTTTCCCTGTGTGATATTGATTATGAATATTTTTTTAAAGTTTGAGTGATTTTTTCGCGTAAATTTTTTTTAAGGTTATGTTATACATTGTACTATATTTTAGGTTCATGTTTGTTTTGTCGAGAAAAACGAATCAATAGTGAGAATACAGTTAAATTTATTGCGAAACAAAAATTTTATATTGTTACGCGTTACACAGGGGGGGGGGGGTGTTGGTAAATGTGACAGTTTGGCCCAACGCGAAACTAGGCTTAAACGATTCTTTATAAGACTGGCATTTATTTCAAACTAAATACAGTTTGGCCCAACGCGAAACTAGGCTTAAACGATTCTTTATAAGACTGGCATTTATTTCAAACTAAATTTAAAACAATCCATCAACGAAAAAAAAAATATTCAACTTCAACTTTTTTCAGTGTATTTTTTTGGGTCAAATTTATTAAATTGACCAATAATATTAAACTTTTGTTATAGAGCCTGAATATTTTAACTGTTTTTAACTAATATTTATACAATGTTTAATGTACCTACATACTTAAGCGAAATATGCAGATTATCATAGATTGCCATGGTTTATGAACAAAAAATTTTACAGCAAAACTGATATTATTATTAAAATCAGAGACCGAAAATTAGTTAAATATAATAAAAATATGTAAAAGTTTAATAAACTTGGTTCAAACACTACACTGAAAAAAAAATAAAAAGTTGAAAAAAATTGTTTTTCGTCGATGGATTATTTTAAATCTGGTATGAAATGTAAGCTAGACTTATAAAGAATAGTTTAAGGGGTCTACCCTCTTTAGACGGGCAAAGATAAGGCTATTTTCACGAATTTTTTTGACCGGTATACGTCATAAATATGGACATAAAAAGTGTTAGGCCTAAAAAATACACTATTTGATTACACAAGAAAATTTTTTTTATATTTATTTTAATCAGTTTTTATATATAAAAATGAGGGAGAAGACTGGTCCAAAAAAAAAGATGAGTGTGCGCTGTTGATGAAATATCTGGAATGGATGATCTGAAAAAAAAAAAAATAGTTTTAGATTCAGTAAGTAAATGGCTATAGCGCATATCATACGATTTTTTTTTTTTTCAAAAATGACAAAATGGCAGCCATTTTTCGAAAAAGTACGAAAAATCACGTTTTTTCCGTCGTTCTTTGCCAAAAATAAATAGTTAAACTCAAAATTTCAAAAATCGTATGATATGCGCTATAGCCATTTACTTACTGAATCTAAAACTATTTTTTTTTTTTCAGATCATCCATTCCAGATATTTCATCAACAGCGCACACTCATCTTTTTTTTTGGACCAGTCTTCTCCCTCATTTTTATGTATAAAAACTGATTAAAATAAATATAAAAAAAATTTTCTTGTGTAATCAAATAGTGTATTTTTTAGGCCTAACACTTTTTATGTCCATATTTATGACGTATACCGGTCAAAAAAATTCGTGAAAATAGCCTTATCTTTGCCCGTCTAAAGAGGGTAGACCCCTTAAGGCTAGTTTCCCGTTGGGCCATTTTTGTGTTATCGACCTAAAACATCGCGACATGAATGTACTACGTAGGTATAGGAAGAATTAATTACACAGGCCCACAAAAAAAAGTTGTCGGTGCTGGGAAAACCCACCTATTCTTATGTATTTTGGGATGCTGAATACGAATCTGTCATAAAAAAGACTCTTTAAGTACTCATTTTTTTGCTACACTGAAATTGCACATGAGATTTTCACCATTTTAGACAGTTTTTTCAGTGTAGCAAAAAAATGAGCGCATGCCTTTTTGATGACAGGTTCGTGTTCAGCATCCCAAAATAAGTGGGTTTCAACCCAACACAGACAACTTTTTTTGAGGGCCTGTGTTATTATTATACGATAGTTTGTAGTGTTTAAATTTTTCAGTTATACCAACATACATTCATAATATCTTCTGTTCCATTTCTTTTTCAACTGTACAAGGTTGGTAGCCAACTGCCTTGTTGTCAAGTTAACTTTGTTAAAAAAGTTAACAATATTTATCTAATAATTATATTTATCTAATAATTATTAGCAATAATAATTATAATTATTTTGACGTTTTGTTTATTTCTTGTATTTTGCCAAGATCTTGCATTAAAATTGGTAAAGCCGCCCGATATTAATACTAATCTTGACGCATGCGCACTTACCTCAAATTTCAAAATTAATGACCAATAAAATAAATGTTATGAATGAATATGATAATACATATATTAAAATGATCGCTATAATAACATCTTTATCAACAATAATAATATTTCCTACAGGATGCATCTTGAAATTTATTTAAGGTTATTTGTGATAAAAATTCGGAAATGAAACTTTATTGCATTAAATTCACCCTCATAGATTAATAGTTATTATACGCTCGTTGAATAATATACTATTTTTCTACGACTGCTTTAGAATTTAAGCAAATACACACACTTTTCAAACACAGAATGAATCCATTCTAGCTCTAGATACGGTATGAATATTCCGTATCAAGTGTTAGAATGAGCACATGTAGTGCCATCTCTTGTTTATAAAAGTAAAGAAAACTGTAGCAAAAATATATATATTTTACCATGAAATATTGAATAATTTAATGCAATTTAAAGTTTTGAGTTAAAATTAGATAAAGTTTATTAGTTTTTCTTAATATTTGACCAGTTTTTTATCAATTTAGTTCAAAAAATTTAAACTGCTCCATCTATTGTTAAATATTTAAACCTAATATCTGTCAGAACAATCTGACATAACCTTCAATTCTTGCATTATAATTTGTAAGTATGTGCTAAAATTAAATAAAAATCTTTTTTAAGTACTGATTTGATAAAATTATTAAATAACATTAATTGCTTTATTTAAAAATATGTGTTTTGTAGCATTCACAATGTCGAGTCACAAAAAACATTGTTTTTAACCTTGTCCGCAGTTTAAAGCCATACAGCGTTTCATATGTGCAGTCGAAGAAAAAGTATAGTCTACAACACGTATGGAATAGTCATTCCGCGCTCGCGGGACCGTCATACTCGCCTGCCGGCTCGTATGAAAAACTTTCCGCTCGCGCGGTATATTGTCTATTCCATACTAGTTATAGAATATACTACTATGGCATCGTTAGCTCAGAATGTACCTATTTTAGCCTTTTTACTAAGAAAAAAAAACAGTCTTCTACACCGTTTCTGTCACTTTTGAGAACGGAATCGTGTTCAGAGTGCCCGTGTATTTATGAAGCGATATATCATCAGGGTTTGTTTTTTTTTTAAGTTCATCAGGGTAGTCGGGTTTTTAATTGTTTTAAACGCGCCTCATTTCGAGGCTCGTTTGGCTTTTTCCGCTAAATACTTATTTATACGCAATAAAAATTATAGTTTTATTATTGTAAATATATTTACATTTAGTAATTAGTATGTTTATCTTGCAACTAATTTATCTCAGAAATATATTCGGCACCCACACTTTAAAAAATAATCTCACTGGGTCATTCCGTGAACTTCACATTTTTAACGTGTGTTACTAAAGAATCTTCCTTTTTTAAATATTTTTATATTTTTTATTGTCATTTTCGCACTTTATAATAGTTATTTTCTTAACTAGTGTATTAAGTGGATAAAATCACTTAATACACGAGTTGAGAATTTAATTTTATCCAACACCTTTTATTTTTAAATAAAAATCTATAATTTTGCGAAAAATTATGTCAAAAATATTAAGATTAAGTTTTCTTAATACTAAAATAATAGGTAGCCATGGCCTAAGTATGCCTATTAAAAATAATCCATTGCTAGTTTTACATTTCTTACAAACGTCAAAATGGACGCGGTGATGACAGAATTTTTAATAAAAACAGTATTTTATTCAAAAACTAAAGAATAATTTGGGGTTTTCTTTAATTTTTATGGTTTAGTTAACGTGCTTCTATTTATAGAATAGTTATAATACTTAATTAATAGTCCAAACGAATTACTTAGTAGCTAGTGCGTATTTTCCATCCGTTGACTACGACAACGGATGGGAAGTGACGATCAGCTGATTTTACATATCTGCTGTCAGAATATTAGTAAAAGTCGAACACATAACCTCAAATTGACAAACTAATTTTAAGATAAATTTTGCGTTTTTTTTTTATGTTTAAGTCGTAGAAAAAATAGGATACGCACCTCGACGCAAACCATTTCAGTGCACTAAAAACTAGGTTCACGTACTCGGTGCGTAATATAATATTATACATGAAGCACGTTTTTTGCAACGAAAATATAGTATATTAAAGTACTAGTTTCATAACATAGAATTTAGCGCACGAGTACAAGTTTAGAAAACAAACTGCTTGCCTCGAGTTTTCTAAAGTACTAGTGCGCTAAAAACGTGAAATAAGTGCTTTAATATACTATTTGAATTTTCGATGCAAAAAAACGTTGCAAGCTTCAGCTTCATTATTATACCACAGACAGTTAAACATCACTAAAAATTTAAAAGGTGCAGCCAATAAAAACCATTCCTTTAATTAAAAGTTAATCTCTAAGAATACCTGATAAATATAAATTCTTTTGATTTTTTTACCTTATGTCGAGAAATCTCACTCAGATATCTGTCATTTTTCATTAATTCGGAATCATGATTGGCTGAAATTAATATTTTCCCAGTATAACAGAATTTAGTCAAATTAAAGCAAAAGTAAGAAATCTCACTTCCCCTTGTCCTGTTTCGAAATGACAACAATTCTAACCTTAAACAGTTTTGTAATGTCAAAAGTTCTAACCCTAAATATATGTTCTCTTTGTCAAATAACAAGTCGTCAATAAGTTATTAAGTAAAATATATTTTACCTACCTCTGTACGATTAAAGAAGCCTGTTTTAACTAATTATCTTAAAAATTATTATGAAAATATTCTACAGACTTAAGATGTTTTCTGTAAACGAACTGAATTTATAGGTTCTGTTGCTGTTTGACAGCTCGTTACTGAGAATAAGTGAAAAATAAAAGAATAACGCTTTAGCTAGGTTTTTAATAATCTAAGCTTTGTTCGGGATACGCTAGAATCAGTTCTGGACTACTGTTTATTGGTTATTTAAAGTCACATGGTAATAAGGATTAAACCTCCATTGGTCAGAACCAGTTCTGAACAGTTCTGAACTCGAATCTCGAACAAGCCTCTAGAGTCCCATATTAAAGTATATTCAACTTCATGATTCAGTCGAAGTAAATAAAAGAATCGCGCAGGCTGCAGCTGGCGCGGGGTTTCATTGGTTAAAACACTCGAATGTTGCGAGAGTAGGGATGTAAATTAAACAGGTCAGTACGTGAGCACTTGCGATGAAGCGTGCAATGCACTGCAATGGACCGTTATATAGAAATATTTTGTTTTGAGTCCTACCCTGTCACTAAATCCGTCATTGTCACGTGCGTTTGTTTACACTTACTTCATTTTGAAGTTGAATATACTATAAATATCTAAAACCCAAAGGTCTTTAAGCCAGATATATCAAATGCCAATCAAACATAAAAATTAATAAATGAGAGTATGATATTACGATCTTCCTTCTACTTAGGGCAGAAAAGTTCTAATGCGTATATTTAGTTAATAGCGACCCTTCCCATTTTGTAACGTGGAGAATACGCTCATTTAGTGTTGAATAATTAGGATGGAACAAAACTTTCTGTTTTAGAAATCATTGTAAAATTAACAGAAGACTTAGCTGGGATTGTCTAAGGGGGGCAATACAATTTGCTTCATATTCGTCATAAAATAAAAGTATTTTGTTTTTTTGATTTTGCTTTCCCTGAGAAAATTCATGTGTTAGTCCGTCTGTCCGGGAAATTTTTGACCACTCGATAACGCTTTGAGCTAAAAACTGTTTTAGACCATAGATTTTTTCGTTTGTTGAATTTTGTTCAATGTTAACTAGCAAAAATTGTATATTGTTTTACTAAGAGGAAAAGTGAAGCGAAGCGGAGTTCGGAAACTACAGACGAGTAAAAAAAGCACTTTTCCTCTGTGTAAAACATACTATTTTTTCTTCAAGCATCCTATATATATTTTTTTAAATATTAATTTTTGAATTTAATTTATTCAGTAATAAAGTATGTTTTTTGATTAAAATAGGCCAATAAAACCCTTTCGAAATAAACTTAAACCTTCCTTAGCTCATTTTAAATTCTTTTCATAGGCTAAATCGTACACTTTTCGCGATTTCGATGGTAACTTGTCTAATGTAGCATTTTCAATTTCGGATAGATTTGTAGGTGTGTAAACCATATATTCTTCTTCAATCAGTTTTAATCAATTTTACACAAGGTTTTTGCACAGAATCTCAAGTCAACCACCTGTTTACATAATAAACAAACAAGTTTGAAGTATGACTGTCATCAAAGTCAAAGAGAGCTGCCGCCAGTGGTGGTTTTGCTAACTAACTTTTTTGTACGGCGTACAACAATGAACTCATTTTTTACTGTAAAAAATAGATCACTTCTAAATGGTGTGTTTAGTTATTAAATATGAACATTTTAGTACGCTTGAAGAAAAAAGATGTTTTTGTTTTAATGAACCTACGCCTACAGAAGAAAGTATTTTTTTGTAGTATTTTTTCCATTTTTGTAATTTTTTTTATAAAAATAGCCTAAGGGGAATATACTGTTCTGCTGCAGCAGTAAATTTAAATTTTAAGGGGACGTATAGGAGACTTTTTCAGATCAAAATGATTTTTTCAAACCACCCTAGTAGAGAATACGCTCATTTTGTGTCGGTGTAGCTGCAAAAAAAAAAACAGTCGTAGATTTCGAGAGGGGTGTGAGATTTTAACGGGTAAGAAAAAGGGAAGTCTGAGGACCGCACCCTCAAATTTATAAATGAAAATCTATGGTGTTTTTTTTTTCACGTTTAATCTGGATCGTAGACAGTTTCACTGGTAAAAATAATATTTTTAAAGCCTGGAAAATATACAATGCTTCGCACTTCATACAATTATCTTCGTAATAGTTTATCGATATAATATATATTATAGACTATATTATAGACAGATATACCGGGAGTTTTATTTATGGCTACCCCTAAAATTAAGATTATTCTTTATTCGATACAAAAGAAACTTTGGTGATTTATATAATTTTACGTTGGCTATAAAATGGCGTATTTATTTTTTTGTTTCACTTCCGGTTTCGCCAGAGGTGGCATAAATATGTTTTTTTTAATGGAACACCCTGTTATTTTTAAATTTTTGAATTCATACGATAATTCTATTTATAAAAAACTGATTGTTTTGTTTAACTTTTTTCATCGTTTTCGTTTTTATCGTATAAAAACGAGACACTTAAGAGCAAAAAAAGATGTTACATAAAACTTTTTTTTATTGCATACAAAAATACTTAAAATTTACTTAAAAGTTGTGAAGCTTTTATAAGGTGAGTGCCTTCCCTCCTAAACTGCCATGCCCCCCCCCCCCCGGAGTCGGCGCCTATGGTAGCCAAATAGCGTAAAAATTACATTAAAAAAAATATATTTTTATTTATTTTTACTTCCAATATACCTCATAGTAGAGTAATGTTATGACGAAAAAAATTAAAAAATACAGATGTTGACGTATTTAATCGTTTTGAGGTTATACATTCCGAAAAAACGGTTTCTGATGTCGGTCCCGCCGTTCAAAGCGAGGTTCAAAGGACTACAGGCATACCTATAGGTATGTTTGTTTTTGTATGTTTGTTTTTTAACCTCGTACTATTCTACTTAATTAAGCATCCCCTAAGTCCAGGACTTGTGTGTGCTAGTAGTAGAGGAAACCACCGGCTTTAATTGACTCTCGAACCAATATATCTAGGGAGTACGCCTTCGCCAAATTTCAATTATTAATTAACTGAAAAAGGCAATCGGCGCCAGTGAAGTTTGAACTCACGATCATTAGCTCAGTGTCAATGCTATATCCATGCCTTAGACCGCTGAGCTAATTCTCCCAGGTATACAGGCATTTCACAACCAAAACCAAACTTTCAACTTAAGGTTTTTTAGGAGGTTTTTCTTTAACCTTACAAATAAGGGTAGTTAACTGATGAACAATAATTAAAAAAAAATAATTTTCTTAAAAATGTCTCTAACGATTTTGCTCACGTTAATATTAAATTACATACATAACATGCCATTACAGATTTTCTCCACAGAAAAAAAGGATTGAACCAAGGACACGTATATTTCGATAGGTTCAAAGTCATATTCTCTTGTTACAAGCTAACATTTCTTTGAACCAAAGTACAATATGCTTGAATAAAGGGCGCGGGTTTTTGAATAAAGATCCGTGCTCTTCATTCAAGGACATTGACCTTGGTTCAAAAATGCTAGCCTTGAAACAAGAGAATATGGCTTTGAACATATCGTGTCCTAGGTTTAAGGAATCCTTTTTTCCGTGCCCAGAAAAATCACATAGACGTTTTTTTTTAAGCTTTGGCGAAGGCGCGTTAAAATTTACATTTGGGGGTAATTTTATTTAGGTATTATTTATTTAAAGTCTTTCTGGGATCTGACCGAGGACCTGACCAAGCAGGTAGTTTATACCATACTTTTTCAAATAATAAACAAAATGGAAACTAAGTAAAAAAAAAATAAAATAATCAAAATCTCAAAATAACATTTTTGCGAAAAAGTAAGTGTTGTGGAATTGTACCATTTATTTTTGTATGAACTAATCTGGGGTGAAGTATTCTTTTTCTGGCTTCAGTATTTAATTTCTTTCGATTAATCTAATATTTTCATTTTAATTAAGTGTGTGCATTTAATTAAGTTTACGATGACAATTATAGAAACGGAATAGGAAAGCAGAAGAAATAGAGTTATTAACCCAATAACACAAATAATAATATAGTTATTCTTAAATACAAATCCAAGAAAAAAATAATTGTTTTACTGTTTTCACTTCTGTACAATGTCTTTTATTTTTAACCGACTTCCAAAAAGGAGAAGGTTATCAATGGAGCTCTTTACAACTAGAATTATGAAACAAAAGACGTCTACCCTATCTCTATCTCATTTTTGCTACAATTTCCAGCCAACCAAATAAATACTGTATTTGTTTTTTATACAACAAATACAGTATTTATTTAGTTGGCCGGAAAGTGTAGCACTGAGCGGCACGAACGAACATAGCTAATGTAAATCTGTAGAATAAGACAATTCTATTAAAATTTAGATGGCGCCAGTAAGTAAAATAATATAGTTACACATTTCGCCCGGCCAAGTAAATATTGTATTTGTTCAACAAAGAACAAATACAGAATTTGTTTGGTTGGGTGTAAGTGGGAGTGTATGTATGTCTTCTATACTTTTTGGGTAGAACTTTTGTCCCTGTCTAATCTAACGGGAGAAATCGCCATTCGACGTGTGACTTATTTTTTTTATGTTTGTTCCCGCATAACTTTGGAACGGATGAACGGAATTTGATGAAACTTTTTGCAACTTAAAGAGGGCATTCATGAGGTGATCCTGTTTCAATTTGACGCTTGGATAATGCTGGGTAAGCTGGATAATTAAGATAAATCTAATCGTTTTAACGAAATTTCACTTAAAACCGGCTTAATTTGGTTTTAATACAAACCAAATTTTTAGAAAATTATCGGATAACTCGGATCCAAAATGATAAAAAATTGCGTTACGTAATAATTGAACGTTCCCTAGCTTGATTAAGGGGTTACTCAAATATTACGGCAGGCTAAAAATCTTTTTTCTATTCTATGGACCTGTAATATTAAAATACCAAGAGAAAATTATAAAATGTGTGATATGATTATGGTATGGGCGTTATTTGATTATTACTTAACGCTTAAAGTTTAACAAAGATTTTTTTTAGTATTTCGTTTAAAATAAGGTTGGTTGGACTCTTGGGCGCTGAAATAAAAATACTACTAAATTTATTTTTTAGAAATTTATCTTTAAGATGATGGCGTCACAACGCACTCATAGTTGTGACGTCAGCAGCCTGCCGAGATGGAAGGACAACTATAATTTAGCTTAGATAACGTTACAAATCTACGAGTTCTGTGTCTCTAAAAAGTAAAAAATAATTGCAGCAATAGAGAATGGGAGTTTGCTCAACACGGTGGCACCATCTAGCGCTAGAGCGACCAAAATCAGCTGTCAGATTTATCACTAAAAATGAGCTGTTACACTTAGATTAGGGAAAATAGGCCATGAAAGTTGCATTCGGAAGCAAAATTAAACTTTTAAGCCGATATTTAAGCTACTTTCCATCCAACTGAGTATTTAGATTAGGTATTCTCAGTTAGAGTCCGCGCGCGATGAGAATGGGACAGCGACGTCATAAACCTAATGACGACACTCCGCACAACATATGTAAACAATCTGTTTTCGCTTACTGCGAATTCCGTGTTTAATGACGTACCATTCTTATCGCGCGCGAACTCTAACTGTCAGTTTTAGACTCCCTGATTGGTTAGATTTGACAGTTAACTGAGTATAATCTGAGTTCTCAGTTCAATGGTAAGTAGCTTTACTAAAAAGGTAGTAGATTACCTCGTAGATTACGCAGTGTTTAATCCAGTAGATCATCGAGTTTGGATGGCGCAACTTTTACGTCCCCCCATATTCTCTTGTTTCAAGACTATAATTTTCTTGAACCAGTCAATGTCCTTGAATGAAGAGCACGGGTTTTTAATTTAAAAACTATTTTTGGAATAAAATTATCCAGTTCTTCTTCTTCTTTAAAAGCTTATTGGTGTAGGACTAATCCTTTTTATTCAGTTGTTTTTTTTTGCGGTTTGATTGGATTGCAATTTGTCATGGATAACTAGATAGGTAATAAGACAGCAAAAAGAAATATTTTTTTCAATTTGAAATTAAAATTGATTTAATAATTTATTAAAATTAGTAACAATCGAACAAAAACTATTGTATAATACACGGGCAAAAAAATAAATTTTGTAGGTTTATTACCCTCGGGCTGGAGGTCCTCGGCTTCTAAAAACCTACTCTATCGAAAAATTGAACTTTTCACCCTTGTGTTATAAATAACAATTAACTTTTCTCTAGTTGGGCCCCTCATCTTATAAATCTCATCAGCCTCAGGCAGCCCAGTCCGACAATGGGGATTGAGTAGTTTTTCCGTGTACAGTGAAAACGTAGCTTTAGAAGCATCAGGAATTTCAAATGTTTTTTTAGATAAGTGTTCGTAATTTATATTAACAATTCGAGGCATCTGTTTATCAACGGTAATGTGGCTGGAGCCAATAGACCTGAGTTCTGTTCCACCTCTCAAGACCATAATATGATTCATGTAGAACGGAATGGTATGCAATGACACTCTCTTTTACGAGAATATAGAGGAAAGTCGCCTAATTTCGGATACCATTTACAATGTATTCAATATTTAATACTCGGTATTACTTTTTGATATTTTTTTTATATAACCAGATACAACTTATTATAGCGAACCATGATTTATTATAAAATCAATTTTATTACTGTTTATTTTTTCCAAAAAACACGGTTAAAAAAAATCAGCGCATTTTTGTGCATTTGAAAAAGGGCTCCTAATTTCGGACATATCCGAAAAAATTTTTTCAAGAGTAGATCTGAATCCCATTGCTTATGTTTCTTGTTATTCCTTCACATTTAAGACGTAATTTAATCATTAAGCGATTTTCTACGAAATACTATAGGAACTATAATTTTAGATTCCCAATTTCGAATATCTTAGTATCTTAGGTAATTTTCGTTTTTTCAAAATTGTTTATCTTAGTTTGTTGTATCATTATAAAAATAATAATTAATGGTTGGTTATCCTGAATAATAATTACGTTGCGGATATCCGAAATTGGGAATCAAATGCACAAAAATGGTCTATCCAAAATTAGGCAACTTTCTGCTTTTTAGATTAGAAATTTGTAGAATGTTTACGTTTTCAAATTGCTTAATTATGAATAGTGGATCAACTTAACTAACATCATAACATACCCAAGACAGAATCACGAACTTTTATAACGATTATTTATAAAATAAACAAGCATAATAATGCAAGTGAGCACAAAACTGCCATTTGCAATATAAACGATTTGTGCTGCCATTTAAAGGGGAGAAGCTCTACCGTTATCATATTATAGGACGGATTAGTTTGACTTTTGGCTTCACATAAAAGTAGGTTTCTGTTTACCTTTGCACTAAATACACTACTATCCGAAATTTGGAAACCATCCGAAATTAGGCGCATTTCCTCTACAGGGTTATTCAGAAATAAGTTCGAGAAATTTAAGAGGTGATTCTACGTTAAAAAAAATGAGAAAAAGTTCCTATAAAGGTTGGTCCGGAAATTAGCCCTAAGGGAACTGCGGCCCTTCGAAGATGGACATATTGAATGAGGAACAAAAAAAAGCACCAATAAATTTTTAATTCTGCAGGGCGATTCTTCATTTAAAATTAAGCAAAAAGTATTCTTCACCAAAACACCTAAGTTTAATATTAAAGGAGTAATAGCCTTTTAAAAAGTAACATTTTTAGTGGCACAAAATTTTACTTCCTTTTAATTGCATTTTTTTTTGAAAACGGTTGCTCCTGCAGTTTACACTATATGACATTTTTTATGTATTTTTACTCAAGGAATCTATATTTTTTACAAAAAATCCAAAAAAAAATTACATAAAAAAGTTTGGGGCAAAAATGTTAAGCCTCATATATTTTGTCCGCCTATGCACGCTTTTGGATAAATTCAAAAAAATAAATTAATATAAACTTATTGCCCTTTTTAATACTAATATACATGCAAAAGCTCGTCGCTCTAGCTTAAAGGGTACAAAAGTTATTGATTAAAAACATTATTTTTATTGCAATTTTAAAGAGCCGTAGCTCCCTTAGGACTCATTTCCGAACCAACCTTTATATGAATTTTTTTTCATATTTTTTAACGTAGAATCACCTCCTAAATTTTTCTAACTTATTTCTGAATAACCCTGTATATTTGTTATCCATACACCTACAACACTGTGAAAAATATTTTTTCTACGACTGCTTTAGAATGTAAGCAAATACACACACTTTTCAAACACAGAATGAATCCATTCTAGCTCTAGATACGGTATGAATATTCCATATCAAGTGTTAGAATGATCACATGTGGTGCCATCTCTTGTTTATAAAATTAAATAAAACTGTAGCAAAATTAGCAAAAATATATTTATTTTACCATGAAATATTGAATAATTTAATGCAATTTAAAGTTTTGCGTTAAAATTAAATAAAGTTTATTAGTTTAATAGTTTTTCTTAATATTTGACCAGTTTTTTATATATTTAGTTCAAAAAATTAAAACTGCTCCATCTATTGTTAAATATTTAAAGCTGATATCTGTCACAACTATCTGACATAACCTTCAATTTTGCATTATAATTTGTAAATATAAATTAAATAAAAATCTTTTTTAACTACTGATTTTATAAAATTATTAAATAACATTAATTGCTTTATTTAAAAATATGTGTTTCGTTTCGAGTCACAAAAAACATTGTTTTTAACCTTGTCCGCAGTTTAAAGCCATACAGTGTTTCATATTTGCAGTCGAAGAAAAAGTATAGTCTACAACACGTATGGAATAGCAATTCCGCGCTCGCGGGACCGTCATACTTGCCTGCCGGCTCGTATGACAAACTTTCCGCTCGCGCGGTATATTGTCTATTCCATACTAGTTATAGAATATACTATACTGCAATTTAATAACCGGCTATCGGTACCAGAATTTTAAAAGAAAATTTTAAATTTTTTACGAATTTCATACCGTAGTTAAAACAAGCTGTGAAGATATGTAATGCTACGCATTCCATTATATACTATTCACAGGAAATAATATATTGCATTTTCCCAAATACTTTAAAAACTCACGGGTAGCCTTAAACAAAGTTAAATGGAAAGTCAAAGCACACCGGATTTTTTGATTTCAGGTTGTTATTGGGACATTTCCAAACAGTTTTTGACAAAAATTGAAATCGCTCCCGAAGCCGTTTTTAAATAAAGTCGTTCTTCTTCAAGTTTTTCCTGACATCACAATACGAAGTTTTTTCTATAGCATAGGTACTGCCATAGAGAAGAAAAGAGGACTAACAGTCCAGCCTGCGCAAGATTATTTTGTGACAGAACGGGGTAGCGAAATGACGTAACGCGATTTATCTGCCCTTGCGCAGTACGCATTTCTATCAGCTGTGAAATACTGTCGGTTATGCTGTCATATAAGACATTAAAATTTTACTGCAAGAAAAATAGTGTGTATTTTAATGTTTTTTATAAAATGTAAGATAACTAAATCAAAATTAAGTAATTGTTATAAAATCTAATCAGTAATGGTCAAAATAGTAACGTTATAACTATAGTTTCTATTTTTGACATGAAAAACAGAAATATTTGGATTATAAAACATAAAATATATCAAAAAAGGCTGTGGTAAAAGGTGGGAAATGGCTTATAAAACAAGTTCAATAAAATTCGTAGAATCTACGAGGTAAATATCTAAATAAAATTAGGCAACCCTCCATACATAAATATCACACTAGGTTGATATGAAAATATCAAACTATTTCTAAACAACAAAAGAGTGTGCTAAATGTAATTTTCATAGAGGATCGTAAGAAAAAATATTTGCTATCTTGATTGAAAAAACACACCATAGAAGTAGATGAAGATATAAACGTATATTTACATCACTAAACCGTTGTTCTACTTTCTACTGATAGTACTAAGAATTGAATTTGAAATATCAAAAAAATAAATTAAAAATGTAAAAAAAAACAGTGCAGTTTTTAACGCATAAGAATCTACTATAGTCCGTCCAATTATGCAAGATAGTAGTTGAAAATTCCCGCGATATTTAAGCTTGGTTAAAAACTCGTACCTTTTAACATATAAAATATTGTGACATTTTTGTCTATGACAATGATTGACGGTCGTTAAACCTAATAAAAGAAGAGAAAGTTACATAAAAAAATGGTTATACTTAATGTTATTTTGTATGGTATTGAAAAAGGTACTTTTTTGGTTTATTCTTCATACACTCACACTAAATTAGCATATTCTACATATTGTACAAACGTAAATTATATTGAGCACAAGGAAAACGTCAAATTGTTAGGTTACAATTACAACTTAAGGTCTATCCAGAGGCTCGCATAACAACTATTACAAGATACATAACGACACATCAAACCAATCCTGGCATCGCATTCTTATGTACTATGCTTGTTATGCGAGTCGTTGTATAGGCCCTTTCCAGGATAACAGTACGGACATTTGTTAAATTTTTGATACACTACGATTTATGCATAATTATGCTATTTATGCGCTCTGTGGTGTAAAACGGGCCGCGTCCCTTACTATCTTGCATAACTGGACGGAGTATAAATGTGGTCACGCTGGATCACCGTGTAGCTCAGATTGCATTTGAATGTTTACCTCTCTTTTAAAGTGTATCATGCAATTGTCGGCTATTTAATTTCTAAACTAAACCAAACCAATAATTCCAGAATCTACATTCTCTTTAATAATCGTAAATAGTAAACTTTCTTTTCGAGAAAACAATTCAATATTTAAATTGTATATTGTTTTTCATTTGCAAATTTAGTTCGTAACCATTTTAAATTAATGTGAGGAGTGCAAATCAAAACGCCTATTGGTACTTCATCCGGGATCAAAATTAAAAAATAAGTAGAAAACAAAGAACTTTTACCTCAAGAAGGAACATGATGAAATCTACCGTATGCTTTGTTTGAAGCGTGAACCAACTACGGTGAGGGGCTGGTGGGGAGTGACTATTGTTTACACTTAGTACGCGTAAAGAGAGAGTAAGAATGTGTAAACTCACAGTCTAATGTCGTAAAATGACTGACAGGGGTACAGTGTTGCCGATTGGAAACATATACTTTGGATATTTTATTATAAATTTTAAAAAACATTAGTTCTGTATGAGTTTAGTTTAGTAGTTTAATTTTAATAGATTTAAATATACTATATTATTAAACATAATTATAGTATACACAATAAAGTTTTTTACATTTTTAATTTAAGTATAATGATTCGAATTCATGATAAGGTGGAAACTACGCAACATCGCTACTAGGTAGCCTGAAAGTCGACTAGCGACATCTACATTTTACACCACTAAGCTATATCGCGTTTCTGTTAGTAAATAAACAAACAAAAAGATGACACCTTCATAAACATTGGTCTGAAATTACTTCTTGAGGTAAAAGTTCTTTGGTAGAAAATATAAATATGTAACTGTCAAATTTAAGTTTGAAAATGAAGCTATAACTACTGTCATTTTTAGTTCCCAAAGCCCAACTTTGTTGCTAAACTCACGCATTATAATGCGTGACCCCTATAGGGGTCGTCACACAAACTGACCAAAATTTATACACTACATACCCCGTTTCTCGCGTTATTAAAGGATGAAGAGATTTAATATTTTGGCTACCCCCCCCCCAATATGGGGGGGGGGGTGTTAGGGGGGGTAGCCAATATAAAATCTCTACTGCGTTTAATAACGCGAGAAACGGGGTATGAAGTGTATGAATTTTGGTCAAATTGTGTGACCCCCCTATTGGGGGGAGCCAAAATATGAAAGCTCTACATCTTTAATAATGCGAGAAACGGGGTATGAAGTGAATTAATTTTAATGAAAAACTATGAATCTTTGTATATCGGTATAATTGTAATAAATAAATAAGATCAGCCGAGCGCTTTCGCTTCAATCATCGAAGCATCTTCAGGGCGGGCCCTGCAAGAACGGTGAAAAAACGGTTTGTGAAAAAATATAAAAAATATAAAAAGGAAGAAAATTTTTTTTTTAGTTGTTTTGTTTTTCAACTTACTTGTCAGGTTTTTATAGACTGTGGGCACTTTAGAATACGTACATTTAAACATATAGACAATAAATTAAGACGGTTACATTTAAAATAAAATAATTTAGGTTAAAAGACACATTTTGGCAGATGACAGAAGAACAATGAATCGGCATATTTTTTGATTGGTGTTAAGTTAGCCTATAAGGTAAAAGCGCGGCAATTTTGAAAAAAGCTGAGGGATGGTCAAATAAGACTTTTAAATATGGGGGTGAAATTTCTGTTGGAATTAATTTGGGAGTTTAAGCAAAGGTCTTGTCTGTCTTTTATGGCTCTTGAAATCTCCAAGTCCTCCATGAGACCCATACATAGGAAAAACTTGTCGCCCCGCAATCACGAGAGCCAAAGAACACATAAAAAGAATTAGAGAATCACAATTTGGTCACCACCTATCTTATAACAACCACTCTTTTGATTTTGATAACGACATCAAAATCCTCCATAACCTAGATTTACATAAATTCAGCTTAAAATTGGGTCTCATGGAGGACTTGGAGATTTCAAGAGCCATAAAAGACAGACAAGACCTTTGCTTAAACTCCCAAATTAATTCCAACAGAAATTTCACCCCCATATTTAAAAGTCTTATTTGACCACCCCTCAGCTTTTTTCAAAATTGCCGCGCTTTTACCTTATAGGCTAACTTAACACCCATCAAAAAATATGCCGATTCATTGTTCTTCTGTCATCTGCCAAAATGTGTCTTTTAACCTAAATTATTTTATTTTAAATGTAACCGTCTTAATTTATTGTCTATATGTTTAAATGTACGTATTCTAAAGTGCCCACAGTCTATAAAAACCTGACAAGTAAGTTGAAAAACAAAACATCTAAAAAAAAAAAAAAATTCTTCCTTTTTATATTTTTTCACAAACCGTTTTTTCACCTTTCTTGCAGGGCCCGCCCTGAAGATGCTTCGATGATTGAAGCGAAAGCGCTCGGCTGATCTTATTTATTTATTACAATTATACCGATATACAAAGATTCCTAGTTTTTCATTATACATTCACGGTATACACGTCAAACCCACAGTAATTGAATTAATTTTGGTCAATTTGCGTGACGTATTTTATGGACGACGCCTTAAACAAAAATGTGATTATTACCATTTATTTTTATTTACAAGAACGTCTATACTCTGCTTGTTATACATCGCAGTGACTAATACCTAAAACGAACTACGCTGCTCTCGTATAAGGAGTTCCCATCAGACGAAGTTACGCGAATCAGACCCGAATTGATATGATCTTCGCCTTTTACCACAATTTCGCAAATTTGTCACTGCGATGTATTTCAGACACAGATAATACACGGAGAATTTGTTATCGTGGTAAATACTAAACGTTTATGCCTATTTGGAACCCCAGGCAACATTTGTAATGTAACTAATTACAAGTTGTTACAGTAAAACATAACAGAACGTTATTTTTTAATCACAAATGTTGCCTGGGGTTCCCAACAGGCAAAAAAGTCCAGTAGGGGTGACCGGGGCTAATTGTCGCACTTTTCATTCAAAGTCAGTTTTTTCCTTTATTTTAGTTTTTTTTTTAATTGACCAAATGGTAATTTTAGCTGCATGTTTCAGTAATATTATTATAAGATAAAACATGGAAAATTTTACAGGGTATTAGAGTTATGATTTTTTTTTATGAAGTCTCGACAAATGCGACAACGTGCCCCGTCACGGGGCATGTTGTCGCAGCTCTTAAAGTATATTTTTTTGAAGAAATATAAAGGTATTTAAAAAAAATATAAATAACTAATAAGACATGTGCCTTCCCAAAAGCCGATTGTTATCTAACTTTTTACTCTTGTACCAACATTGTCAACTTTATAATGAAATAATATTTTTTCTATTTTTTTTTTTTTAATTTAATTTAATAAACGATTTTATTTGCTATCCTATTAAGTTTCACTTTTAAACACAGTTTTGAATAATAAAAATGCGAAAAAGGAAATGTTATACTATGAACATATCTCCAGATCATGCGACAACTAGCCCCAAACCAAATGCGACAACTAGCCCCAGTGGTCAATTTTACCTTATATATCAAGTACTGTCTAATTAACGAATAAACACTCCTAAATGACAATATCAACAAATAATATACACCTTAAACTATTAATATACATATAATTTTCTTATCTTAATATTTTAAATCCCTCACAATAAGAAAAAATATTTACCACAAAAAAATTACTGGACCCTTTAATTTTGACATTTTTTAGATTAAATTGCTGCTCTTTTAACTTATTGCTTTTAAGTTTACAAATGATAAATGACACTTTTTTAACGCAGAGGTTAATCTCGATTTGGTGCAGAAAACTATTTTACTTTTTGAGATACAAGCACTTCGACAACTTACCCCTGCGACAACTAGCCCCGGTCACCCCTATACTACGATAAAGAATTTTCAGTTTATAACTATTATAATAAATTACATTACATTACATAAAAATTAAAGATATTCAATGATTCCTCAATACTGATAGGTACATTTAATTGATACCAATAATTTTTTCGGCAAAACCCATTTTCGCAATCATGGTGTAACTGAGTTATAGATGGAGTTTTTAGCGTAAATTTATTCTTCTAAGGTTACTTAGATTATTTCAAGTAATTTTAAGTATTTATTAATTTTTGGTTAAACTGGTAGGGTTTAAAATATTTTTATGACAAAAATTGACATTTTATGCGAATAAATGAGGCGTATAGTGCAAGAGTGGCCCATCTCACTTTTTAATATCGAGATAATGGCTATTTAAATTTCTCCGATTTATTAATCTTTTATCTAGGACGCATTATTTTATTTAAAATTTTTCTGTTAGGGTTTTTAGACTCATTCAAAATTAAGGTAATGTATGACAAACAAAATTATTTTACTTTCTTTACTTTCTTAGAGAAAAAAATTGGTGGGTCACTATTGCACTATACATTGTGTTCATTTTGGGTCACTATTGCATTACGAACGAGATCTGATCTTTAATAACGCGTTTTTTTGAGTAGATCTAACCTCACATTTTACTTCGAAATTTTAATTATTTTTACATGTGAAAGAAATGTTCGTTATTTAATAACAGAATAGTCAAAATACCAATAATTATGCTCTGGAGTAGTTAAATAAACGTTTTTTTACTGTTCTTAGAGTAATTATCTTTAAAAATGAAGAATAACTAATGCGTAAACATTGTTCAAGTACCTAAATGGATTTCAGTTCCTATGATCTCAAAGTTTAAGGTAAGTTGTAATTATTTTTTATTAATAAAGCAAAATGTACAAAATTGGTAACATGACGCTCCTGCATTTGTGCAGAAAATGATTTGTTTTGGGGCGAACAAATAACTTTCTCGATAAAACAAATTTTGTTTTTTTTAAGAATATTTCTAAAATTATCTTTATAAATCCTTGGTAAAACCTGCCTTGTTAGCTTTTTTAAGAATAAAATTGACATTTTTAATGATACAGTTGGCTTTTACAACATCCCCAATAATATTTTTGACTGGTAGCCTATACCTGTGGGCCACTAATAAAAGCGATAATTTTAATAATGCAATAGTGCTTTAAATGCTTGTATCGTGCCAAAAAGTCCAAACCCTGTTATGAGGGTGGTATGTAATGAAAAATATAATGTTCTTATTACATTTATAAAAAAAAAACGCAAATCTCAAAAAAATACATATGGGCCTCATACACGCCTCAAATATTATAATATTAATAATAATAGATGCTTTAAACATTAAATCTTGAACCTGGTCTATAACTTTTAAAATAAAGAAAAAAGGAGGGGTGTGCCATGGTCTTGTTATACCCGGTATAACGGAATGCGTAGAATTAGATATTTTCACGACTTGTTTTTATACAGATTCGTAAGTATAAAAATATTTATTAATAAATTATTATATTTTTCAAGTGAGATCCGGTACAGTTAACAGTTTTATACATTACTGATTTTGATTCCGATTACGTTATAACAAAACAAAACCGTTGTGAAAAGAACTAATGAGCAATAATAAATTGTTAAACAAATGGATATAATGTTTTGCATATCATGTCATAGTCAGATACTCTTTAAACTGCTAAAGACCACTTTACACGGAGCAATTTGTACGCAAGTTTGATGCTATGCAAGTTTGCTGCCAGATATAGCATGAGGACAATTGGGCATTGATTTGCCTTTTCACGGAGCAAGTTGTACGCAAGTTTGGTTGCAAGGTAAACAGTGCTGCCAACCGGACAATTTTGACTTGTCTCTGCGTTTGTTGACAAAAACGTAACCTAGCATTTGCTTTTTTAAGGAAGTTTTTTAGTTAGACAGACCGACCTTTTATTAATAATAATAATTATTAACATGTGCAGTTGCTACTATATTAGTAAAATGAAATAGTTTGGTAACTTTTATTCCAGGTTGGTACTACAAAAATAACCATAAAACTTGCGTGAAAATCGCCGAAAAATAGAACATGTTCTAAATAATTTGATGTCACGAAAATGGCCTCAAACTTGCCTGAAGGCATGCGCAGTGACTGAATCATTCTTGCAACAAACTTTGTCACCTATTTTGACAATCCGTCGTATAAGAACAACAAGGTTTGGACAGTATAAATTATAGATTTGAGTTATGATCAATCAGAACTTTAAAATCATGAAACTTACCTTAAATTTCATAATTGAGTGGTATATTATGCTGTGTTGGGCTTATATTAGGATAAATTAGTACCCATAATACACAATTTACTAATATTTTAAATACTAGCTAAAATAAATTATCAGTTGGAACTTTGATTACCCAAAAATCTATGAAAAGTAGTAGTCTAACAGTGTTCTAACTGAGTTTGAACCGTTTTGCATTAAATTCACATATATTTTGGCTGTTTGTTTTAATAATTTGTACATAAATGCAATATTTTGCATAAATTATTATTAAACATTATTAAAATTGATAATTAGTAGTTATTTCGCACAAGCATTCCTCATCAACCTCCATAATTTTGGTAAAAATCACAGGGCAACCTTTTTATGCATTAGTGACATCGATGTGACTTAAGTTAATTTTTATTAACGATGTACCTGATTTTTAAGTAAGAAATTCAAATTAAACTTTATTATCTGTTAGAATCTCGTTGCACTAAAAAAATATCAAAAAAGCAGATAGAACATGGTTGTATGAAATGTAAATAAAATGGGCTATGTGCATAATATTTTTATTAAATTAAATTAATTAAATTCAGGCAAAAAGGTAGTAAAAAGCTCTATTCAAAATTGCAAAAAAGTGAAAACCTGAAAAAATAGAAGAGACATGGACTAGGCCATATTTGAGTAGAAGGCTACTCAAAAACACGAACACTGTTATGCAAAACTATCTTAAAAAGAAAACTAAAGTATAAAGTTAGAGTTTCAAAGCAGAACCAACTTTGTCCACAACTGTGTCTGGCGCAAAGTCAATTCTCCATTACTGTTTCCGTTTTCTTTTATCTTATAAGATTTATAACAAGTATACTTTTTGTGTGTACCTACCTAATTGTTACTCTAAAATGTAAACATATTAACTATACATATCTATATCTATATCGGTGTTTTTCAAAGAAAAAACCGACATTCGATTTTTATCTTTTAAGAATACGAAAGTTTTTAATTTTTATTTATCGATAACTTTTTTCCCCACCTTACTCGTTTAAATGGAATCATTAAAAAATTCAAGATAAAAAGAAATAAAAATGTAAATATTTAAAACCTCGCGTCAACGCTAGAGTCGACGCGGCGCCTATGCGAGAACTGGAAATTCGCCGATTACTGGTTATTATTAATGTCTCCGATTTAGGATTATTTTTTCAAAAATTTTTTTTTTTTCGAAAAAAACAAGTTTTTTGATTCTTTAATTTTTTTTTATTAGAACTAGGTATATGGGAGAGTATTCTTCTGTCGGCAGCAGTATTTGTTGTTTGTTAAAATAGCGTAAAGATAATAAAAATTTCAAAATAAGCAGTAGACGGCGTAAACTCAGTTATGACTCATCAACGTTGAAAATACACACAGAAACATAGGCTTACGGAATAATTTTGCGGAATTATGAGGGAAATTTTTATAAAGGTCACTAAATCGAAACATTTTACAACTAATTTGTTACACACAACGATTTTGACTATACATATTAACTATACATCGGTGTTTTTCAAAGAAAAAACCGACATTCGATTTTTATCTTTTAAGAATACGAAATTGTTTAATTTTTATTTATCGATAACTTTTTTTCCCACCTTACTCGTTTAAATGGAATCATTAAAAAAATCAAGATAAAAAGAAATAAAAATGTAAATATTTAAAACCTCGCGTCAACGCTAGAGTCGACGCGACGCCTATGCGAGTACTGGAAATTCGGCGAGTACTGGTTATTATTAATGTCTCCGATTTAGGGTTATTTTTTCAAAATTTCGTTTTTCGAAAAAAACAATTTTTTCGATTTTTAAATTTTTTTTTATTAGTACTAGGTATAGGAGAAAGTATTCTTCAGTCGGCAGCAGTATTTGTTATTGTTTGATAAAATACCGTAAATATAATAAAAATTTCAAAAGTAATAAGCAGTAGTCGGCGTAAACTCAGTTATGACTCATCAACGTTGAAAATAAACACAGAAACATAGGCTTACGGAATAATATTGCCGAATTATGAGGGAAATTTTTATAAAGGTCACTAAATCGAAACATTTTACAACTAATTTGTTACACACAACGATTTTGACTATACATATTAACTATACATCGGTGTTTTTCAAAGAAAAAACCGACATTCGATTTTTATCTTTTAAGAATACGAAATTGTTTAATTTTTATTTATCGATAACTTTTTTTCCCACCTTACTCGTTTAAATGGAATCATTAAAAAAATCAAGATAAAAAGAAATAAAAATGTAAATATTTAAAACCTCGCGTCAACGCTAGAGTCGACGCGACGCCTATGCGAGTACTGGAAATTCGGCGAGTACTGGTTATTATTAATGTCTCCGATTTAGGGTTATTTTTTCAAAATTTCGTTTTTCGAAAAAAACAATTTTTTCGATTTTAAAATTTTTTTTTATTAGTACTAGGTATAGGAGAAAGTATTCTTCAGTCGGCAGCAGTATTTGTTATTGTTTGATAAAATACCGTAAATATAATAAAAATTTCAAAAGTAATAAGCAGTAGTCGGCGTAAACTCAGTTATGACTCATCAACGTTGAAAATAAACACAGAAACATAGGCTTACGGAATAATATTGCCGAATTATGAGGGAAATTTTTATAAAGGTCACTAAATCAAAACATTTTCCGACTAATTTGTTACACACAACGATTTTGACTATACATATTAACTATACATCGGTGTTTTTCAAAGAAAAAACCGACATTCGATTTTTATCTTTTAAGAATACGAAATTGTTTAATTTTTATTTATCGATAACTTTTTTCCCACCTTACTCGTTTAAATGGAATCATTAAAAAAATCAAGATAAAAAGAAATAGAAATGTAAATATTTAAAACCTCGCGTCAACGCTAGAGTCGACGCGGCGCCTATACGAGTACTGGAAATTCGCCGAGTACTGGTCATTATTAATCTCTCCGATTTAGGATTATTTTTTCAAAATTTTGTTTTTTGAATAAAACAAAATTTTCGATTCTTTATTTTGTTTTTATTAGAACTAGGTATATGAGAAAGTATTCTTCTGTCGGCAGCAATATTTGTTGTTGTTTGTTAAAATACCGTAAAGATAATAAAAATTTCAAAAGTAATAAGTAAGATAAGTTGAAACAATTATAAAGTATAATTTGTTTAACTCTTTGCTTCCTGTGATGATACATTTTAACCGTGACATCACAATATCTGTCTATATTTAGACCGACTCGAAGAAAATAATAACATTCAATGATTATTTCTATCGATATGAGTAAACTGAAATACTGAGTTTTAAATAAATTTACCCGGTGGGATATGTAAACTCAAACAGGGTAAATGTGAAAAGGGGTAATTGAGAACACTACACCTAAAAATATACAGGTGAAGAGGTCATAACGTCATAACCACTGATCCCAGAAAAAAAAGTGATAAAAGTCTGCTTTTTTGCATAGGGCCATTTTTGCACCGCTGATTACGCAAAAAATAGTAAAAAAAGTGAAAAAAATTGCGACATTAGAGTGGTTCAAAATTTTTTAAAAATATCATATTTAGCTGAAAGTTGGTAATATTAATACGGGCCAAACCCAAAAACTTAAAATTCAAAATGGCGGAATAAATACGGCCGATTTATTTTTAAAATTTTGCCAAAATTAACGAAAAAAGGCACAAAACAAAGAAAGATTGAGAGATTTAACCCATTCTGTTATGGGTTATTTTCCTTATACAGGTGTCTCAACGAAGCAGACTCGGTCGATATATAGTAAAATATCTAACTTTAAAGGGAAAAGTATGGTTTGGTATAACGTAGAACAAAATTCTACATTTAATGAGTAAATAAAAATTATAGCATTCTATAAAAAAAATTATTTTTTTTTAATGGAATGCTATATTATTAAATGTAGAATATTATTCCAAATTTAATGAGCAAATAAAAAATATAGCATTCCATTTAAAAAAATTGAGTTTTTTATGTTTGAACTTTTTCCAAAATTTTGAATATTAATTTTGAACGGCCCTGTATAAAACATTTTATTTTTCGTACATAAAGTAATTAGATACACCCTTTTAAGATAAGTTTGCAAACTTTTATTAATTTTTGACAAAGCAGGTTTTATCTCATCACTGAAAATGCTTTTTTTCTCAAAAAAAATTATATATATCTCAAAAACTATAAACAATAGACCCATATAATATGATATTAAAATAAAGGTATTTTTATGACAAGTAAGATGACATAATAAAAAATATTAGAATTTAAAAAATAGCAATTTGTTAGGTGCTCCAAATTTTGTGCCGGTGAGTGTATTTTTGACGATTTTGGAAATTTTAAAACCATCGTATACTACACTCTAAAAACATGTCCAGCAATTATTGTAGGAGATTTATTGCCAGCAAAATTTAAAGCCTAACTTTATTTTTAAATAGCGATTGTAAAAATACCTTAATTTTTAAAGTAAATTTAAAGCGTTTGACTGTATTAGCGTCGTGTTTTTACAGATTTTTTTACAATTGTTCTTTGTTTTTTATTGTTACTGTGAAATCCAAACCATTTTTACAAGCACTTCCTGTATTTTTCAAGGGATATTACAACCTAAACTGTGGTTTAACTTAAAATTTATAAATAACATGATAAATTAAGCATTATTACAGTTTTTTGTAAATTTGCTTATATGGGATAGTATAATTCAGTATTTCCTTACAAGGATAACTGCTTTAAATTTACTATCACTTTTTACAGTGTACCCTTTTACTACTTAGTAACAGTGAAGAGTATTATAACATTCAGTGATTATCTCAATCGATATACTTATGTATCAACTAAACTAAAATATTGTATTTTAAATGAAAAAGATATTATCAAAAACAAACATACAATGTGCTATGAATAGAAAAATTTTCTACTTAGTATTAAAATATTCTATTGACAGGAAATAGTAAGAAAGGGGCAAACGGTTCAAATTAACAGGAAAATTTTTAATTTCAACAAAATATTTTCGACGAAATACTGCTGCCAACAAAAGAATACGTTCTCATACTTGGGTAAATAAAAAAATATAAACAAAATTTTTGCAAAAAATCGAATTTTTAGAAAAAACTTTTTCGAATTAAAGCAAAAACTTGAAAAAATTAATAAATACCCAATTCAATATAAAAAAAATGAGAAAAAATATACCTACTAATTTTTTGTCAACACAGAAAAGACGAAAAATTAAAAAAAAAAAATAAATTAAAAAAATTGTTTTTAGGGACCATAGTTATGTGTCTAAAGTAACGCAGTTAGGGGGAGAGGGGGTAGCACAGGGGGAGAAGAGTATTATAACGATTATCACTCTTACCCTTGATCTTTACAAAAAAAATCCCAGCCGAGAACTATGGAACTATTTTGAAGCTTTTAACCCCTTCACAGTGACTGATCCAACGAACTAATAACTCTTCTTTCTAGAATACGCGTACCGTTAAAATAAGGTATCGCCAACATCTCGGTTTGTTTGTAAACAAATAGAAGGTATATTCAGGCCTCAACAATAACAATTACCAGTAACTGGTATTGTCTCTGTCAGAACAAAGATGTGCGAGTAAGACAGACGAATGTTTATGTTGCCGACGTTTTTGTCAGTATTAACGAATGATATGCCTATTCTAGAGAGAAGAGTTATTAGTTCGTTGGACTGATCTCAATAGATGCAAAAAAAGTTCCTACCATTTATAGGTATGACCGCTATAGCAGCATCTAAAATTATTAGTTTACCATTAACTAGCTCATTTTCCATTTTGAAGTCGCCATTTTGAAATTTTTAATTTTGACCAAAGATTTGGATTTAGCGAACCCAAAAACCCCTGAGTAAACATTTTCTGCCAAATTCGTTCACTTTAAATTTTTCTGGTCGCCATTTTAAATTTTTTAATTTTGACCAAAGATTCGGATTCAACAACCCCAAAAACCCCGGAATAAGCATTTCCAGCCTGATTCGTTAACTTTCAAATTTTTTGGTCGCCATTTTGAAGCCGCCATTTTGAATGTTTTATTTTTGATCAAAGATGCAGATTCAGCGCCCCAAAAACATACAATATGATATCATGTTAAAAAAAAAAAATTAGCACATTTTTGGCACGAAAACTTTATTTTCACTGCACTGTGAAAGAGTTAATAAAACTGTGCATTAAGTGGAATCCGAGGAAGAATTAATTGGGGAAATAGCTAACGAACTAGAGAAAGAGAGTTCACGAACGAATTGGGAAATTACTTCAAAAATTTAGGTACTTATTTTACAAAATATTTTTCTGTAGAATGCCCCTTGATAAATTGAAATTCAAGTAAACTGCATTGATTTGTGTTAAATAGAACAAATCCTTGCGTCAAAGTAAATAATTATATGTTTATAATATATAAACGGGTATAAATATCAAGGTTTCATAATAACTTTAATAGAAAATACGAAATACGACAAAATAAATATTCAAGGAATTGATCGACTCCTTAGCAGTTTTAAAAATCAATTATTTTTTATACTTATTTTATTCTAAAATAAACTGCTTTTTATTTATTTATTTAATTTATTTATTTACGAATCTTAACCGATCCTTAGAATCCAAAAACAGGATAGATCATATTTAAAATATATATATACATATTTACAGAATTATAAGTTGTATGTACTACTTAAGCTTCGGTTTCCTCCAAAAGTCGCAGTCACTGACGACTGCGACCGGGTAGCCGCGACCAGGTCACAACCCTACCCGTTTTCCTCGATCTCGCCAGTCGCCATTCTGTTAGATGGCCATTTTATAAACATATTTTTTTTTTTTGCGAGTTTATGCCTTTGAATTAGTATGAATATCTCTAAAAAGTCGGTTATTTTAATGTTTCTGAATCTCCTCCTCTTATTAACATTACATCATTAAGAAAAAAGGGTAAAAGTTGATGATATGTTTCGGCTGAGAGAGGTGGAGGGATTTCAAGCAATTCTAATTGAGTAAAACACTGAAAGACACTTGTCACAGCGCAAAACCACCTGTTTCACCGTCAAATTCGTGACGAAACAGTCGTGGGTTTGCTCCCGGATCGGTCAAGCGGCCGGCGACCAAACTAACGGCGAACGGTAGTTAGTAGTAACGACTCGGTCGCGGCTACCCGGTAGCAGTCGTCAGCGACTGCGACTTTTGTAGGAAACCGAAGCTTTAGATTTAAATCAATAATAAAGCGTTTTAATTTATATATTTTAGTATCAAAAAAGTCAATATGTCTATTCACTTTATTCCCAAAATAACATATTTGGAAGAGAAGCGACATTAGGAATTAGTTAACTCTTATCCACGGAGGTAGAACAAACCGTAAAGATATGTAATGCTACGCATTTCATTATATACTATTTATAGTAAATGGTATATTGCATTTTCTCAAAAACTTAAAAAAAAATAAGCGCTGAACCAATTGGTCCAAATTTTAAGTTTTTAATAAAATTGTGGATTTGGCGGAATCCGATTCTCGTAGAAAATTTGAGGTCCATATTTTAATTGGACTTAAAATATCGTGGTGTAAATTTTTTTCGAAAAGAACTTGCAGCTTTGCTCAAACTATACCATACTTAACTATACTAGATCTAAATGTACATATAAGAAGCTACTTTTTAAATATCTATCTTAAGAGCTTAAATGCTTTTAAAACAGACATTTCAGATTTGGTTAATTTTAATTTGTTCTCTTTTGCATATTAGCATGCAAAATTAATTTTAATATTAAAAGTCTGGTTTATACTAACGTTAATCAGTTCTGACGTCCTAAGTATATTTTTTATTGCACAATTAAAAATCGACTATAACCGACCATAATCAATTAGTTATAACATGTAAAATTTTTTGCAATGATAGATTAACTATTATCAGGTATCAGGACTTATGCGTTAATAGTTATCCAACTAAAGTTTATTTTTTTAAGTTATAGTTATTTTAAATTTGCCGCTAAATACTCCACAAAGTCCAAATTACACTGAAGCATGTGGCTTGTTTTGAATGTCAACATAACCAAAATTTATAATTTTTGTTTACTTACTTTGGTTTTATGATGTTTTAATGTAAAAAAGAGAATTGATAAAGCTGTTGCTAGAAACACTTTTGTATTCCTGTAGAAACAAAATTCGCTTATAAAATCGCTTTTATTCCAATAATTTAGAGGAATAAACCATTGTTTTGTTCTCGTTAATGGCACGTCAACGTTTTACGGTTGTGTAAATTGGGCCATTTCGCTTACGACGCATGCGTATCTTACGTTGCTATGGTAATTTCGAGATTGTTTACAAGCGGGAAGGTTTAAAATAACTCTAAACTTTAGTTGGTAACTTACCAAGAAGGTTAAACCCGATTTTAAATTCTGGCGAAGGCGCACAAAAAAATAACACTGGCCTGCATTTGAAAACTTTTGGAATTTTTTTTGCATTTCAAGTGATCTTATATTCTCGATAATTCCAAAATTACCTTTGGTTTGCTTCTATCAGCAGGGCCGTAGCTATGGGGGAGGGTAGCCTCCCCACACCTATCTTAAAATCAAAAAAGTTGCATATTTCATGGATTCAAAATACAAAAGTAGCATATTTAAAAAAAAAGTTGCATATTTCATTGATTGAAATACAAAAGTTGCCATTTCACGAGAGGGTGGAACCCTTTTTTAGTCATTAACTTTTTTGTCGAAGAAAAAATGCATATCTGTGCACATAACCCCACAATTTGTGCAAAATTTGTACACTTTATATGCCTGTTGTTTCTCTTGTAAGGGGTAGCTAATAGGAAATCTGCACCACCCTTACAAAAACAACAATAGGCATATAAAGTTTTGCACAGTTTGCGTTACGTTACGGATTGGTGTAGTGGTCTACCGCGCCTGTACATGACAAGTCTACTAGCCAACTAGCGTGAGTTCGATTCTCACTGGCACCGATTTGCCTTTTTCAGTTAATTAATAATTGAAATTTGGCAAAGGCGTAAGTGAAGCAGACACCCCTATAAAAACTGGTTCGAAAGTCAGTATAAGCCGGTGGTTTCCTCTTCTACTAACCCACACAAGTCCTGGATTTAGGGGATGTTTAATTAAGTAGAATAGTACCAGGTTAAACAAACATGTATTTAAAGTAGCCCTAATTTTTTAGCTTTCACCAGCTATCACAATAATTTAATAGTTTTTTTTTTGAGTCGCTGAATCTGATAACAAAAAAGTCTTCCTCCACACCCGGTGAAAGTAAACAAAAGAAATATTATTTTAGTTCATTTTCAGGAAAATTGGTGCATTAAAGGAGGTCCCTAAAATATAAATTTTTAAAAATCTCCCCATGTAATTGCGAATTTAGCGCACGAAATTAAAAAAATTCTAGAAAAAAACGTTTCCCGGACTTTTCTGAAAAATGTGTCTTTTTCTACATTCCTGACTATAATACCTAGCAGTACGACTTACCACGTGCACGCTACTCTGGATCGACTCCTGCTGCTTTTTGTCCTTGCTTTTGGGAGTGCGTTTCGCCTTCGTGTCCAGATAGCGCTGCTTGAGCTGCAGCGTGTCCTGCAGGTTCTGCTCGCACAGTCCCGTGAAGGACTGATCAAAGCGCGGCATGCAGTCGTTTTGTCGTCGCCGGTAGGATTCGATTCTTCGTCGGAGTCTGAAAAAATAGTTAGGTAAAACAAAAACAATTTTTATATTTCCCGAGAAAAGTCTTGGGGTAGTAAAATAAAGATTGTTTTTTTTTTTTTTCGTTTCTTGACGTTTTATATCACAAATAGATGATTTATGTAATAAGCCGGGAAATTTGTGACCACGATAACTCAAGAACGCTTTGAGCTAAAGAGAAATTTGGAGCATAGGGTGATTATAATTATCCCACGTTCTAGGTTGGGATTGTTTTTGGTCAAAATCGAGATGGGGTAAAGGGTAAAAACTATTTTTTTCAAAAACTAAAACTTTTTTTGACAAAAAAAATTGAATTTTTTTTAGAATTTTTTTCTTTCATTTTTTATTTTTTTTTTCTATTTTTTTTTTTTTTTTCGTTTTTGGTTTTAATAAACCCAGGCCTATTATAAAATAATTGTTTCCCTATAATACGGGAAAGTATTATTTTGTTGGCAGCAGTATTTTTTAGGTAAAAAACATTTTTTAGTTAAAAAACATTTTTTTAGGTAAACAACGTCTTTTTCGGTAAATTTAAGGTAAGACACACCGATTTAAAGAAAATATTTCTATTATTTCACTACATTTTCTCCGTTTTAATATGTACTCTTCGCAGCGCGAAAATACTAGAAAAGTATAATACGACAGTTTCGAATCCTACAAAATCGCCAAAAATAACCCTAAACAAAAATCTCTGGATACAAATCTACTTTTAAATTTCGAAAAATCTGCAAACCATAGACAAAGAACATAGATTAGCTGTCATCTCAAGGTAATATACAAATTTACGATCCGCCATTTTGATTTTAAGTCAACCGGGAAATTTAAATTAATGTCTAAAATGTACATAAACGACATAACCTCACTTAAAAAAAATATATCATCTACTGTAGAGATGAATTATACTCATAAAAAATTTACATAGGAATTCGTGCAGTAAATATCATAATTTTTCATTTATAATACTGTGTAGGACTGTCCTACTAGGACATACACTCCAGTGTGTAGTCATGTCATTTATTTATACTCGTACATGAACATGAAAAACCCTAAAACATTTTAACTAAAAACTGTTAAACTAAGCTATAATTTAGAAACCAGGTACATTGCATGCTTTTAAAATATCTACTATAGTAGATTTTTCAATTTGTTTTTCAATCTTTTTTTACTCAATATGTTATTTGGTAGTAGGTAGTAATAATCTACCTTTACTATGTACTATTAAACAACTACCTCTTAAATTCATGATCACCACAATGTATTATTTTATTTACTTTACTTTAATGTTTGAAGCCTAGTTTTCAATAGATCTTTGATCGATGAGAGAAAAAGTGCAAGAGAAAAAATGCACTATAGGTACCATCCACTGTGAAGAATATATAATGGAATGCTTAGAAACACATACAGTCGCCTGGCATCGTCGGGGCATACTTTGAACGAGATGTTTTGCATATTCCTTCGGCAAAGACCTCCATATTGTCCGAATTTCTCGTGATAGTTGCTTTAATGCGGGGTTAGGGTCGGACGATTGGGACGGCCAATCCAGCGTGATGATGTCGGATGTCCTCTTTCACTGGATGCACAACTTGCTCCGATTTTTGGGGTCGTTGTTCTCTTGGAGGATCCACTGCTTATTTTTATCGCCATTCTAACGTTTGGCAGTCGTTATAAGAGCTTTTTTGTAAATCTCGACTATTTTTTCAGCGTTCAAGTTCGGTTGGTGGAGGATGTCCAGGCCTGGAGGGTGATAACATAACCCCAAAAGGAAGCTTCATCGGTAAAAATAACCTTGCTCCAGTCTCGATCGATGTTTCCCTTGGCACACGCGAGTCGTTTTTCTCTCTGTGTTTTACTCCACAAAGGTTTCTTTATTGTACTTCGCTACTTTAAGTCGCGACCCTGGAGATGAGTACGAATTGTTTCATGTGATATATCCATACCTTTCTGCATCAGTTTTTTTGCCACTTGGCGCAGGATTAATTGAGGATTCTGCGAAAACATGTTTAAAATCATTTTTTCGAGCTTAGCCGACACCTTTCCTGTTGAGTCACGATCTGGTAAGTCGTCAACATTTTTAGTTTTCAGGTATCGTTTCTCCCACTTGTTGACGAATGTCTTTGACTTTCCCATATACTTTGCAGCCGGTGTAGGTGTCATTTTAGGACCTTTCGGGTGCAAACAGAGGAAGACAGCCTCGAACCGTGATGCGTACGCAGCACTCATGTTTTAAAACGTGCTAAGTCAATAAAAATAAGGTTTAGAAAAAGTCTTTATGTACAAAGCAATGCTTTGAAAGCATTGTCGGTCAGGAAGTAAAGTATATCCCCAAAAAAAAACGTAGGGCTCTCTCTCTTACCGACACGCTCTTACTTGACCGACTGTATCTTCACGGCTTCTATTTTTATTAACAGCAACATAGGTGCCCAGGTATGAATACAAACTTATGAATTATTAATCGTATCCAATTGTTATCTTTGTACCTTCGAGTTCAAGAAGTTCATTTATACGACTGCGACAATTTTACAGAAAACAAAAATTAATTTGCATATCAAACCGACATCATTGAGGATTTGTCTATTGTTTAAAACATATGAATATAATGGGACTATAATAACCACTGGTCGGTTTGAAGTATTCATTTACCGGGGGCAAGCAAAAATTAGCATAAAAAAATTATTAAAGTAAATACACTTTAAACCGAGATATATATGACCAATTGGACTTTCATGTTGACGCTCTCCTTACTTAGAACCTAAAAAAGCTTATTTCGAAAAAAATACCTAACATTGCTTATTAAATAAAAAAAGAATTATCAATTTTTTTTACAAAATTTATTTGTTTTTTCATGTTCCAAATGACCCACTATGCAAATGTAATTTTTTCACCACCAGCCTAAAAGCACATCTTGATTACTGTTCTTTTCATTGGTAGAAATATTATTTCTCTACCTATGATGTCAGAGGTTCTAAAAAAAAAGTTTAATTGCACCATGGTTAATAATGAATTTTTATTCAGCTGTTTTGGCATCTGACGTTTCACATGATTATTAAATCACATTGCTATTTACAAGTGTCTTTAGGCACCAAATTTATTTATTGCATGATAAATTAAAAAATATTAACTAAATTAGTACCTATAAAACATGTTTTACAAAAAACACTTTGAAAAGTGAAAATCATTGGTCCATCATATTCAACCATAAATTATACAACCCATAGATTACCGTAAAGATCATAGATTACTAGAAGTACAACCCCCATATATTAGATATTCAACTCGTAAAACGACAATGTTTTATAGGTTGCATATGCCTTGCTCCAAGCCTTGCGCAATTTGCGCAGCACAAATAATCTGGTCTTTTGTTGATATAACCTTAAAATAAAATTGTTTTTTTTTAAATGACATATTTAAAAATTAATTTAACAAAAATAATTAGTAATTTTGTAAACTACTTATAAAAATTATAGTTAATTGTACAATTTCGGCAAGACATATTTATATGAGCTGGTGATGTTATTGGTATATTAATTTTTTTTTTTACTGTTAAATTATTATGTGTTAAAGTTTCCGAGTGTTCTGCTTGAGGTGAATTTGTATCAAAGATGTGGGGTACTGTGGGGTTTTCCGTTTCATTAAAATCAGTAGGCAGTTTTATTGAAGAGGAAGAAACTTGAAGAAAAATTAACCAAAGAAAGTTTTTTTTTCATTAAATTTTAGTAAAATAAATAAATAAATAGCTAATTAATTTTACTGGTAGTGAAAAAAAATACTATATTTTCCACGTGAGTGAAAATTCAACATTTTAGACCGCGTCTTTGGATTTCTAATTTTTGCTTGCTTTTCTTGCCCGCGGTAAATGAATAAAATGTACTTTGATCCGACAAATGCTAAAACACCCTAAGTCAAAAAACGAAATTTAATAATGTGCTAAGTTCCAAAAAGTAGGAATTTGAGTAAATACTTGTTTAGTATTCAGTAACAATTACTGCACACCAAAAAAGTGTTTACTCAAATTCCTATTTTTTTTTGCACTTAGAACATTATTAAATATCGTTTTTTGGGTGTTTTAGCAATAACCGATTCAAGTAAGAATCGGTAAGAATAATATATTTTTATTTATTAGCAGATCTCGGATCGAGGTACCCGTTTCCGGGGGCTCACGAAAATTAGAATAATAAAAAAGAGTCTTTAAACTACTTAAATAGACGCTTTAATAGTATATTACGCAACGAGTACGCGAACCTAGTTTTTAGCATTGAAATGGTTTGCGTCGAGGTGCGTATACTATTTTTCCTACACCTACACATCAAAAAACCGCAAAAATTATCTTAAAACTAGTTTTTCAATTTGAGGTTATGTGTTTGACGTTTACTAATTTTCTGACAACAAATATGTAAAATCAGCTGATTGTCACTTCCCAACCGTTGTCATAGGCAACGGGTGAGAAAAAAGCACAACATTAGGGCCGCAGGCGAAAATTTTAATTCATTCATAAAAGAATAGGCAAAAATATTTTTTTTTTGCTTGTTTTCTACAACTTTATAGCTAAGAACAATTTCGTTTGGAAAATATTGCAACAACAAAAACTTGTTTGGCAAATTTGTTTTTTTTTTATAGGCAAATCTTTTATACAGAAGTATAATGTAGGCGCCGCAGGCGAAAATTTTTTAATGAATAAGGTTTAAATAGCAAACTGTAGATGGGAAATATTAAATTTTTCATAAGTTTTCTTAAATTTTTGCTTTTTTCAAAATTTTCCCTGACTTCTCACAAAATTCCCTGACTTTTCCCTGAATTTTTCCGGTCGGTAAAATTCCCTGACTTTTCCCGGTTTTCCAGATAGTGGCCACCCTGTTATTAGTATAGGTAGTATAAGTATTGCATTTATACTGTCAGAGCCGTAGCGAAGAAGATTTAGTTGGGGGGGGGGGGAGGTCGAAAATTACACTGATAAAAAAAAATTTACACAGTCAACCGTGTAGACCCGAATTGACACAGAAATGTGTTAAAATGTGTAAAATTGTGTAAGTTTTACGAAAAACGGTGTTAAAATTACACATTTTTACACAATTTAACACGATTCCGTGTCAATTCAGGTCTACACGGTCGACTGTGTAAAATTTTTTTCATCAGTGTACAACTATTTTTAGGCTAAAATTACAACTTTTATTCCCTCGACAAAAAGGATAATGACTAACAAAAAAACGAGGGTGGTGAGCTTTTTTGTCATTAGTTTTTTTGGTACAATTTTTTTTTGCCAGTCGGAAAAGTTTACCTTCACGACAAAAACCTCGGAACGACCGTGGTCAAGACAGTCTTTGAGGTTAATTATAAAACTTCTGACGAAGTGCATCATTACCAGGAGGGTGCCAGCTATGTTTCTATATTTGCGCTGTTTTTTTGACAAGTTTTTCATGAGATATTTCAGAGGGAGACAGTCACCCTTCGTTTTAGCTATTTTTATCCGTTTGTTATTGGATTTTGTCTAAAGATTATGACAAAACAAAACTTGACTCACGGACAGACAGACACGCATTCGGTGATACAATGTTAGGGTTTCACGAGCGTCGAGAAACGGAACTTCTTATTTCAATTTTCGATTAAATCGAAAATCTATTCTCTCGAAAATCGGATTTTCGAGACAGTAATTTTTTCCAAATAGGTTGTCCTGATTTTCAAGATTCCAGACATTTTGCAGGGTAGGTTTACTACTAGGGCATTGCAAAAAAACACTTTTTATTTTTCATACATGCAACCCCCCTATTTTATTTCAATGGGGATTTCTCCCGTTAGATTAGACAGGGACAAAAGTTCTACACAAAAAGGATAGAAGACATACATACACTCCCACTTCCACACAACCAAACAAATTCTGTATTTGTTCTTTGTTGAACAAATACAATATTTACTTGGCCGGGCGAAAAGTGTAACAATTTAATTTTTATTAAAGAAATTACTGGCGCCATCTAAATTTTAGTAGAATTATCTTATTCTACAGATTCACATTAGCTATGTTCGTTCGTATTTGTTGTATGAAAAACAAATACAGTATTTATTTGGTTGGCTGGAAAGTGTAGCACAAATGAGATAGAGATAGGGTAGACGTCTTTTGTTTCATAATTCTAGTTGTAGAGATCTCCATTGAAAAACTATGTTTGCATACCAAATTTCAGGTTAATTGATCATTTTTTGACCCCCGCCCAACTCCGTTTACTGATTCAACGAAAACACACGAAAAAAAAAAGGTCTTGTCCACCAGACTAGACAAAAATTTTTATATCTCCGAGTATACCTCTAAAAGTAATGATAGTTGAAACACTTTTCATCACTTTTTTGAGTTTAGGAACGAGTCAAACCAACCCCAGATTCAGATTCAGCGACCCCAAAAACCTAAAGAGATGTTTGTCTCGTCTGGTGGACAAGAACTTTTTTTTTCGAGGTCCGGTGCACAGGCACACGAAAAAGGTCTTGTCCACCAGACGAGGCAAACATTAGTATTCGTTTTTGGGGTCGCTGTATCCGAAACCGGGGTTGGTTTGACTCGGTCAGATCGCATTTCGTTGATAACTTTAAAAAAGTGATGAAAGTTATGTAATACATGTTATCACTTTTTTGAGGTTAGGAACGAAATGCGATCTGATCGAGACAAACCAACTCCAGATTCGGATTCGGCGACCCCAAAAACGTATAGGAATGTAAGTGACGTCTGGTGGACAAGACCTTTTTTTTGTGTGCCTTTTTGCCTTTTTGTTAAATCAGTAAACAGAGTTGGGGGGGGGTCAAAAAATGTTCAAGCAACCTGAAATGTGGTATGCAAGCATAGTATTTCAATTGAAACAACATAAGGGGAGGGGGAAGGGTGAATATGAAAAATTAAAAAAGTGTTTTTTTTTTGCAATGCCCCATTTACTACTCTGCCGTCCTAGGCTAAAGGGTCATATCTATGTATGTTTAACATACCAAGATAGGACCTTTCAGCTTAAAACAGCAGTACTAGGGTCACGCGTCAAAAATCCACCCAGTCGGACAGTCAACTTTTATTATTGACAACGGATATTTATTTCCATAACGTGTGTAGATAACTTACTTTAAGTGGTAGGTGTATGAAAAGCACAAAAAAAATAATCAAGAGTCGATAAATCGACACTCCCATGCAACAAGGATGTAACTCAAGTTAGACCTATTTTTATTTATTTATTTATTTATTTATTCAAAAACTCACACAGGTTTCCCCAATTACAGAGTTTGTTATGTTAAGTAAATTAATAACAATATCAGTGATCATTACCAGCAGGTGCAGCAAAAAAGTTTTTTATTTTGCAAATAGAAGTATTTAAAATATCGACCCTAGAGCAAATACTATTATAGTAATTGCACATAAGAATCACAGGTGAAAACAGATAAACATTAGTTCTGGACATTCTAACATAAAAAAATGGAGAGATTCTAGCAGAAATTCTGGGCACGTTTATTTGCAATAAGTTTAATAGCTCTATACAGTCAATCTTATTATTGATCAATTTATACAAAAATATAATTGATGCTTGTTGACGTCTTACAGATAACGATTGAAACGAGAAATCATTTAGCAAATTCACATTAGGTATCCCCCTAGCTGGATACTCACCATATTTCCTATGATACAGATATTTGAGGTAACGTCTTTGAACGTTTTCTAAAGCAGTAATAAGAACAGCATAATTAGGGCACCAAACTACCGAACAATATTCCAAATGTGATCTGACATAGGACATATAGAGCAAATTAACAGTTTTAATGCTAAAACATTTAGTATTCCTAATAATAAACCCAAGTGATTTGTAAGCTTTGGATACAATGTTGTTCATGTGTGGATGAAAAGATAATTTTTTGTCAAAAGTGACACCAAGATCCTTGATGGTATCAGGTCTGTCCAAACTGTGCCCATCGATCTTGTAGTCAAAAGTGATGACATTTAATTTTGTAGTAAAACTGAATATGTGACATTTATCAGCATTTAAGGGTAACTTGTGTCCATTGCACCATTTAACTACAGTATCTAAGATATCTTGTAGTTGAATACAATCATTTAAACTTTGGATTATCTTATATAACTTCATATCGTCTGCGAAAAGAAGACCATATACATTAATCAGGATCATTATTAGATCATTAATAAAAATGATAAATAACAGTGGACCCATAATGGATCCTTGCGGAACACCCGACGTTGCAATGTATATGGAGGATTTTATACCATTGCACTCAACATATTGCATTCTGTTATATAAATAAGTAATCATTAAACATAAGAGAGGAATTGAAAAACCGAATATGTCGAGCATCATGATAAGAATTCTGTGGTCTAGTCTTTCGAAAGCCTTAGAGAAGTCAGTGTATATACAATCAGCTTGAAGAAAATTGTCTATACACCCAGATAGAAACTGAGTGAAACAGGCAAGATTGCTAGAAGTGGACCTACCTTCCATAAATCCATGCTGGCTCGGATGTATGAGATGTTTAACATGGGAATATATATTTTTATGTAGTAGAATTTCATACACCTTAGAGAAGTTGTTTATTTTAGCTATAGGTCGGTAATTACGAATATCGGATCTGTTTCCTTTTTTAAAAACTGGACAAACCTTTGATATTTTCCAACAAGCAGGAAAAACGCACGTTTTAAGTGATAGATTAAAAAGGAGAGCTAAAGGTTTGGAAAATATACAAGCACAATCTTTAACTAAAAAAGAAGGAATACAATCAGGGCCCATGGTAAGCTTAGGCTTTAATTTTTTTGTAGCCTCACACACCTCGGTTTCGGAAAAGCTTTTAATTGTAAGTAAGTTTTGATTGCTGATTTGTTGAATAAAGTCCGAATTAGGGTCATCAGGTATGGTATAAGACTGTTGAAATAATGTTGCAAATGAATTTAAAATATCGGGCAGAGAGTTAACGACATTACCATCGAAGTTCATTTCAGAAGGAATACCATAGGAAGATTTCTTTTGATTAATGTAAGACCAAAATTTTTTAGGATCAGAGGTGATATCGTTGTCCATGTTTTTAATGTACGTATTATACGCATTAGATATGTCTCTTTTTAAAGAAGCTCTTAATTCCTTAAACTGATTAAGGAATTCTGAATTATTACTCTTTTTATATTTTTTCCAAGCATTTGTTTTATCTCTGATTTTTTTAATGATGGAAGAAGAAAACCATGAAGGATACACCCGCTTAGATCTTGGTTTGGACTTTTTGAGTTATACTGATAGGTAAACGCCTTGAAAAAAGACACACATGGTGGTACTATTCAGATTTATCCACAGGCCACTTTAACCAAAAGTTTACCTGAAAACATTAAAGTGAGAAATTCTAAACTTGAATATTATCAGAAACAAACAATAAATAAACAATAAATACTTATACAGTTAAATAGAGAATTTTATAAGCTTTCAAATGATGTATCATGTGGCTACCTTTTCCACTTCAATCATTTCCCCACCCTTTAATAATTTTTTTTTTTTTAAATTTAGCTGTCGTGAAAAATGACAATATATGAGTTACGGCTTTGGGGTATCGAAATCTCGATTCTTGATCATGGGTTTCGATTCTCGATTCTTGATCAAGAGTCTCGATTCTCTACCACATGAATCTCGGTTTGTTTTGATTTTTTAAATTGAACTCGTTTTGATTTTTTCTCAAAATCGAGACGAGAAATCTCGATATCTATGAAGCTGAAGTTTGCAACGTTTTTTTGCAACGAAAATTCAAATAGTATATTAAAGTACTAGTTTCATAACATACGTTTTTAGCACACGAGTACAAGTTAAGAAAACAAGGGCTTGCGGCGAGTTCTCTAAAGTACTAGTGCGCTAAAAACGTGTTATGGAATAAGTGCTTTAATATACTATTTGAATTTTCGATGCAAAAAAAACGTTGCAAACTTCAGCTTCATCGATATCTCGATTCTCCTAAAACTCTACTACTATTATGGAGTTGATTATAGTGTAAAAATTTTTTACCACAGATTGCTAAGTCGCCTCTGACTTTCTCGCGTTTTTAAATTGCAAAAGACTAATTGATGGTATTAAAAAATTTAGTTTTAATTTAAAAATCTCGTTAAAAGTTAATTGTTGTTAGATAATCAAGATTTTTACGTAAATAATTATTTTTTCCCGATAAATAAGTAGGTAGATAAGTATATATATTTATATATGTTTTTTCTAATTATTCATGAAAAATTTTTTATTTTAAATATTGCGAGAAATAGTGCATGGATATAATCTTTGTGAAAGTGATGAGGCGCATGATTTACACTGCTGCCAACTAAACGATATTTTCCTCTATAGTTCAATTTTACAAAAAATAACTTAAAAAAAAATAATTTATTTGTAAGATTTTTCGATCCAGGGCTGTAAACAGCAAATAATTCAGGTCCAGCTCAGCCCCACGATATTTATATTGCGTTATAATTTTATTTATATTTTAATGATTTATAGACAGGCACGTTTCTTATGGAAACTGGCTTTCGATCAAAAATTCTAAATTTTTAGTATGATGTAGATTTGATCCTTCCGATCAAAAGCTTCTATTGACCCAACTTGATCTGACGGCTAGTTTTTGAGTTTTAGGTCAAAAAGTCAAAAACAATAAAATTCATTTTTTTTTTGTTTAATAAACTAAAATAACAAAACTTTACATCAACTTTTGTTCTTATTATATATACTCGTAATAAAAGACTAAAATATTTTTGTTGTTGTTTAAAATAAAGGTAAAAATTAAGAAAATCTTTGAAAATATGTTAAAGGCGCCACTTCGATATAAAAAAAACTTAATTAACGGTCAATAAAAATGTATATATTTATTTTTTCATTTTCGGTCCCGGGACCAGCGAAACTGACCTGGTCCAGGGATTTGAATGCCCTACTGAGGAGAGATCAGTTGCCCTGAGGCCGCATACGACGGGCCAATGTTGGCAAAACCGCATTGGTCCTACATTGGCCGCCCAAAGCCACTTTAAAGCCAACGAAAATTTCGACCGTAAAATCGTACACTGGCCAATCTAAGGCCGCAGTCTTATGAGCCACCTAAGGCCAATGATAAATTTCCAACTTGAAAATAAAAAAAAATCGCTGGCCTTCGGGCGGCCAATGTAGGGCCAATGCAGTTATGCCAACATTGGCCCGTCGTATGCGGCCGTAGAACGGCTGATGTCTTCTCAGTATGTGGGTTTGCGAACATTGGTCGAATGTAAGAAACATTGGCAAGCCAATGGGCGGCCAACGAACCAATTTTTGCTGGGTATTTATAGGGCCGTCGAGATAAATCCGGGCCAAAGGGACAAATACGCCCAGGCCATCTAAAAAATGTAAAAAATGGCCATTATATTTGGACCCTACCTGGACCCCCTAAACACCCCAGCTTTGGACGGATTCCCCCGTCCCTCCTTTGTACCCACTGCCCTGGGTATTTAAATCTTTCTAAGAGAATAATTTTATATGTGTGGTGATCATAAACAAGAGGGATTCTCCAGTGGATACAAGTGGTCCAATGGTTATATATAAATTCATAGACCATCATTAACGATCACTGTACAACTCTATTTTTTTTTTAGTAGTACCCCGTCAAATCTTTAAATGTTCAAGGTAGTGGACTCAAAAATGTTTTAATGTGTGACCTAGAAACTATAATAACTTAACAACTTTAGAAACCCTATAGGGTTTAAATACATCTTACAATACCTATGTAATAGTTATACACGATAATATACAACATAATTAATATTATGCTAGTTATAAATTATATATTATATAATCATTAGCCAATTGGTTCTAACCAATAAAGATTATTGCGGTTACTACACCACCTATTGTAAACATCCCTATAATTACACGTTTCACAAATACAACGACTCTAGGTTATCTTCAATTTCACCAACATCCATCGTATCATGGGATGCTTACATATTATTTTACGAACAAGAAGGTCAAAAATCACATATATGAAGAGTTTATTTCTCTTTTTTGCTTATTTGCTACCATTATTTTACTTGATTTTTGATAATTTTTTTTTTAAGTTACTATGTATATTTCTATCATAATAATGCTACCCAAAAGTAAAATTAAAGGGACTCAAAAATATATGTTTATGTAATATGTAATATTAACTACTACAAAAAATTTTGCTCCAAATTTTGTATTTCAGTAAGCATCAAATAAACATAAAAAGTCAAAATGATTTAAAAATAAAAATTTATATTCAAAATTGTATTTACTTTACCCACCTCTCCACAACAGCCTGTTTTGGGGTAACTTCAGGATGAAGGGGCGACAGTCCTGGGGGCTGGGGAACAACGGGGGAAATGGTCCCACCGCTGTCTATACAACCCCCTGGACCAGAGCTGGCTCGATCCAGCGTGTAGTCCTACCGGCCCAACATCACATCGCACTTAAGTCTTTTATGAAAAATGTTCACAAACAAAAAATGTCTTGTACACTGGGACACATTTTTAACCGTCTAATGTTTTTATTCACTAATTTGTTGTATTTAAGGTTAAGAATAATTTTGCGTTGTATCCATATGCATTTTGATGTGAATTAATTTTATTTGATGCATTTCTGTGTGTTTTAAAAAGTTCTAGAGCATTTTAAAATGTTTAAAGATGCACAAATCTAGTGATTTACAAATGTAAACATAAAGTTCAGTGGACTTTTTAACAGGTTGCTGTTAAACGCATGTCAATTGTTTTTAAATAACCAGATCACTAATTATCACTATTGTTTACTTGTATCCACCAGTTAACTATTAAAGTTCCGTTTAATAGATTTATTTACGAAAACACAGGTTATAAACACAACATTTCTTCACTTGTTTTCGACGAATTACATATATGTTTTATACAAATAGGATACTTTATTCAAATTTACACACGTTCTTCTTATAACAATTGTTTTTCAATACAATGTAATTTCATAAATACATTTCACAATCACCACTTTATTACCGAATGTGTATACGACTTTCGCTTAGTTACATTCCGCGGCCATTTTACATAGCGTGCCAGTGCAGCCACCTGTCACATGCGAAATGATTATGGGTACCTCCGATCGTCGCGTGCGCGTCTTTCCGATAACACCCGAATGGAAATTTCGCTGCCTTGGTGACAGCAAAAGGTACGTAAAATAGTAGGCGATGGAAATGTATCTTATCATTTAAAACAAATAAAACTATGAAGTTTTTATAGGGAATCACCGAAAGTGATTTAAATATTTTTTAACACTATTTTTATTGTAAATTAAGTTTTGTAGACATTATTTTAATATTGCCAACCTATAGAACCAAACGAAACTATTTTGTCATTGTATAAATCCATTTTGTAACCAAAAGAATTAAAAAGAAAAGTCCAAATGGCTAACATTTTAAATAAAATAATTGCGCCATCAATATCGTTAATTTGAATTTTAATTTCGGTTATTGATTTTCCATTTCAAGAGTAGGCAACCCAATATACACTAATTTATTTGGTGGCCGCTCGTATAAAATCAACCCGTATGGTAGTCAACCTCAAATACAACTTTATCAACTGTAATAAAAGAAAAATCTTTTGTTTTGATGAAGCTTAATTAAACGTTAACAGATGACACTATAGTGTCATAGGTAAAAGAAAAAATTAAAAGAATCTTTATTTGTCAGTTAGAAACATATACAGCAGATGACTCATTTTACATTTAGTTTCACAAGTACAGGTATCCAAACCAACTAAATGTAAGCTTCATCATCTCGAACATAGGTAGAGCAAGTGATTAATTAGGTCACTCTATCTAGTGACGGTTTTAGTTGCAGCGCTTGAGAAGGGCGGGTATTCTGTGAGGGCCATTATATTCAGGGCTGGGTGAAATAAAAAACACCTTTAGAAACGGACATGGAAAAAGTTTTTGCAAAAAAAATGTTTTTTTTTCGGATAAGAAAGGTGGACATAAATGCCGATTGCTGCTTTGCATTGGTGGATGCTAGGTGACCGAGGAAAAATACACTGCCCAGAAAAAAAGCTTTCCCATTTTCACCTCCGGGAGTAAAATGTTTTTTTTTATTATCAGATTCACTTTTAGCAGCCTTAAAAAGTCCAACATACCAATTTTCAAAAAAACTACCCCCGCCCCTCAAGGGGTGCATTTAGAAAAATATTATTTTAAGATTCAGTTTTAGCGACCTTAAAAACCTCAATATATAAATTTTCAAAAAAACTACCCATACCTCAGGGGATGGAGTTAAATTTTTTTCATTATCAGATTCACTTTCAGCAACCTCAAAAAGCCCAATATGAAAATTTTCACGAAAACTACCCAGGCACCTTAGAGGGTGGAATTAGAATTTTTTTATTATCAGATTTACTTTCACCAACCTCAAAAACCCCAATATACCAATTTTCACGAAAACTACCCCCGCCCCCCAGGGGGTGGAGTTAGAACTTTTTTATAATCAGATTCAATTTCAGCAACCTCAAAAAACCCAAATACAAGGCACCGTTTATAACATTTATTATCCTTCTTAGTCTCAGAAGTCCAAACATTGACTATAGTCCAGGTAGCAAGGGATGTTATGTTACAAGAAATTAACATCACTTTTGGGTGTATTTTTAAACTAAATCATAACATCACATAATATTGAAAAATAACATCTATTTAACATCACATTTGCAACGTAACACGTGTGACGTGACAAACATGTTATTTAATAACAAATAATTAACAACGCTGTGAATATATCGCATGTCACATATTAACGTGGCTTTCACGTGAATATCATGTTATTTTGCTTCTCACCGACGTTCGAAGCAAAAAAATCGATATAAGATGATGTTGATAGAGTAAATTATTATAAGGAAATTGTATACACATTATACGATTTCCAATGGATAAGGGGCTCTGCCGGGCTTCTCTCTCTCTTTATTTTTGACCACGGACACGGATTAAAGGAATATATTCTTCGCTTAATCTGCAATTTCGTATTTAGAATCTATCTGTTTCAATCTGTGATTGTTTCAATTACTGATTGATTTTAAATCCGATTTTTTTATAGGGTTATAGCGTTTTTAATGGTTTTAATTTAGAAAAAGCTAATATCCTAGGATATTATTTAAATATTAAAGTAACAGTAACGGCATCCATAAGATATTAGATATAACAGGAATGTGGATTTATGATGTCACAAACACGTTATTTTCGGGATGTCATTGTGTGATGTTATTAGGGGCGGACTTAGGACATCCCCACCATGCTACATTCTTGTTAAATGAGACTACAATCTTAACATCACATGTCACATATTAACGTGGCTTTCACGTGAATGTCATGTTATTTTGCTACCTGGGAAGTTATAAAACAGCATATTTAAGTTTTTTAAACGAAATGTATTAGACTTTATTCGTGTTTATCATGACAACAGCAGTTCAGCCATCTTGCTTTAAGCATTAATAATGATATTTTAATCGGTGGCGCCATCTAACGGAAATTAATGATTTAAACTGCAGACCAGTAACAATTAGTTTACTGGTCTCTAATTTTCATTACAGGTCAGGTCAAGGCGTGGTAAGCAGTGGGACAAGAAATCACGTACTTCCCAAACATAATTAATACATGTAATGTATGTATTACATATACAGTTGCGAATAAAATATATTTATTAGAAGACCTGTTTAGACCTCATTAAACCTTGTAATTCCTCATAAATTCTTGTAAAGTAATATATTTATTAACCATGTAAAACCTTGTAAATCATATTTTCAAAAGATTTGTTAAAAACTCATTAAACCTTGTAAAATTAGTACATATTTTCCTCAAACTTTTTTGAAAGTAAAAGTATTTCCTTACTGAACCTCATAAAAGGAGATCATTTTTCCACGTAAACCTAGTTCATTTTAGTTTCCTTGCAAAACCTCGTAAAATTTATAAAGTATTTCATAAATCCTTATAAATCCTCATAAATCTTGTGTGGGGTTTTACGAGGTCTTATGCGAGATTTTTAATAGGGTGACGTCAAATATGGTTAACACTGGGATCAGAAAAAGGGGCAAAGGGGGCCAAAACTAATATATTTTGCAATAACTCGCTTATTATTGGTCGTAGAATATTTTTGTAACGGTTAAAAAGTGTTTTTTTTTTTTATTTTTTGCCAAAATTTCAATTATTTTAGTGTAGGATAAGAATTGTTACCTTCCGATCAATAATAAGCTAGTTATCGCCAAAAATATTAGTTTTTTTATCCCTTTTCCCCCTTTAATGCTCTCTTATGTTAACCATATTTGACGTCAGACAAACTTTGAAGATCCTAAATCGTTTAGTGAAAGATTTTTTTAAATCTGACCTCTCGTTTAAAAGTTATAAGGTTTAAAGACAAAGACAAAGCACAGACGGACCAATTTTTCACATTTTCTCGAAATTTCAAGGAATTTTAAGTCCGAATATGCAAAAAAATGCTAGCGTGTTAATAAGTACTCGTGTAGATTACTAGGGCTGGGGGTTAAAAATTCATAGTTTATGAAACAGAAGCCATGGTTACAGGTATTTAAATTTTGTGAGGAATGTTTATAATAAACGCTTAACAAATATATTTAATAAGCACAAGGTGCGTCGACTTATATGCTTCAGTGCACATAAAAATTTAAAATTATATAATCCATATTTTCCATTGAAAAAATAAAAACCTAGAATGATTTTTGACCGTCTGTGCATAATTCTGCGTCCCGACTAAATCCGTCCTCTATTTTGATTCTAAAAGTCCAACATAAAGTAAAAATATATATATTTTTTGTTGGTAACATAATACGTACCAGTTTGAGTGTAAAGCGAGTGTAAAATTTTACACTCAATTTTGATTTCCCATTTTGAAATTTTTTAATATTTTGGGAAAGCCTTGTATTTGTGTAAAAATATTCCAATTTTTTGCGTATTTTTGCATTTTATGACGTCATATGACGATAGAAATCAATTTCACCCAAAAAAATTGTCGATCGGTATGTCCGGTCACTTAAGAACTCTTTAACCCGTAACTACAGACGTGAAATTTGAGTCACACTGCCACAGACGTGATGTATATCAGATGGTTACTTGCATTTGTAAGAAAAAAATACTAAAAATTGTGTTTTTTAATATTTTTAAGTATGTATAAATCCAAACATAACAATTGCATAAATAGTTTTATTTAAAAACATACAAAAAGTAAAAAATAAAACATGTCTTACATAAAATTATTTTATTAAAATATGAAAATTAAAAAAACAAAAAAAATAAAAAAACATGTGAAGAAAACTAATGAATATAACCATATATCAGTCTGAAAAAATATAACTTTCTCAAAATAATTACATGAGTAAAAAACTGTAATCCTTTTTTACAAGCTTTTATTTAACTTACAATGTTTATTTATTTATTTATATGTTTGTCTAGGGCAAATCTGCCAAAGGCTTTTTTGACCACTTAGAATATACTTAGAAAGCTAAAATTTGGTACACGTGTTTAACTCGGCTGACAATACAATTTGTTATAAAACTTACCCCCTAACACCCCACTCCTAAAATTAAAAAAAAATCCATTTTCTACCCTCACAAGATAATTTAAAATTAAAATTAGGCTACATACTCATTTAGTAATAATAAAATTTTACATAAATTTTACTTCCCCCTACTCGTATAAGGCTAGGTAGGTATTTTTTTTGTTTGAAAAACAATTATTACATGTAATTTACATTATGTAAATTATCATATTTTTTTTAGGCTGTATGATAGTTTTATGCCAAATCGGTGAGATGAAGAAAGTTGCGGATTTAAAAAAGAAATATTCTCTTACGTTCGAGTACATAAATATTCATAATACCTTAATTCGCCATTAAATAAACATTAACGAAATTGATGCAATTTTGGATATGCATAATTCAATTTGACAATCGGAACATACCTGGACAACATTTGCTATTTCACGTGGAAGTCATTATGACATCATTTAATGATTTTCTCTGAGTTCATGAACGCATACAGATGACTCCTTATTGTGAAGTAAGTCATTACGAGATCATGTCGTGAAGATCTAGCAGCGGTCTACGGAATGCGCATGAGCAAACTTTAAATTAACCGCAAAATTTAAAATGTTAAAAAAGAAAGGAAATTTTCTTAATCTTAAAAAGATCACACACATTTTTGCTCATATCTTGAAAACGCGAAGAGATACCAAAAAAATAACGAAAAATCTACCCCCTAGTACCCCTAGAACTTGAGGACACCGGGATGTTCCCACTGGGACTTCCCAGTGGGAATGTTCCCCAAGATGACTGGAGGAACTAGTTCCTCTAGGCTAAAGCCTCCAGATATATACGGCTCACCATACCAATCCGATAATGTGTATCGAATTAGCTGACCAGTAAGTTAATTACTAGCCATTACTAGTAGTATATCCTTATAAAGACAGCTGCCTTTTAATACTAGTATTCCTAGAAGGCGACTTTATTCGTTTAAAAAGTTTATTTAGTGGTAGAAAATAACATGTGGTGCCACCTATAGCATAACACTAAAATTGAAACAGAAACCTGACTATTAATTATGTTAGCTAAGGGTCTGTAAACTTCAAAACCTCTGAGAACGAAATCCTAATGGGCACTAGTTCTTAAATAGTGGTAAAAGTTCTTGCGCAGACTGCATGCTAAACACAGGAACAAAATGCCATTTCTTTTGCACAATTCTAATAGTGTTTTTGTTCCTGATTAAGATTTTGTTTAGATCAAATCTCTATACAGGGTGTATTTGAAATAGGGTAGGAAATTTTAACAGTTGATTCTACATCATAAAATATGACAAAAAATTCCTATAAACATATATCTAAAATTGCGTCACAAGGGAGCTACGCCCCTTTGAAATTGGCTAAAAGAATCGGTTTTTATTTAATAACTCAGGAACCCTTTGAGATATATTAACGAGGTTATTAGGAAATTATCCTAATAAGGCCCATCTTTGTATGTCATTTTCACGTACTTATTTAAACCAGGGGTGTGCGAAACGGGGGGGCCTTATTAGTTTTTTGTCCCAAACATTTTTCTGTGTAACTTTTTTGCAATTTTATTTTTGAAATATGATTCCTCAGGTCATAATACATAAAAAAGGTGCTCTTGTTGTAATACTGTAGGATTAACCGTTTTCGAGAAAAGTTCATTTGAAGGTGAAATTTCACGGTTCGAGGACGAAAAATTTAATACTAAAATATCGAAAACCAAAATTTTAAAGATGCATTGTTATTCTACATCAAAAACTAAGAAAAACAGTTTCCATACATGTACGTCGAAAAAACGCTTTTAAAGCTACCATAGCCCTTTAAAAATGGTGCATATTTAGGAGACCATAGCTCCATTAGGATTGATTTTTGGAAGTACCTGTATATGAGGTTTTTTTCTTAGTTTTTAATGTACATTTGCCTTGCATCATTAAAATTTTGGTTTTCAACATTTTAGTATTTAATTTTTCGTCCTCGAACCGTGGAATTTCACCTTCAAATGAATTTTTCTCGAAAACGGTTAATCCTACAGTATTACAACAAGAGTACCTTTTTTATGTATTTTGACCTGAGGAATCATATTTAAAAAATAAAATTGCAAAAAAGTTACACAAAAAAAAGTTTGGGACAAAAAACTGATAAGCCCCCCCTGTTTCGCACACCCCTGGTTGAAATAAGTACATGAAAATAACACATAAAAATGGGCCTTGGTAGGATTAGTTGACGTGCAAAACCTCGTTAATATATCTCAAAGGGTTCCTGAGTTATTAAATAAAAACAGATTTTTTTAGCCACTTTCAAAGGGGCGTAGCTCCCTTATGACGCATTTTTAGACATATGTTTATAGGAACTTTTTGCCATATTTTATGATGTAGAATCACCTGTTAAAATTTCCTACCCTATTTCAAATACACCGTGTATGTTTTCACTTTTGAGAAAAGCCGTTCCAAAATTAAAATTTGTCATTTTTGGAGGCTCATATTTAAATTATTATAGCAGCTACAAAAGTTTTTTCTAGTTTAAATTAAAATTACATTTATGGTCTATAAAATAATTACGAAAAATGTCTGGAAATCATTTAAAAAGTTCAGTTGAGGAATAGCTTTTCATGCCTCTGCAATGATGTTTTAATGAAGGTGAATTTATCTTTGTTAAGCAGTTTTATAAATTTAAAGTTGAATTTATTAATTTGTCAAGCCCATGTGTTCGTCAATTTTGCTAAATATGACATATACTGCCCAAAATAGTCTTAAACAGCAACACTGAATCGTCATTGCATATGTCTTGAAAACTAGTCTTTAGTTGGACACTGGAAGTGAAATCCATATACTTTTCTTTTACAGAGCAAGCATGTAACTTTAATTCAAGCTATAGAAAACCTTTGTAGAAGCTTTAATAAATTCTGCAGTGTATTTCTCAAAAACAAAAAGAGATAGAGATTTGATCTAAACAAAATCGAAATCAGCAAAAAAATTACTATTAGAATTGTGCAAAAGAAATTGCAGTTTGTTACTGTTGTTTAGCATGCAGTCTGCGGAAGAACTTTTACCACTATTTAAGAACTAGTGCTCATTAGGATTTCGTTCTCAGAGGTTTTGAAGTTTACAGACCCTTTGCTAACATAATTAATAGTCATCTATCTAATCTTGATATTTTTTTTAAACCTATTTCCATTTGGGGGGACGTGTGCGGCAGGGCAATTAAGCCTTGAATTCGTATTAAGTCCACCCTGCCCTATCTTAGGAAGAGTTTTTTATTGCCTTGATTTAGAAACTTAAAATTTTATATGGGTAGCCTCTGGAACAACACTATTCGAGGCAATTGTAAAAAGGACATTTCAAAGTCATACTTTGCCAATTTTGGAACGGCCTGACCAAGAAATGAAATAGAGAAAACGAAATATGCTATCCAACGTCAAGAGTATACTTCTCGGTTTGTTATTATAACCACAGAAGGTAAATTTTATGTTTGGTCAATTCACATTAATTATAATTATGATATGTCACAATATAATGGGAAATGTTTAAAATTCAATTCAATGTTCATGTGAAAGATGTCAAGTTTATAATCGTAAAAACTACAATTTTTAAGATATATTTACATTTTACCTTTACGTATTAGCTACCTATCGTTTTTAATTATTACACAGATCAACTTGTATTTTTTCTTATGTTAATTATCTACTATTTTGTATATTGAACTAGCTTTATATATATTTTTTCTAAAGGTGATGATTTTTCAATTTTGTTTGCTAAAAATGCAATATTTTTGGGTTTTTCCATAAATAAATAATCTGTATTTATAATTTTCTTTTAAAATTAGTTTAAAACTATAATTTGTGTTTTAAAAATTATTCATTTAACAAAAATAATGTTATTTTTTTAACGAAATTTTAACGAAATTTCCAATTTTCAACACTATTTTACAAAATAAATACTAGGGGTCTATCCATATATTACGTAACGGTGACATCAAACGGTGTAGGTGACTTCGGACACTTTTGGAATTGAACCCCACAACTTGTGCACACGTGCTTGGGTTCAGAAGGTTTTATAAAAACGTGTCCAAAGTCACCTACACCGTTCGAAGTCACCTCGGTTGACGGTACTTGATATTTTTTGCTTATAAAAGGGCCGCATGCTAAAGATTTTTTAAAATTGAAAGGGGGATTTGTGCATTTTAAATCGCATAGATATCTTTCTCATCATATTTTTTGTGTTTTTTTACACATTTTTTTGATGGGGTTCTACTTGGGGCTGTCCATATATTACGTAACAAAAATTGTACCAAAATTCATACAATTCATACCCCGGTTCTCGCGTTATTAAAGGCTGTAGAGATTTTATATTTTGGCTACCCCCCTAACAGCCCCCATATTTGGTTTAAAATCTCTACAGCCTTTAATAAAGCGAGAACCTTGGTATGAAGTGTATAAATTTTGGTACAATTTTCGTTACGTACAGGACAGCCCCAAGTTGAACCCCATCAAAAAAATATTTAAAAAACACAAAGAATATGATGGGAAAGATATCTATGCGATTTAAAATGCACACGTCCCCCTTTTTAAGATATATTTACATTTTACCTTTACGTATTAGCTACCTATAATATCGTTTTTTATTATTACACACATCAACCAACTTGTATTTTCTCTTATATACAGAGCGGTCCAAAAGTCACCCCCCCTCTTAACTTTTGAACCAGTTGAAATATCGGCTTCAAATTTGGAACTTTTAAATAAGTAACTTAAACTATCTTTTAGCATATATTTAATACTTTCAGCTCTTAAAATGTGGGCAGGGGCGCATGGGGGCACATTTTTTTAAATGGAAAGGGGGGTCGTGTAATACATCATTTTAAAGCTTATAAAATTCTCCATTTAACTCCATATTTTTAAATTAAAAAAAAAATGTTGAAAATGGTTATTAATGTCAAAAGTCCTCTAAAAAAAAAACAAATAATTTTTTAAAAATGCCTTATTTCATCATAAAAAATGTTAATTATACTTTTAAACTAATTTTAGTTGACATAAATAAAAATTTATAAAAAAAAACTAAAAAAATCGAATGTTTTAGCACAAAAAATTTAAAAATCAAAACCTTAAAAAACATTTTTAAAAAATTTAAAAATATTAGTTTAAATAGAGAATTTCATAAGCTTTAAAATGATGTATCACACGATCCCCCTTTCCATTTAAAAAAATGTCCCCCATGCCCCCTGCCCACGTTTTAAGAGCTGAAAATATCAAATATATGCTAAAAGATAGTTTAAGTTGTCTTATTTAAGAGTTCTAAATTTGAAGTCGATATCTCAACTCGTTCAAAAGTTAAAAGGGGGGGGTGACTTTTGGACCGCACTGTATATTAAAATAGTAGATATTTTGTATATTGAACTAGCTTTATATTGTTTTTTTCTAAAGGTGATGATTTTTCAATTTTGTTTGCTAAAAATGCAATATTTTTGGGTTTTTCCGTAAATAAATAATCTTTATTTATAATTTTCTTTTAAAATTAGTTTAAAACTTTAATTTATGTTTTACAAATTATTTATTTAACAAAAATAATGTTAGTTTTTTAACGAAATTTTAACGAAATTTCCAATTTTACTATTTTACAAAATAAATTTATTACTAGGGGTCTGTCCATATATTACGTAAGGCAAATTGTACCAAAATTTATACCCTTCATACCCCGGTTCTCGCGTTATTAAAGGCTGTAGAGATTTTATATTTTCATTTGACCCCTTTAACCGTTTCGAGGCCCCCTTTGATCGATTCACGGGTCCCACTTTGAACCTTTTTCGGTGTGGTTCTACATCCGAAAATATGAAAAAAATTCCTATAATCCTATAAAGGTTGGTCCGGAAATGAGCCCTAAGGGAGCTACGTCCCTTTGAAGATAACATACTGAATGGGGAACAAAAAAAAAACATCAATAAAATTTTAATGCTGCAGCTAAATTTAATATTAAAGGAGTAATAGCCTTTTATAAAGTAACGTTTTTGATGGCACAAAATGTAACTTCCTCTTAATTGCATTTTTTTAACGGTAGCTCCTAAAATGTTATAATGTCATTTTTTATGTATTTTTACTCAAGAAATCTATATTCTTTACAAAAAAAAACAAAACACATACACATAAAAAAGTTTGGGGCAAAATGTGTTAAACCTCACATTTTTGTCCGTCTAGGCACGCCTCTGGATAAATTCAAACAAAATAAATTAACATAAACTTATTGCCCGTATTAATACTAGTATACATGCAAAAGCTTGTCGCTCTAGCTTAAAGGGTACCAAAGTTATTTATTAAAAACCTTATTTTTATTACAATTTTAAAGGGTTCTGACTCCCTTAGGGCTCAATTCCGGACCAACCTTTATAGGAACTTTTTTTTACATTTTTAGATTTAGAATCGCCTTTTAAGTTTTGGCATGCCAGTTATTAATCACCCTGTATCACACATCTATACATAAAAAAAACAAGTTTGTGCAATACATGCAGGAGTACACTGCAATTGAAATTTTTTTTTATTATTTTTTTTCTTTTTCAAAAAATATGTTTTTTTAAACAAAATTTGTTAAATTGTTTTTTTTTATTTTTTTATTTTTTTTTGAAAAAATACTTTTTTGGAAAATGCAATACCATTTACAGTGAATAGTATGTAATGGTATGGATAGCATTACATGTCTTCACGGCTTGTTTATATTCGTTTAAAGAAACCGAAGGTTTTCACGCCCAGGTAATTTAAAATGCAACACCGGTCGTCCTCAAAAACGTATCCGGAGTGTAAGCTTTCCTTTGCTTATTTTTATTCGCTTTTAAAAATTTTAATTATTCATTTTGGCAATAATAAATAACTATAAACGTGCAAAAACTATTATAATTATTACACATGATTAGATTACTAATCAATTATTTTTAACCCTTTAAGTGTTGATGGTCCTTATATGGACGTTTTAGGGTCATAGTAGGCTAAACGGTTGGATGATTTCCACCTTTAGTGATAGTTCAGGATATTAAAAGTCGTTGTGTTAGACCACTTATTGCGCATGCTTCTTTATGACATGCAAAAATCAAGCAAGTGGTTCCATAAGGGACCACTAAACCATATAGAGGGCATCATAACAACAGGGAATATCGTATATATGGTCAACACTGAAGCCCTCGATATGCTCCGAATGTAATGTAGGTTTGTGTATTTTATGCTTTCAACCCTTTCCTAAGTAGATAACATAACATAGTGCTCTCTATGGAGATCACCCATTACAAAAAAATATTGTTTATTTTTCCAATCGAAAAGTGTCGAAATTCATTCGTTGAATATGTTTTGAGCTAAAGGTAACAACAAAACTACACTTTTCAAAAAAAAATAGTTTTGCTCCTTAAAAGGTTAATTTTGAAGATCATTTTGATTATATTGATATAAGTTCCAGAACAGAATCGATTTTTTGATAAATTGAATATCTTCTTCTTCTTCTTCTTCTCCTTCTTCTTCTTCTTCTTCTTCTTCTTCTTCTTCTTCTTCTTCTTCTTCTTCTTCTGCTTCTTCTTTTTCTCCTGTTTCTCCTTCTTCTTCTTATTTTTCTCCTTCACTTAAACGGCATTATGAGGTATCATCTTGTTTTTTTAGAGTTTTTAAAAAATATAAAATGACTGTACTTGTAAAAATACATGTAAAAGAAGTTGGTTTTGAAAAGACAAGGAAAAATAAATAAATTTTCCAAATTTTGCATTTCAGAGAAACATAATGTATATTTTAACGTGTAGATTTTAACGTGTAAATGACACTAAATTAAAGTGACCCAAAAAGTCTTAATGGTCTTAAACTCTCGTTCTTTTTACCAGGTACATGTATTAGAGACTTGAGGTGAGTCTCTCTAATCGTTTCGAATAAATAAAATTTCTTCTTAACACAAAAAACACGTGGATAACCCTAATCCGGAATCATCGACGAAAATACACCACAAACATCAAATTTTTCATTGTAAAATCAATTTCAGTAGTTAGAACGGTTTCGAAGTATTAATATTTTCTTGACAAACACATTTTCACATAAAATACTTGATGCGTAAAATAAACGTTGTTAGCGATTTACAAATTCTAGCCGAAAGTAAACATGTTGCCGGTTCCATTGAAGGAACGCAACTCCAATTGAATATCTAATTTCATCAAATAATAAACAATTCTTCTCCTCATTCTTTTCGTTCTTCTTTTTCTTCTTCTTCTTCCTCTTCTTCTTCTTCTTCTTCTTCTTCTTCTTCTTCTTCTTCTTCTTCTTCTTCTTCGACTTCTTCTTCTTCTTCTTCTTCTTCTTCTTCTTCTTCTTCTTCTTCTTCTTCTTATTCTTCTTCTTCTTCTTCTTCTTCTTCTTCTTCTTCTTCTTCTTCTTCTTCTTCTTCTTCTTCTTCTTCTTCTTCTTCTTCTTCTTCTTCTTTTCCTCCCATATATCTCCTTCTTCTTCTTATTTTTCTCCTTCTACTTAAACCGCATATTATGAGGTATCATCATTTTTTAGAGTTTTAAAAAAATATAAAATGACTGTAGGGGAACAGGGGGCACAGTGAGTCACTTACTTTTTCAGAGCGCATATTTTTAAAAGTTTTGACAATAACTCAGATTTTTTTTTTCATACTAGGTTTCTTTGATCTTTAAGCTAACTTAATTTGCAGGTTTAAATTAAAAATGAATACACATGATTTTTTACAAGTACTTTTTTGACAGTATGTCATTTGATTCACTGAGCCTTCAGTACGGGGTACAGTGAATCACTGCAAGGGGTACAGTGAGTCAGTTTGGGGTACAGTTAATCGTTATATTTAAATAAATTAAGTCAATTTATTAATTTTAAAAAATGTTTATTTTAGATACCTACTTAGTTAAATAAACTTAAATAAAACTCTTTGGTAACAAAAAACAAAACTTAAAATTAATTAACGTAGGTAAATCAAAACCTTGAAAATGAAACTCTTAAGTAAGAAAAAAAACAAAAGTCAAAATAAACTAACGTAAATTAAGACCCTGAAAAACAATGTTAAATGTATTGTATTGATTGTATATTGTTTAAACCAATTTTCAAAAAAATCATTACCACACCTAAGGGGGTGGACTTGGAAAAAAATAATTTCAAGATTTAGTTTTAGCAACCCCCCATATTCAAATTTTCACGAGAATATGAAAAATATTTTAAAATATTTACCCCCTCACCCCTGCGGTAAGTTAGAATATTTTTATTATCAGATTCGATTTCAACAATATTAAAAACTCTTATAATGTAATTTTCAAATTTTTGTAAACAAATATTGTTCTCCCTCGGGATTGTTTTTAGTGAACAATCCCGAGCGAGAACTTTTGGTAACATACCTGTATGCCAAAGTCTCTAGCTTAAAGCGTTCTTAAGTTATCGTGCCCACAAGATTTCCCGGACAGACCGACCAATCGACCAACAATTTTTTTTGCTTGAAATTAATTTATATCGACATAAAACGTCATAAAACGCAAAAATACACAAAAAAAAATTCAAAATGGGAAAGCAAAATTCCTACAATAATTTTAATTATATACAGGAACATTTAATCATGGTTGAGGCACAGTGGATCATGAGCCACTGTGTCCAATCGGTCTTTGACGCACTGTGACCCCCCAGTAACCAGACCAGTTCAAAGTGGGCATAAAAAAACATACCAAATATCTGATAAATTTGTGTAAACACACTTATTTAAGAGTTAATAAAGAATATAAAAATGACAAATTACACTGGAATTTACGTAATAGTAGTACAAATATACCTAATTAACAGATTAACAAAAAAAATACTTTCGTTATTTATTTTATGCAGCCACCTCTTCGCTTCAACACACGCCACGCAGGTTTGCCGGCAACTGACCCTTTATCTAGAGAAACGTCTTTTTAGCGCGCCATTACAAAGCGGCGTTTCTAAAACTAATAATGGTAGAGTTATAGTCAACGATTCATTGTGCCCAATGACTCACTGTGCCCCCTGTTCCCCTACATGTAAAAATACATGTATAAGAAATTGGGTTTGAAAAGGCAAGGAAAAATAAATAAATTTTCCAAATTTTGTATTTCAAAGGAACATAATGTATATTTTAACGTGTATATTTTAATGTGTAAATGTTTTTTTTTGTATATCCTTAATAACATTAACAAGTTACAAAATGATCCAGGAAATTAAAGTTAAAAACCTATTATTCTTATATAAACTGTTTAATAATATCTAGGATACAACATATTTCGTATGATAAACTTTTTATTTGTTTACAAAAATAATACGTATTATAATGAAACACACCGTATTATGTAATTGCTCGTACCACGGAACATTAGGTTCCCGTTTAGGTACCTTGGTATTTTCTTTTTTAATACTTAAGTATATTCTAATAAAACTGTCAAAGTGTTAAATAAAAAAATCTAATCCGGTAACTTCTGCTTTTGTTTATTTTATTGTAATAAAAAATGCTGTAAATTATGTAGGTATTTATTTTTCCTTTAAAAACTTCAGCTACAGGTGAGGCCAACTTACCTACCTTTTGGCAAACCGCACAAATTGTCATTCTTTTTATACGAGAAACCTGTGGTATTTTATTCACCTTAAGGAGAGTTATTATTGGTACAAAAATTGCTAGAAAATATTAAATATTTTATAATAAAATTAAAAAAATTGTTTGGACAGTCCCCATTGATTTAAACTTTATGAAAAAAGGATGTTTTCAAAACGGAGCCTAGGAGCGGCAAGTTTTTTTATAGACAAGTAAGCAGTGGTGGAATTTTCGAAAAAGCTGGCCAAAATTCAATTTAGCTCTATGGGGATTTTTAGTGTTCTAGTGTTAGCAAAATATAAAATCTCTACAGCCTTTAATAACGCGAGAAACGGGGTATGAAGTGTATGAATTTTGATCAATTAGTGTGACGTATTTTATGGATGACCCCTTAAATTCATAGGTAGAATAAAAAGGGATAATATAGAAAAAAAATATTTAAAAAAAATGGATCCTGTAACGAAATTAAGTAGGGGTGGAGGGTAAGGAGAGGGGTACATAAGGGGACAAGCTTATCGCCACGTACTCATGCTAAAAATCGTCAAAAATCATCACTAGGGGGTCAAAATTGAACTAAAAATATGTTACATAATACGGTTCTTATGTAATAAAGTAACTTTTTTATGATGTAGAACCATTAAAAAATGACAAAAAGTATGCAATATTTTTTTATAAATTATTTTTAATTTGGCATAATTGCCTGTGTTAAATTTAATTTTTTTTGGGTTAAATTTGGATTCTGCGCCTTTAAATTCATAAGAAAAATATATTTTTGGTCTCGGGAAAAAAGCTTACACTGTGTGCTTTAATTTTATTTCTTTTTCATTTAGTTACTTACTTACTTACTATAAAATTTTTATCCAAATTTGATAGTTTTGCTACAAATGAGCAGTTAAGTAAACTCTGCACTTCCATTTTAAGCTTTTTATTTTTTTTTCGCGTACTTTCTGTGAAAGTAGGTCCTTGGCATATTAATTTTTGAATTCCTTGTGTTTTTTTTTTTAATATAGGTACCCTAAAATTTTCAAAATCCTAATCTTTTTTTAAGATTTTGAAAAAAAAAACGTCATTATTTCCTGGACTTATATCTCAAAAATGTTATTTGCTGGAATTTTTCTAAGATCAGATTCGGATTCTACGCCCTCGAATTAGTAAGAAAATAGAATATTGTTTTACTAGGAGGAAAAGTGAAGATTTTTTTCACTAGTCTGTAGAATTTACGGACGACTTGAATCTGAGTCAGAAAACTACAGACGAGTAAAAAAGCACTTTTCCTCTGAGTGAAACATACAATTTTTTCTTCAAGCATCCTATATATTTTTTTTAAATATTAATTTTTGAATTTAATTTATTCAGTAATAAAGTATGTATTTTTTATTAAAATAGGCCAATAAAACCGTTTCGAAATAAACTTAAACCTTCCTTAGCTCATTTTAATTTTTTTTTCGTAGGCTAAATCGTACACTTTTCGCGATTTCGATGGTAACTTGTCTAATGTAGCATTTGCAATTTCGGAGAGAATTGTAGGTGTATAAACCATATATTCTTCTTCAATAAATTTTAATCAATTTCACACAATGTTTTTGCACAGAATCTCGAGTCAACCACCTGTTTACATAATAAACAAACAAGTTTGAAGTATGACTGTCATCAAAGTCAAAGAGTGCTGGCGCGAGTGGTGGTTTTGCTAACTTTTTTTTACGGCGTACAACAATTAACTCAATTTTTTACTGTAAAAAAATAGATCACTTCTAACTAGTGTGTTCAGTTTTAAAATATGAACATTTTAGTACGCTTGAAGAAAAATTTACTTTCCTATCAGGGCAAAAAAATTTGGAATTCGTTGCATAGTGTTATCATCCTTGTCAAAAAATCTCCCAAATCCTGAAGTTCAGTGTCCAAAGAAACACTCAATTGAGTATAATTTCGTACTCTCAATTTGAGAGTACTCCCAACTTAATTACTCTCAACTTAAGAGTACTCCCAACTTAAGAGTAACTCTCACTTTAGGTGTAACACTTAATTTGAGTGTAACACTCAAATAAATCTAAACTCTCAAAATAAAAGCCACACCCAAATTATATTATATATAAAATATTTCGTTCCATGATCTATAAAACAAAGTATCAATATTAATTGACAAATTACAAACTTTCTTATCACTTACTTATAATGGCTTTTTACGAATAAGTGTTGTACAGGACTGCGATAAAAAATTGTATGCTATCAAGTTAGTTAATAAATGCGAAACTGATTGATTTTCATTACATATGTATGTACAATATATCAGAAGTTGCCTACCTTTAAACAATTAATGGGAGAATTTCTGTGAAAGAAACTATAGTTTTGTGAAAGAAACTTTCCCATTATAATAAAAATAGAGTAAACACTGAACCGTTGCACCCTGCATGCTCAAGTTTCAGAGCACACTGAATAGTTGAGTGTGCACACTTAATTAAACACTGAATAATTGAGTATAAACACCCAAGTTTGAGAGTTAACACTGGTTCGTTAAGTGTATACACTCAAATAGTTGAGTATGACACTCAATTTGGCAGTTAACACTGGATTGTTGAGTGTATATACTCAAATTTTGGTTTAAACACTCAAATTTGGGAGTAAACACTGAAATTTGGGCGTAAACACCCAAAATTTGAGAGTTTTTTTGACAAGGGCAAAACTGGCATTTGAATCTGTATTTTATTTCCTGTTTTATTCCTGTGCAAAACGTCTGCCCACTAAATATTTTCCTGCTTAAATGTAATTAAACGCATTAATGAACGTGTAATAGTACAATTAACATATTTCAATAATAACAAATCATATTTATGGATAATAACAATTATTCTTATCTTTCTGATAATTAACTTATTTAATATGCCGTAAAATCGGCAGTGGTTATTATTTAAATTTTAGTGCAATTTAAACCTATCTCGAGCCTATTATACTATTCACAGCGCATGCACTAGAATAGTATTATACGGTAGTTTCGAATTTTCCAAAACTTTTAAAAATCGTCGTAAACAAAAAATTCTTGGATATAAATTTGTTTCATGAAAAAATAAGAAACTTTTTTTTGTCCGTCTGTCCGTCTGTCTGTCCTATGTCACGATTTTTGTAGACGTAATAACTCAAGTATAAATAATCCGATCGACTTGAAATTTTCAGGAAAAATCTAAAAAGTCCAAACGATTTTTGTAGACATAATAACTCAAGAACAAATAAACCGATCGACTTGAAATTTTCAGGAAAAATCTAAAAAGTCCAAACGATTTTTGTAGACATAATAACTCAAGAACAAATAAACCGATCGACTTGAAATTTTCAGGAAAAATCTAGTTCTATTAGGGAAAGATACCTATTGTTTTTGAAAGTAATCCCCCCGAAAACGAAAATGCGGGGTTAAACTTTTTAAAAAATCTAAAATAGCTGAAGGAAAAAATACTTTTATTATAAGGATCAATTCTACCAATTTTGAAAGTAATCCCCCCAAAAACAAAAAACTTATGAGGGGTTATTTTTTTTTAAATAATTTTAAATTTCTTTTTCAAAATATTTTGTTTTTCGCAAATAGAAAATAAAAAAAAAATGAAAAATTTTTAAAATTTTTTTTCGTTTTTCAAAAAAATATCTTATTTTCAAAAAAAATTGTTTTTTTTTTCTATTTTTTTTTTGTGAAACAAAAACGCCTTTTCCAAATTAATTTCTTTACAACTTTTTATTGTTACGGGTGTCTTTGTTTCAATTACCTCGAAATGACATATTTTGACATTTGTCATATTTTGAATGATGAAACCAAATATTGCACAAATTCTTTACATAACTAATTATTTTCTTTGAAAACGGGATCAGATTAGATCCCGAAACGTTAGAAGTTAACTTTTATTCAGTTTTTCGTTCTTTTTTAATTATTTTAACGATTTATCAAGAATTTTACTAAAAATTCTTTATTTAGGCAAAATATTTAAACTTTGGTAAGGTATTGACTAATAATATTTTTAAGGTAAAGAAGATATATCAGATAAGTATTATTTTAAACGGAATACCGTACCAGCACATCTAGGGATAGGTGCGCCTGATAAGAACATTTTAATTTTATTTTCTGTTTTAGATTTTTTATCGATATAAATAATTATTTGGCTCAAATTAATAATACTATATTATACAAATGTAACTTTTTATAAATATTAAAATATTCATGTGACTAAGAGCATTGTATTTCGATTTTTTAAAATTATTTTAAATAGCAGTTTCATAATATTATGGCTACATATTACAAAGAGCAATTACACTACACCTAACATACATATATCATTACCAATTTGGACATATTTATATCACAACAAATACGTTATTATAAAATTTAATTTTAATAAACTGTGAATATAATGCAAAATTTTGTGCTATTTTTTTTTTCATAGTATATTATAGAAAAATTAAAAAAAAAATAGGATTCATAAATTATGAAACCTTATAACTGGGTTTTAGTCGTGACCCTTTTTCGGTTTAAAAAGTTACTTTAATATATTTATATAATGTACTTTTATCCTAAGAAAGCTGTTATACATAGGTTATCCGACGTAATAACGTAATAATTTAAATAGGTAACTACCGAGGTAAATACAAATTATTTATTTGGTAAAACGCCTTGATAAAAATTAATATATTCATCTTTAAAAGTGATCCAATTTATATTACTAATACACCATACATATAAGAATAATTATATATAAATAATTATTTTTAATTATACAGTGCGTGTCTGAAATCTGCCCTTTAACTTTTGAACGACTTAAGATATCAACTTAAAATTTGAAACACGTAAAGAGCACAACCCAAGTATTTTTTTATATACATATATATATGTATATATTTTATATGTTTAAGGGTACAATGGAGGCAGGGGTGGATTTTTTTTAAATGGAATGGGGGTTCGTGTAATAATAATAATATTTTTTTTTACCATATAATTTCTATTTTTTTAAATTTTTTATTCTTTTTTTGTTAAATTTTTAATATTTTTGAAAGGCGATTTTCTTAGTTTTTTTTTAATTTATAATATAATACGGGTAGGGTAATCCATAGATTTTGTATTCACTACTTCCAAGTAGAATTCTTATCCCCCGCACATCCCTGCATACTCAACCAAATAATCAGTCGCGGCTGCCGTTAGGGAACGTTCAAGTATTACGTAACGCAAATTTGGATCATTTTGGACCCCCACCGCCCTGTAACACTATTTTCCGATACCATTAACATGGGTGTAACACTCCAAAAAAAGTTTAGGGAAAATTTTTGGATCATGATAACTTAAGAACGCTTTGAGCTGAACACTTGGAGAATATGTTCCTTATAAAGATAAATCCAAAAAACTGGGATGGAATTGTTTTAGTAACATTCACGGTGGGTTCAAAACTTTTTAAAGGATGTAAAACCAATTTTTTAAACACAAAAAAAAAAACGTTTAAAAAAAATTGTTTTAAAAACAAAAATTTACCGCAACCAGAAAGAGCTATTTTTCGCTTTATAAAACCTAAAAATTTTATAAGTAGATAATTATATACCGCTAGTATTATTATAATAATACTTGTGGTATGATGAGTTGTACAGTTACCGTGTACCAATTATTCAAAAATAACAGATATTTTTATTTTAAAATTAATTTAATAACAATTTTTTTTACAATCAAAAACAAGGAAAAGATTAATTTCCAGTGTAAATTAAAATAAGTATGGTTTTAAGTTTACCATTAAGAAACTGCAGACATATGTATTGTGAAAAGATGCTTAAGTGAACCCTATTAAAAAAAAATAGATGTATTAGAACCTATTGGTTTTTTGGTCAGTAAATTTATCAGTTGGGAAAATTGGAGTGGTACCGTTGGGAATGTTGTTTAGTCATCAAATTTTGCTCCAGGTGTAAAGCTTTTTTCAGAGGCTTTTTTAAGTCATCCAAGTTTTCCGTCGAGGCTCTAGACTCGAGGGCAAAGCTTTATTTTTTGAGTGGGGATATTTCTCAGGTAAAGTTTTTATTTTTGAGAGGGGATATTTCTCGTTTGGACTTTTTATCAATATCAATCTCAAAAAAATGCCTCGGAGCACCCCTGATCACTAAAGATTAAACACATTTTATTATGTTCAAAATTTTCGAAGATTTTCTTTCGTAAAGTAACCTTGTCACAGCCTTTTAACGTGGGGACGTAGATAATCTATATAAGACTTCGGCGGTTCCGGTGACCACTCTGTTTACCTCTTTGCATTCGACGTACGACGTAAACATGAAGTTTTATGTAAGTATTAATAAAAACAGTGATTTTTTATGATTTTTGTTTTTTATTAGTGAAAAAAGTGCGTTAAAAGTAGTGATTTTTGATTAAAAAAATGTGTTTTTTGGTAAGATTTATTTCCTTGGATAAACTAGTGATTACAGTGATAAGCTGATTATCTACAGGATGGTAAAATACTACCTATAAAACGTAATCGGTTGGAAAAAAATAAACCCAAGTTGGTGGTGAAAACTTTTTAAAAATATACAAAAATAAGTTACAATATTTTAAGGGGTGAATCTAAAATAAAAAAGGTTCCTATAAAGGTTGGTCCAAAAATGAACCCTGAGGAAGCTAAGGCTCTCCCAAGGGTAGGTCTGAAATAGAGTTTTTATTTATTATCCAAACCAGAATTTTTTTCGGCATTTTTGATTGCTTAAAAATGTCACCCAATTTTTCACGCTTCTGGTTAGAGTTACCAAAACAGAATACAAAAGCTTAAACTTTATGAATGTTAGGTCATCTGCAAAAGCCTTATCTGTAATTCACAGGGTTCCATAGGGTACAAAAAAAATACAAAGGCTTAAACTTTATTAATGTTATGGCATCTGCAAAAATTCGTAACTCTAATTCATAGGGTTCCAGTAATATTCAATAAAAACTATTTTAGACGCACCCTTAGAAGAGCCGTAGAACTCTTATAAGGACCGGTCTTTTTGAGAACTTATTTTATATTTTTGGAAAATTGCTATATAGGGGTTTTTGAGGTTGCTGAAATTGAATCTGATAATAAATTTTTTCTAACTCCGCCCCGAGGGGTCTGACGGGTAAATATTTTAAATATTTTCAATATTTTCGTATATAGGGGTGAAAGTGAAAGTGAATCTGATTATAAAAAAATCTAACTCCACCCCCAAAGGGGCGGGGGGTAGTAGAATCTTTTAATAAAATGTTTCTAATTTCATCCTCTGAGGGGTGGGGGTTAGTTTTTGTGAAAATTGGTGTATTGGGGTTTTAAGGTTGCTGAAAGAGAATCTGATAATAAAAAAGTTCTAACTGCAACCTCGAAGAGGCGGGGGGTAGTTTTCGTGAAAATATTTTCAATATACCAATATTAGTATATTTTTAAGATTGCTAAAAGTAAATTTAATAATAAAAAATCCATTTTACGCGCGGAGTTGTAAAATGGAAAAGCTCTTTTACTGGGCAGTTTTTTTATTTTCGTTTTCCAAAAAATAAATAAATATTGCTAAAAACAGAATGCTGTTCCCAAGATGGGCTATAAAAAATATAGGGCATGAAAGAATTTGCATGGGACAAAGGGGTGAAAGGCTGTTAAAAATAGTTTCAGGGCTGATAATAAATGAACGGTGTTTTCTTTTTAATTGTTGGTTAAGAACACGCCTTTATGCATAACTCCATGCCTACAGTCCACAATTTTATATTGAATGCTAATTATTTATAAGAAAAACTACAGTTAAAAAAAAAGTTAAAACGGATACCCTTTCTAGATGGGTGGTAATATCCT
>OY294046.1:13222590-13274107 GCA_958510825.1 Brachypterus glaber
TAGAAAGTAACCTACAGTAACTTTAGAATTTATATAGAGTCTTACATAAGTGATTAATACTTTAAACTACGTATTTTATGACTATGGCCTATAGGGTAATTTTAAATTACTAATTTTCATTTATTTTGATTACAGGTTCAGATTTATATCTGATTATATTTAGATGTGGGTACATGTAAGTTAATGGTGTTTTGCACAAAGGTATTTTGAATGACGAAATAACTTTTGCTTTATGGTATCTAAGTCAAGTTTAACACTTTAAACGATTAAACAACATTAAAAATCAGGACCGGCCCAAGAAATTTTACCACTACCAGCTAGCTATTTATTTTTTTATGTAGGTACTGATTTATTACAGAATCATAGAGCCCTAAATGTTGACAAAATATCTAAATAATTAAGATCACAGCCATTGGGAATCTCCCAGTTTCAAGACTCTTCCTTTAAATTATTGTCTTTATTCTCATGGAATCTTGAAATTCTTCATAATAGGTTCTTTGCTTATCTTTTATTACCTTTTTTTTTACTATTAATTTTTATGAAAATAAAAATTCTCAAGTGATTGTAGCAAGTACACAGTTGCAGTGGAGTATTTTATTGAGTATAAATGTTGTAGAGTAGAGATGTTATATAGTAAGGATGTTATGGAGTAAAGATGATTTGGAGTATAGATGTTATGGAGTAGAGATGTTATAGAGTAGAGAAATGTGGAATTGAGGTGTTATAATGCCGAAAAATTTACTTATTATAATCCTCTCATCTTTAGAGCAGAGGAGGATTATACGTTTACTTTGGACTCCGAAAAAAGAAAAAATTTGACCAAAATGAATTTTTTTTCTACCAATATATACAATTCTATACAACTTTTAAAAATATCCGTCCCTCCGTTCTGCCCATCTGTCCGTCCGTATATCAAGTTTTCTTGTCGGCACGGTAACTCAAGAAACTCTCAAATCGACTTATAGTTTTCAGCAAATATCAATCTTGGTAAGGACAAAAAGCTCATTGAAATTGAAAACAATCCCTTCAAAAACAAGAAAGGTATAGAGGACTAAACTTTTTTCTTTCTATTTTTTTTTTTCTATTTTTTAATTAATTTTGCCCCCCATATTTTTTTTTGTTTTTGGGTTATTCTTTTTAAATTTAACCAGATTGATGCTTCTAAAATACTTATTTTTTTCCTAAAAAAAAATAGGATGATCCCACTTATTTCCAATTTTTTTCGATTTTTTTAAAAGTTTATCCCCTATAACTTTTTTGTTTTCGGGAAGATTTTTTTTTAATTAAGTACGATTAATCTTTTTAATTAAAGTAATTTTTACTGAAAAAAAAAAGAACATCGGAGATTTTTTTCCATTATTTTCGATATTTTTATATGTTTAGCCGCCACAACTCTCCTATTTTTTCAGGGATTTTTTTTTATTTCATTAGGCTCTATGTTCTGAGCAAGAATGATTTTTGCTTATAGTTTAAATTTGATTGGATTATCCTTTTTTGAGTTATCTCGTGGACAAGATTAAAAGATGTTTATAATTGTATATATGGCACTTTGGCCCAAAAAAATTTACTTTTGACTACATTCTCTTTTTCGGGCCAAAGTATAATTCTTATACTCCTGTCCCAACGATTTTTAGCACAACTTTCATATAACCCAAGTTTTTTTCATAATTTAATTAATTAGTGCTTTGGCATCTTTTTAGGACCAAATTTTAAAAAATCTATCGATGCGTTTTTGAAAAAAAAAAATCGATTTTCATTTGTTTTAATAAAAAAATGACATACACGGTGTATTTGAAATAGCGTAGGAAATTTTAACAGGTGATTCTACATGATAAAATATGACAAAAAGTTCCTATAAACATATGTCTCAAAATGCGTCATAAGGGAGCTACGCCCCTTTGAAATTGGCTAAAAAAATCGGTTTTTATTTAATAACTCAGGAACCCTTTGAGATATATTAACGAGGTTTTGCACGTGAATTAATCCTAATAAGGTCCATCTTTGTATGTCATTTTTACGTACTTATTTAAACCAGGGGTGTGCGAAACGGGGGGGCCTTATTAGTTTTTTGTCCCAAACTTTTTTCTGTGTAACTTTTTTGCAATTTTATTTTTGAAATATGATTCCTCAGGTCAAAATACATAAAAAGGTACTCTTGTTGTAATACTGTAGGATTAACCGTTTTCGAGAAAAATTCATTTGAAGGTGAAATTCCACGGTTCGAGGACGAAAAATTAAATACTAAAATGTTGAAAACCAAAATTTTAATGATGCAAGGCGAATGTACATTAAAAACTAAGAAAAAAACCTCACATACAGGTACTTCCAAAAATCAATCCTAATGGAGCTATGGTCTCCTAAATATGCACCATTTTTAAAGGGCTATGGTAGCTTTAAAAGCGTTTTTTCGACCTACATGTATGGAAACTTTTTTTCTTAGTTTTTGATGTAGAATAACATTGCATCATTAAAATTTTGGTTTTCGACATTTTAGTATTTAATTTTTCGTCCTCGAACCGTGAAATTTCACCTTCAAATGAACTTTTCTCGAAAACGGTTAATGCTACAGTATTACAACAAGAGTACCTTTTTTATGTATTTTGACCTGATGAATCATATTTCAAAAATAAAATTGCAAAAAAGTTACACAGAAAAAAGTTAATAAGGCCCCCCCGTTTCGCATACCCCTGGTTTAGATAAGTACATGAAAATGACATACAAAGATGGATATTAGGATTAATTCACATGCAAAACCTCGTTAATATATCTCAAAGGGTTCCTGAGTTATTAAATAAAAACCGATTTTTTTTAGCCAATTTCAAAGGGGCGTAGCTCCCTTATGACGCATTTTTAGACATATGTTTATAGGAACTTTTTGTCATATTTTATCATGTAGAATCACCTGTTTCTGTTCCTACCCTATTTCAAATACACCCTGTATTTTAAAAATTATTTTTTTTTTAATATTCTGATTTTACGTCGAAAATTGAGACAAAAAGTTTCTATGAACTTTTGTGTTAAATGGCTTCTTAGGGAAGCTAGAAAGCTAGAAGCTTGAAATTTTTACTGTAGTATGTAACCAATAAACATTATCATTTTATGACATAAAAAAATTAAATATTTAATCAGGGGCGGACTTACAGTTTTACATATAAATTATGAAACGCCCATTATCTACGCCCCTGGTAAAAACTTAATTTTAATAAAACGTTAAATGTTTACATTTATTGGTTCTATAGTTCAGTAAAATTTTATGTTAATAAGTTAAACCGTTTCTGAGATATGAATTGATAAATATTCTAAAAAATGCCCTTTAAAAGTAAGCTAGCTCCCTTAAAAAGCAATTTAGCTCAAACGACTATAAAAACATTTTTCTCACTTTTTGACGTAAAATCTGAATATCTAAAATAATTTTTAAATATGTCATTTTTTTTGTTAAAACAAATGGAAATCGTTTTTCTCAAAAACGCATAGATAGATTTTTTAGAATTTGGTCTTAAAAAAATGGCAAACCTCTAAATATTAAATTATGAAAAAAAAACCTGGGTTATATGAAAGTTGAGCTAAAAATCGTTCCCAGACCGGGGTACTGTGCTATGGAGCTCCGAGAGACTTAAAGAATGAGCACAAACTAAGTCTAAAAATATTTATTTTCTTGTAGGTTCAGCCAACCCTGTAAACAGCCCATATTTTGTGTCTGGTTTGATAACAGTTTTATTTTCATGCTCTAGATACTACCTACTGGCTATTATGCTGCGAATATGACATTATGTAGTATGAATAAAGTATTATTAATACTTACTACGCACACGGAAAAGTAAATAAAAATATTTTATCGTTATACTATTAATTTGTAATCTTTAGAAATGCCTATAAATCTATTTTAAATATAAAAGCCTTCTTGAGCGGTACCATAAGATTAAAATTAAATTAAAAAAAAATGTTTCCAGGTTGAAGTGTGAAAAGTAAGCAAAATATAAACTTGAACTGTCATTTTGATAAGTGAGTCGATTGGTCTTGTAACGTTACCAGAAGAAAAATATTAACCAACTTTCAGTGGTATCCCCTATAAGTTTTTTTGTTATTTTATTTATTTTTATTTTTATTTGACTAATTTTTTCAAAATTAGTATTAATATTTTATTTAATTAATGTTTTCTAAAAATCTGGAAACTTTTCCTTCTATCTTTTATATGTTTTTGGACAATGCGCCTTATAACTTATGTATTTTTGAAGGGATCTTTTAGAAAGTTTCACATCGATTTCGTTTTTAACATGATAAGAAAAATATTAACATACGGACGGACAGACGGATATACGGATGGACAGACGGACGGACGGCAGACGGAGCGACGGACGGCAGACGGACTGATAGTTGGACGGACAGACGGACCGACATACGGACGGGCAGACGGACGGACGGACGGACGGACGGAGGGACAGAGAGATTGACGGACGGACAGACGGCTAAAAATTTTAAGGGAAAGATAGGGTAAAGTGGAAAAAGGTGAGGTAGATTAGATTACGAAGGAACAGACGGAGGGACAGACGGACAAACAGACTGACAGACGGACGGACGGCAGATGGAGCGACGGACGGCGACGGAGCGACGGAAGACAGACGGACTGATAGTTGGACGGACAGACGGACGGACATACGGACGGGCAGACGGACGGACGGACGGACGGACGGAAGGATGGACGGAGGGACAGAGAGATTGACGGACGAACAGACGGCTAAAAATTTTAAGGGAAAGATAGGGTAAAGTGGAAAAAGGTGAGGTAGATTAGATTATGAGAAGGTAGAAAAAAAGTGTAAGATAGTGAAGGCATATAGGTGAAGAGTAAAGGGAAAAAGTGGAGGAAGGTGAAGGAAATGAGGGAAGTTAAGAAAAGGTAAGAGAAAAGGTAAAAAATTTATAATTTTACACTAAAAGCAGACATTGTAATTTTATGGATTTAATTTTTAATTACTTATGTTTTTTTATTTATTATTTATATCTATTATGCGGTTTTAAAAAACTTAATTTTTTAAAAGATTATTCTTAGGATTGGATTTTGAAAAAAATACAAACAAAAGATATCTGTAGTTGAAGGTCGTTTATTAAAAATTAATCATTAGAAACTTGCAAGGTTGATATTAATTATTAGGTAATACTTTGCGTTAATTTTCTGCAAAGACATGCGCTGTTCTTTCTGAAACGCAAAAAAACTTTATAGTCATAATTTGTTATTGATAATTATGATTATAATCATTATACAGTCTGTAGATTTATTTTTATGGAACCTTTCAGTGGAAGGCTTTCACTCCTTTTCATTACTTGTTTTCGTTTGGATTTTATGTCACTTGGCCGATCGGGATCACATTCTATCTCGAAAATTTTGTAAGCACAATAACTTACGCTTTAGCTAGAGACTTTAGATTTGGGAAATGGACTTTTCTGTTGTTATATCGGGATTTCGTTCTATTTGGAAAATACTTTAAGCAGGGTAACTTAAGAACGCTTTGAGCTAGCCTTTTGAAATTTGGGAGGCGAACTTTCCCGGAAAAAGATATGGGACAAGGGCTTTTTAATTGTCTTTTTCTACAGCCCTGTTCCAGAGCAATCTAAAGAACAAGAATGATTTTCAACTTTTGTGTTAGGAATTTTCTTATACTTAGAAGGGGCAAATTAAGTGTTAAGTGTTGATTCGACATTATCACCCGAGTAGAGAACACTTCTTTTTAAACCCTTCTTAATATTTATCAAAAAAATTGGTCCCAACGCAAAAGTGGACAGAAGTGCATTAGGCTCCGGACTATACTATACTACTTTTATCTTTACAAGTCACTGACTATGTTCAATGGTTTATAGAGATCTAAGGACCACTTGCACCAACGACCAACTTTAATCTGAAAGAGATTTTTAAACTTTATCTCAGTTTAAACCTTGGCACAATTGGTCCTTAATAAATTACACAGTCACACAAAAAAAAAATAATATCCAGAGACTAGACCAGTGCATTTTTATATTTTCGGAGTCACAGAAACCGAATCTGATCTCAGAATTTCTCCATCAGATCCCAGTTTTTTCTACCCATAAAAACATCTGAATTTAAGGAATTTTCGCACCCTTTTTTAACAATTGTGACCTGTTGGAGCAATTCTGAGGTCAGATTCGGTTTCAGATACCCCGAGAATATAAAAATGCACTGGTCTAGTCTCTGGATATAAATTTTTCTCGGTGTAGCTGTATTATTGCGGGCGAATAGCATTCGCTTTTTAATGCTATGCATATAAATAGGCCATAACCGGGTTAAATGTCACGGGGTGTCGCTATTCTACTACCGAATTTCGGTAACTTCGGTAACCGAAGGGTAAACAAAAAAAAGATATAATAAAAAAACTTTACAACGATACTTTCAGTATACTTGTTCTTAGAAAAACATAGTTGTTATTTATTTGTTACACAATATACAATAAACAACATTTTGCAAAAAAGTATAAAAACATGAAAAATTTAAATTGGTGAATATTAAGTAGCTACATAAAAATTCGTATATGGATCACGTACTTTGATGGTCCTGATCTAGTTTAAATGACCTTTTTCAAAAAACTTAAAACCATTACATACATATGCTAATCAGTCAATTAAGTTACAGTTAAAATAGCATACATTTTAATAGTATACTCCTCGTAATTTTAAGAAGGAGGATGGAAATATACTTATCATCTGTAAACATATATTATGCCACGAGTATTTAAAATAAATATAATACCTACTATAATTATTTTTGTTATTCTTTGCACTTGACATTTTTAGAATTGTTTATTTTTATTATCTACCAACAATATATTTAAAACCAGCTAAACAGTTGCAAGAAACTTGTCAAAACATCGGCACTAGGCACTAATTTAAAACATTATGAAATTGGAAGTTGTGTGAATAGGCAAACATTAATACACCTGCGCGTGTTGCGTTATTTATTATAGTTTGAAAGTCTATCTCCAAAACGTTACATTCTAGCAAAAACTGTATTTGCTATTTTTTGTAGGGCTTAATAAAAGCTTTCATTTGAAATATGATTTTTTGAATTCGGTTTACAAATAAGTAAGTTATGCCAAAAAACCCTTTTACTGCTTTAAATATCTTATATCTCGAAAACAATGTATTTTAGGAAAAAGTTGTTTATAGCATTTTTTGAACAATTTAAAAAAATCTTTTATATAAATTATAAATTCATAAAATACAATAATAATTGCCTTTTGTCAAACTCAAAAATCAACAGCTGGCAATCCCGAATTAAACTTTATGAATCTATAGTCCTATCTACTTTGCTTTATAGTTCTCCAGTTTGGGCGTTACGTTTCTTTAATGAAATTGAGCGTGTTCAGTTGGCCTTTTTTAAAAGATTATTTTTACTCCCCCGCAACACCCCGGATTATATGATACGACTCGAAACTGGGTCCGTTAAAGTTTCTTTCTTGATTTTTAAAATGTGCCTTAATTGGATTGAAAAGCTTATTAGAATGCCCGCTCATAGATACCCCAAGCTTTGTTTTAACCGCTTACAAAACTTAAACAATGGTAATACAAAATATAACTGGTTGGCACAGTTTCAATGTATGCTGGAAAAAATTGATGAATCTAACTTTTTGACTAATTTAACAGTAAGAAAAATAAAATACAATAGACCAATTTTACTTAACAAATTTCGCGAATTTCTACATAGAGATGACATAAATTCATTATTTTTTTCCAAAAATTCAACTATTTATCAAAAGTTTAGAATTAATCTGGAACCTCAAAATTATTTATACTGTCGAGATAATATCTCTATCATTCGTATAATAATGCAATTACGTATGGCTACAAGCTTTTCTACCTCCTTCTCATTCAATGGCAGCTTTTACAAAATCAACCCTAAAGAAGTATGTACTATTTGCAACTTAAACGAGTTTGAGACTTTAGATCATATTTTCTTTAAATGCCCCATGTACAAACCGTTGCGTGCACCTTACATTGATAGCCTTATTAACCTAGACGGTCTAGTCTTTGCACTTAACTTTCTTAATGTAACTAAAATAAAAATGCTGCACAGTTTTATCGGAAACTTATTAAAGCTCCGTTCCTTTATAACTAACGAATAATGCTTTTTGTCTTTAACCTTTAAATATTGGTATTATCGTTTCTTCTTATAATTAACTTTTTTTTTTGTATTAAAATTTCTGCTTTTTCTTTTTATTAAATTATCTATGAATATCCATCAAATTACTTAAATAGTTAGGGTTTAGTATTTAGTGTATTTTTTTTTCTCTTCTCTTGTATTTTTTTTTATATATTCAAACTTCTTGTAACAAGATTTGTAATCTTTTATACAATAAACGTTTATTATTATTATTATTATTATAAACAAAAGACGCTAAAAATAGGAGTTTTACCCCATTCTTACCCCCTTACCCCAAATCGTTTACCCCCAAAATCTAATCAGATCTTCAAAATACGATAAGAAACAATATGCAAAAAACTGCTTGTTAGAAATGGAGTTATCGACTTTACAGGCAGACAGACAGACAGACAGACAGACAAAAATTTTTTTTGATTGAGTTCTACGTAGACGTCGAGAAATGTGAAAAAAACGGTCAAATATTTTGACTTTTCGGCGAAGATTCAATACATCGGGGCTGTTAGTAGTACTAAGCGCCGATGTAATTTAAAGAATTAAATACAGGTGGAATATTATTCCAATGTTATACCGTCATGACCAGTAGTCGGCGTAAACTCAGTTGTGACTCATCATAGTTGAAAATAAACACAGAAACATAGGCTTACGGAATAATTTTGCCGAATTATGAGGGAAATTTTTATAACGTTACTAAATCGAAACATCTGACGACTAATTTGTTACACACAACAATATTGACTATAAATATTAACTATACATATGTATATATATATCGGTGTTTTTCAAAGAAAAAACCGATCGAATGAAATTTTCAGGATTATGGTTGGTCCTAAGTGTCAACTTTTGGTCAATATTAGAATTTAAAATTTCCAACAAAAAAATTACCTATAAGGTTCGTTCCACCCTAATGGTCGGCTAACCAATAAATTCACATTATATTTGTTACAAATAACACAGGTCAACAAGGATTTTGTGATCGGATGTTTTTTTATTTTCTAACCGACCTACTGACCCACTGCCAAACAACCATTTTTTTGTTTCCATCATGTATAATTTTTTTCAGCTATAAGCCATGCCAAAAATCTCATTCTTTAACATGAAGTGTAGAATTTTTAATTTATGGACATTGGTCTACATCAGTATAATCAAAAGAAGCCATTTGACACATTTTTATAAAAATCGAAACAAAAATAAAATTTTGGACCACCCTAATGCCTTTTTTTTAATTTTTCGTTATTTTATTCGAAATCAGCGATATCAAAAATAGTCGTATGCAAAAATTCATAATTTTGTCCCTGTTTTTTTCCTGGCCCACTATGCGGTTGATCAAAACCCTTACGTGATGGACAAAAACGGAAGTTGTATTCGAAATCATTACCTAAAATCAACTGTCAGATCCAAATCAACTTTCAAAACTTGAAAATTTGTTGGCCTGTGTAATTTGTTACTATTTAAGCAATAGTCTATTTTAATTAAGAAAATAGTAATACATAGTAATTAATACAAAGTGATACATATTTAATTAAATTTCACAATACTCTTCAATAACCAAGAAATAATTAACTGGTATTTAAAGCAAAAATTTTATTGATACATATTTTGTAAAGGAAATGGATTTTGTAATATTGAATATTGAACCAAATAATTTTATATTTAAAATTGTGACTTACATTAAATGGGGACCTGAACTACGCCTCATACTTTAAATTTTATTTTGAATTTGATGCATTGTAAGCCGATTTATCTAATTCAAAAATACACCTATAAACTGTTATGTCATCTTATGGCTAAATTATAGTTATCCTTCCATTGCGGCAAGTTGTTCACGTCAACGTAACTTTCTACAATTTCAATATCTGGAGAACGGAGATTCTGTTTTCGCTAAGCTTCGACAAATTAAATTGAAACATTCTTCGTTTTTAGGTCAGGAATTTGTTCATATAAATTTGTTTCAGGATATAAAGCAAAACAGGCAATATCATGGTTCATCAGTAAACTACCCTTTTTTAAAAGAATGGAACATTTAATTATAGCCGTATCCTTGGAAACATCATCTATAGATTATGTTTTATATTACCCATTATGACTGACGGACAGACAAACAGACCAGATAGACAAAGCATGCAGACAGACGGTCTACCTGGTCTGCTTGGTCTGTCTGCCTGTCTGCCTGGACTGTCTGATCTATTTGATCTCTGGTCTATCCGATCTGCATGGTATATACACAGACCAGGCAGATCGAATAGACCAGAGGTCAAAAAGACCAGACAGACCAGGCAGACAGACTAGCCAGGTAGACCATGCAGACAGATCAGGCAGGCAGACCAGTCAGACATACCAGGCAGATCGGATAGACCGGAGATCAAATAGACCAGACAGATCAGGCAGACAGACTAGGCAGATAGATCAGGCAGACAGATGAGGCAGGCAGACTAGGCATACAGACCAGACAGATTGCACAGATCCCAGAGACCAGTCCAGACATACAGTATCTAATTGTTGCAGCTTTAAATTTTGTTCCGAAATAAGTTATCACTTTTTGATCAGGCCCCTGCAGGGTAGGGTGTAGAGTACTATAAAAACTTCCAAAAACTAAAATGCTTGGGGTGCCAATTTTTACTTTTCACCTAAAAAAAAACTTGTGAAGTTACACAAAAATCTAAAAAGAATTTCATGGTCCGCAAGGCCAAAACAATTAAAAATCCTCACGTATTTTTTAGGATTTTTTCTTGTTTTGACCTTGCGGAGTCCAAACCAATCCATTTATTTTCTGATTGATGTGTAACTTCACACAATTTTGTTTTACTTAAAAAATAAAGAATTACACCCCAAGCATTTTAGTTTCTCAAAATTTTTATATATATAAAGCACGCTACACTCTACTGCAGGGTTCCCTCCATAAAACTATATTAAATCGTTAAATATTGCTCTAGGGCTGTGAAAAATAATACTGATAAAATTAGTGCATTCATTGGAAACAGCAAAACTTATCGAAAGCTATCAAATCACTACTGACCGTTTTGGGATGATTAGTTTTGATTGATTTTATAAAAGCGCGGGATTGTACTTTTTGTGGGTATATCTAACCTCAAATTCTGGTTTTGACCAGTACAGATATTCAGCAGTTTTCTGGCAAAACTTATCATTTTATGACTTTTGATTAGTTTTACTCTTTCCAATGACCACATATTTTGATTTATTTTTGATAAAAATCAATAGGTACTTTCTTTAACTTTAAGCTGATATAGAATGAAAGTAAAGATTGTCTATGTGTCTGTTGTAAAACAGTCATGTCTTGAATTTTTATGACTTATTAAAGTCATTACATATTTACGTATTTAATACAAATTCAAAACCAATAAAAGTTTCATCATGTAACGCTTTCACGCAGGGCCGTGCCGTTTTTTTTTATGTGAGGCAAGAAAATATTGTACACTTTCGGGCGGTGAAAAATTGATGACTTTCCTTACATCGCGAAACTTTGTTGTTGTTTTCAGTGTTTGGCCGGCCGAGATCGCTAAATATGACTAACAAAAAAATTGGACTACACGCTGTGAGTTTTCTACGTTGAAGTTAATTTATAGAGAATAATTTATAAAGAAAATCAAAATCTCTAGAATTCATGGTTGCTAAATTTTATTTTTTTAAGGTATAGTTATTTTAAATTTGCCGCTAAATACTCCACAAAGTGCGAATTACACTGAAGTATGTGGTTTGTTTTGAATGTCAACATAACCAAAATTTATAATTTTTGTTTACTTACTTTGTTTTTATGATGTTTTGATGTAAAAAAAGAAAATTGATAAAGCTGTTGCTAAAAACACTTTTTTATTCCTGTAGAAACAAAATTTGCCTATAAAATTGCTTTTATTCCAATAATATAGAGGAATAAATTGTTTTGTTCTCGTTAATGGCACGTCAACGTTTTACGGTTGTGTAAATTGGGCCTAGTCATTTCGCTTACGACGCATGCGTATCTTAAGTTGTTATGGTAATTTCGAGATTGTTTATAAGCGGGAAAGTTTAAAATAACTATACCTTAAAAAAAAAAACTTTAGTAACAGTAGTATATTTTTCTTAATTTTTATAATTTATCCACCTACATTAAAACAGACGAAGGTGCAATAAAACAACAAAAAGAAATTAGAATGTATTGATCTGTTATACTTTCTTATATAACACTCACTTTTTAAAAGTATGTACATGTATACTAAACAGTCACATAATGATTTACTTATGTAAATTCACAGTAAATACAAAATGAAGGGACTTGCATAAAAGCGTGCTTAATATGTGGGAGTATATTAAACTCAGTTTATATAAAGTTAAAAGGTCATGGGTCCTAGATACTGTGACATAGATTTATACGAATTATACAGTGTGGTCCAAAAGACACCCCCTGTTAACTTGAACGAGTTAAAATATCGACTTTTTAGAATAGATGACTACACAGAAAAAAAGGTTATCTTGGCATAAGATAATACATTATCTTGGATTTATATTATCTTAAATCGAGGTAATAATCTTCTTTTAAGATCATGTATCCTCGGTTTAAGATTATATATTACTTTGGTTTCCTTTAATTATTCTCTTGGTAGAAAAATCCTTGTGTCAATGCATGACATTTAAAATAGTTACCGAGAATCAAGAGTAATTATATTGACTCAAAGCCCCTGTGGTCTTACGGTAAAGAGTTTGCCGGCCAAGTAGATATACAGTAGACACGCCTGTTGTTATTGTTGGCTGGCAGACAATCTGCGTAGTAGTTCAAGATATGCGCGGGAGAGAAGTTAGGTTTGTTTTTTTTTGCCGTCAGTTGTCTTTAAAGGTGTATCATTGTTTTTATCTGCTTTAACACGGACGAATTTGTATCTGTTACCCTCAAACGATGGGGATTTTCAAATTTACTTAAAAAATTCACGGGTAAGTAGCTTTAAATAATTTATACCTATAAGCGCCATTTTGCAATGGCGTTGCAACAAATTTTTCTTCAAAAACAAGTGCTTTTTCCTACGACCACCTATGAAACCAAATTTCACACGATTAACAGAGTAAGATAAATACATACTTGGTTTAAGATAATATGATCGTAAATAAATGGTTTAAGTGGCTTTGATTTAAGGAAAAAAAGTCCTTAAATCTAGGACCTCAAATGTAAAGATCACGGCGGACTTGATCCAAGACAGTCATGGCGTTGAACATATCGAAAGCCATGGCGGCCTTGGTTCAAGTCGTTTTGCTTTGATTCAAGATATCCTTTTTTTCTGTGTAAGACAACTTGAACCTTATTTGGTATATATTTGATATTTTTAGCTTTTAAAATGTTATTAAGGGGGGTATAGTGGGGATTTTTTTTAAATAGAAGTATCATAAAATGCATTATTTTAAATCAAGTAAAATTCTCTATTCGACCGTCACGTCGCGACATAAACTTTTAACTTTTTAGCTTTTTCTATTAGTGAACTTTTTGACAGGTGGAATAAGCGTTTGGGATGCTGAACTTTTTTTTGTGGTCGTCAATTTTTTGCCAGGGAACGCCCAACTGAAGGGGGGCGCCTAATCAGGTTCTCATCTGGTCAGCATTTTTGTCTTGTTCCATCCCTGAAAACTTTTAATTTGGAAATTTTAGCAAAAGATCTTTATGGAAATGAAAAAGTTGGAATAAGCAATGCTTATTAAGCATATCGTCGTTGAAAATGCAAAAGGACGTATGTCATAATTTTACTATTGTGTTCTAGATTGTAGGACACCTAAATGAAATGACATTAAAATTCACAGTGGAAAGTTTAATATCCACTCTGTTTAAAGACCCTAGTGAATTGTGCCACAATTTAGCACCAAAATAAAACAAAGAACGATTATGACATACTCATCATCATCATCATCATCAGAAGCGGTGTGGTTATTACCAAGTAACAACCACGGCACTCAGACCTGAGATCCATTGTGCATGCCGCAGTCATCTAGATGACACATCATTTGATTAGGATGATATTCCATGGGGGCAGGCATCTAAAAAGGAAATGATCTGCCCCAATGAAAGTTCGACTAAATCGCTAGGTTGCACTGATGGTGAACCTAAAAATCGCAGTCTTTTTTGTGAGAAGACAGGACATTGTCCCAAAATGTGGGATGCAGTTTCTTTATCATAGTCGCAGAATCTACAGCCTTGGCTTTGGATAATTTTCATTTTATAAAGAAGATTGTTGAAAGTACCATGACCAGTTAGAAAACTGGTAATAGTTCTGAGCTTTTTCTTATTTAGTTGAATAAGTGTTTTTGTATTGGAAAATGAGGACTCTTTGATGAGCAATTTTGCTTGAACCTGTTGGGAAGCTCAGTGTTGAATAAAACTTCGATTAAGCCAGGTTTTTATATCCCTTTTAATGACGCAGTTCGACAACCCAAGCGAAGGCTCAGGTCCAATAAATGGACTGGCTGAACCCTCCCTAGCAAGCTGGTCGGCTGATTCATTACCGGGGATATCGCTGTGGCCGGGTACCCAGATTAGTCTAAGATAGTTGTTAGTTGCAAGTCTGTTTAGGACTTGTTTACAGTCGGCCACAGATCTCGATGTTATCCTGCAGGAGGATAAGGCAAGGAGAGCAGCCTTACTGTCGCTACAAATATAAATGTGTTTATTAGAATATTTTCTATTAGTAATCTCAGAACCACAAGCAGATATTGCAAAAATTTCTGCTTGAAATACTGTTGGATACTTACCGAGGGCAAAAGATAACTTAACCGTAGGTTTGTCCCCATATACCCCGGCACCGGTACCTTCATCCGTTTTAGAACCATCCGTGTACCAGATTAGTCCATCCCTTCTGAATAGTTGCTGAGGTGATTTCCACTGTTCCCTACTTGGAAATGTGACGGTGTATTTCATCTCGAAGATGTATATTGGTAGACAGATGTCTTTAGACATTATTGTTAGAACACTATATTCTTTGACATGATTCAGAATCACAGCATGTCCAGTTTCACCAGTAAACCATAGACCAGCGCTGTTCAGCCTTAGTGCCGCTTTTCTAGCTTCGAACTCTGCCCTCAAATGGATATTATGACATACTGCTTTTTTCACTTTAAACGACTGTATCAAAAGCTGTACTCGCGCTTTCGCCAAAATTGTAAATTTTGGATGCTATTCGATTGGGGTGAAAGCAAAGATCTAAAATAGAAAGCCAACATTTTTAAAATTTAAGGTTATAAAATATTGTTATTGTCCAATAAAAATTAAAAAAAATGTCACATTTAGTTCTATTTTTTGTATTATACCTTTCAACGGTAAAATGTATATCACGCCCATGCCTCAAGGTGTGGGTCAATGCTGCAATTGATAACTCGAAACTCGAGCAATCAGTCCCATATCTTACAATTTGGTAGGTTTTTCGTACATTATGGTAAAATAGCCGTAAACCCCTTTGTAGAATAGGGGCATGTTAACCAATGGTTATTAACCATGTTGTGCCAAAAGTAAACCGTTTTAAAAATTATGCAAAATGTCAAATATTTTACAACCTCAGTTTTTATCTGGAGTCTATTGTCCTTCAGAATGAATCAATCAGTGACTCACTGACTCAATGACGCACTCTAAATTTGTCCGTCAATCTTGCAGTAGTTTTAACTGTAATAATTAAAGCAAATTTACAATGTCAGAATGTGAATTTACAATATTTATTAAATTAACCGCAATATTACTGGGTTTAGTAAAATCTCAGCTCTTTTCCTGTCGGTACAATAATTTTGCATTAAAATTCATGCATGTGGTCCAAAAACCCTGCACTTTTACAATATTGGTTGAAAATTACCATAATAATAGCTTACATTCCAAAAAAGATAGCAGTAAAATTACCATAATAAAAATTCACATTTTTACAGATTACTGTGAATTTACAGTACTGATTTAAATTTACCACTTTCTTTGCTGGAAAATATGATCTACTTTATTTGCTGTAAAATCACCATATTTGCATTTATAGTGAGTTAGGAAAATCATAGTTTTGCGACAAAAAAGATTAAAAATGTTTTTATAGAAAATTTTAAGTGATTTTTAAATACACATGCGTCTGTCGCTCAATATTGCAATATATTAAATAATCACCATAAAATAAAATTTATATTTCGCCTGACGCAAACTAAAAGAGTCCTGAATTATTTGGAGATTTTTTTTTGTTAAATCGGGCATTCCGTTTAAATGTTGTAACGTTTACAGGTGGATAGACAGACCGGCATTTGTTTAACACCCATTTTTTTTACATTTTCTCGACGTTTCATTTTAAATCCGAAAAATATTCTTTTTTTTTATTTTTCGGCCCATTTCAACGAGTATCCGGCCGGGTGTTGCCACTCGTAAATACCGGGTGTCCCACCAGGTCCTTGACAAGCTATATCTCCGTTATTTGAAAAGATAGAATCTTTTGCAGAAAAATAGCACTAAATATGAGCCAAAGAAAATTTTATTGATATATCCAAAACCTCCCCTGGCTTACTCACCTCCTTAAAGCCACCCCAACTTCTGTGTTTCAAATAGCAGCTCCCATTTTTATAATATAGTATGAAAGTAAATTTTATTCTTAATTCAACCGTGTATTATACGTGGTATCTTATTCTTTAAAGGGGCTCCAAATAATTATTATTTATTACAAATAATGTCACACCAGGTTTTAGACGGACTATATCTCCGTTATTTAAAAAGATACAAATTAAAGAAAAAAAACAATTAAATTCGAGTCAAAGTAGAATATACTGAAACATGAAAAACTGCCCCTTACTTACTTATCCTCTTGGAAACATCTCCAACTTTTTTGTTTTTTTAAATAACACTCCTATATTTTTACTAAAGAATATAAAAGCACATCATTTCATTCCAAATTCAACCATGTATTATAGTATTTTTTTAAGGGACTCCAAAGTACAACCCCATCAGATCACAAGCTATATTTTTCACGAATTTTTCATCAAAAAAAAAAAAAAACAAAATAAATCCTAAACTTACGTTAGAGTATACCTTAAAGAGAACTGATTAATGTATTCAACAACAACCCTTAATAACCCACTCTCCTGAAACCACCTTAGTTCTAAATACCACACTATTAATAATAAATAATAATTATTGTTTGGAGCCCCTTAAAATATAAGATACCACTTATAATCCGTGGTTAAATTCATAATGAAATGTACTTTCATCTTTGATAAAAATGGAGGGTGCTATTTGAAAAACAGAAGTTGAGGGTGGTTTCTAGGAGATGGGTAAGCAAGGTTGCGGTTTTGGATATATCAATAAACTCTCCTTTGACTCCCATTTAACATTATTTTTTGCAAAAATTTATATCTTTTCAAATAACGGAGATAAAGCTTTTCAATAACCTGTTGGGACACCTGGTATAAAAACTAATTTAAGGAAAATAGTTTATATAAAGTTGAGTTTAAAAACTGGAAAAAAAAATAATTAAATTAATAACCTATTCATGTGTTAAATATTTAGAAAATAAAATTATTAGAACATAAAATAATGGATATTTGAATATGTTGTATAAAAACGCAATGTATTTAAATCCGTATAGGTTATTAGTTTATTTATTATTAAAAATAAAGATTAAACTAAAAAAGAAAAAGAAAGTTTAATTGATAACAGTAAAAAATACAATTTTTTATATGAAATAATTATATACTATAATATATTACAAGATTAAAAATAATCGTGGATATTATTTAATAAATAAGGTGTATGAGCCAATTATTACCATGTTCCTAAAATTGCCATCCCCTCTTAAACTTGTTAGTTCGTCCTTCGTGTCAAAGATGGCACTGCCAGTATATCTGTTATATCTAAATGATACCTGTAAATATGATGTATCTGTATCCAGTTGGTAATGGCGTACACAAAAACACAGTTAGGGTTTTGTGCTCTTCCACTATAAAAACTTGTAAAATTGTGCTGACTGTCCCAATCTGGGTAGCATCGATTATTTCAGGGCAAAAACCTTATAAGGTAGGCACAAACATGCACTTTCTTTGCCCATTAGGGCATTAAAAAAAACACTCTTTTTAATTTTTTATGTGCACCCCCCTATGTTGTTTCAATTGAAAAACTATGCTTGCATACCAAATTTTAGGTTACTAGAACATTTTTTGACCCCTGCCCAACTCGATTTAATGATTCAAAGAAAACACTGGCACACGAAAAAAAAGGTCTTGTCCACCAGACGTGACAAACATTTCTATACGTTTTTGGGGTCGCTGAATCCGAATCTGGGGTTGGTTTGGCTCGGTCAGATCGCATTTCGTTCATAACCTCAAAAAAATCATAAAATGTATCAACTTTCATCACTTTTTTAAAGTTATTAACGAATTGCGAGTTAAACCAATTCAGGATTTGGATTCAGGTATGGAGCGAAATGTGATCTGAGCCAAACCAACTCCAGATTAGGATTCAGCGACCCCAAAAACGTATAGAAATGTTTGTCACGTCTGGTGGAAAAGACCTTTTTTTTCGTGTGCCTGTGTTTTTGTTGAATCATTAAACCGAGTTGGGCGGGGGCCAAAAAATGTTCTATCAACCTGAAATTTGGTATGCAAGCATAGTTTTTCAATTGAAACAACATAGGGGGGGGGGGGGGGTGCATATGAAAAACTGCCCATATTATGTTTCACTCAATAAAGAAGCGAAGGTAATTTTTTGAGATTTTTTTCCAAGTATCTGAGTTCCTAATATTGCCATGAGAAGTAGTTCACAACAAAAAGAAATTACAGAAACAAAGAAAAACAAGAAATGAAACTAACGAAGAAATCAGGAAGTTCTGAATCTTGGTTCTGCTTTTAATTCGAAGATACTGCCCAGGTCGATATGAGACTGTAATCGATACGTACATGAATAATGCGTTAATTTCGGAGATCTGAAATTTGGATGATGTTATAAAGTTTGGTAATTGTTGGTTTACTACGAAAAAAGCCCGTATTTTATTAGAGGAAGGGTAGCAAATGTGGGCTAGGTCTTGTAATATGGGCTAGGTGGGTTTCTCAGCTATCCGATTCAGTTCTCTGCATCCGACTATCGCAAGTCGTAAATGGCGAAGTTAAACTTCCGCAGTAAAGATTTATTAATTAATTCAAACATTCGTTGACGTTTGAGAATTTATTTTTATTTTCCGTCCTTTTCAGCAAGCCACAGAACTTTTTTAGGTAAGTTTATAAATTCCGTTACCTGATAGATAACAAAGTTTTCAAAACCATTTCTGCAACAAATTAAAGCCACATAATCGGGCTTTGATGTGTGCTTATTAGTTTCTTCTAATTACTGAGTTTTAGACATAACCTCTTTTGTTGTATACACCGAGTATTTTTGCAATATGGGGCATCCCTGTGTTTCTATTATGGGCTATATAGAACTATGTATTTAAGCCTAGAATTTTTCTAGGAGGCCAAGAAAAGATCAGCAACAGCCAAGAATAGAAGAAAATGGAACGAGGGCGATATGGAACGCGCTATAATAGCAATGAGGCAGTACGAGATGGGTACCTTCAAAGCTTTAAAAATGTTTAATATACCACGATCTATATTAGGAGTTATTTGATTTATTATTTCATTTTAGATATAACTTTTATACTTTTAACTTATTGCGACCAATAAGATTGATTGCCACTTCAAATCTTATATTTATTACACAATTTTGGGGGCAGCCCATATTTAGGGCCAATTTCAAATCGACACAAAAGTGCACCTTCTCACTATTTACGAAATAATGAATTTATTATTTGTTTTAATCAATATGAATTTATAACAGGTTGTGACTAATTAATATAGCTATCGTTGGGTACGTTTGGTATTGTAACTAAACTTTTATTTATTTTTTTACAAGAAAAAATAAAATGGGTAGCCCATATTTGCTTCCTTTCCTCTACAGTCAAAATTGTAAATAAATTACCTGATAGATTAAGTAACGTGGACTCTATAAATAATTTTAAAATACATCTTAAAGGGCTACTTATCTCCAAGGCGTACTATTCTATAGAAGAATATCTTAATGATAACTTTTAAAACTATGTATGTATTATGTTTATTTATTATATATATATTATTGTAACTTAGTTTTGACAACTCTATACCCAGTTATCTGGGTCATACAGGGAAATATTAAACTATTAAACTATTAAACCATAGCTTATAAAAGAGAGGATTTTTTTTCAGTCATCACAATTTCTGCTAGGGTTTGGACTGCTGTATTTCAGAGCTGGGGACCTTTTTTGTAGTCATCAGAATTTCTGCCAGGAATAATTTTTTTTTTGGTAAATTGGTAAAATTAAATATATTAAAGTAATATTTAAATTAATCACTTTTACTTTATATTTTAAATACTTCCAATTTTAATATTAATAACAATAATACACTTACTTACCTATAGTAATCCAAACTTATAAAATTTTAATCAAACAGCAACATGGATTTCGTCAGAAAAGATCAACGATCACAGCATTAGTTAAGCTATTAGACTATATCTATAAAAATCTAGATAGCAGTGAAAAAGTTATGGCTTTATTTTTAGACCTGTCTAAAGCTTTTGATTGCGTTCCTCATAATATACTATTACTAAAATTGGAGTCTTTTGGCATACGTGGTAAATGTAATGATTTACTCAAATCTTATCTGTCTATGAGGCGGCAGTTTGTTTCTTTCCAAGGTACAGATTCGGAATTATTAAATGTGGACATTGGCGTCCCACAGGGTAGTGTCTTAGGACCGTTGCTTTTCTTAATTTATATCAATGATATTATTTTTTCCATCCTGAATGAATTCGTTGGTTTTGCTGATGATATAACAATACTATCAGGTGGCAAAAACTTCATAGACAGATTAATAAATGATTTGCATAATGTTCTTAAATATTTAAATGAAAATAAGCTGGTATTTAATCAGGATAAAACGTTATTGATGCAGTTTTTTTCAACAACGCATCAGTACAAATGTAGTCCCCTAATATACCTTAATAATAAAAGTTTGAGACAGGTGTCTAGTTACAAATTACTTGGTATATACCTTGATTTGTCATTAAATTTTAGAGAACATGTAGATTACGTTTTTAAGAGAATTTGCAGCTATTGTTTTGCTCTGAAGAGACTAAGACAAATTATTAATGCAGAGGCAGCTATTAATTTTTATCATTCACATGTTGAATCCATTTTGCGTTACGGCATTGTATGTTGGGGAAATAGTTCCTCAGTAGATCGTTTATTTATATTACAAAAAAGATGTGTACGTTCCATGTTCGGTCTTCCATGGAATCATCCTTGTAAAGAAATTTTTAAGCAGAAAAATATTTTAACCTTTCCTTCCCTCTATATTTTTGAAATTTTTTCTTTTGTTCATTTAAATAAAGATGAATTTGACACTTTAAATCAGTATCATAATTATAACACTAGATTTGGAAACAACTTAGAATATGATAGGCATAGATTAACGTTATCTGAAAATAATCCTTTTTATATAGGTGCAAAAATGTATAACAAACTTACTGAGGAACTAAAGTCCATTCAGTCAGTACATACTTTTAAGAAAAAAATCAAACAAATATTAATTAGTAATGCTTTTTACTCTCTTGATGAATACTTAAATTTTATATTTTAATACATAAATATCTACCTATATATGGTGTAGTCAGAGAAAAGGGTAAGCTGATTTAAAATTAAGTAAGATTCTGCTATTTCAAATATCAAATTTCTATTATTTTTAACCATTATTTTTAACAAATAATTAACTTAAACTAAATGTATGAAAACTTTTTTTTTGGGTTTATATTTTCCTTTTTTTTTTTGTTTTTAAAAATTAATCAATTAATACCCTCCTGTGACTGCACTGTGATTCTTAGATATGCTATTTAGTTAAATAACCAGGCTCTGTATTTTTCAACTGTTGTAAATATGACTTGTCCTATATCATTTGTAATGATCATTTGGATAAATAAACTTCTTATTCTTATTCTTATTCTTATTTTAAATATATCTATCTCATGGTACCTTGCAATGTCGTTGCATTACTTTCTAACGTGGTACCTAGAACTACGGAAATTCACGTTTATTAAACGTCGCGTCGTTTATTACATAGTATATTTACAACTGACCTTTCCAAATTATCTCACTAATAACTAAATTGTACTTTAACGCAGTGTGAAATTTCAAACAGTAAGGTGGAAAAAGCCTTTAAGGGGTCTTTCAATTTTCAAACATTTTTTTTTTTAAACATTTTTTTTGCCGACCCCGGTGGCGCAATGGTTAGCGCGTTTGATTACGGATCCCGGGGTTGTGGGTTCGAGCATGTATGTATAGTGGTGTAAATAGTCGGTACGATGACTAACTGTAATGTGGGTTGCAGTTGAAACTGTAAACATATTTCAGGGTGAATGCGAGTTCTGTTGACGACCCTGCTTCGGAGGGCACGTAAAGATGTCGGCCCCGTCAATTAGGCCATAGCACACATAGGTAGAGAATTATAGAGGAAATAAACGTTTGAGCAGGGTTCGGCGCTGCGTAATAACAATAGATAGAAAATTGACATCTAAATGGTAAAAATGGCCGTTCTACGTTGCCAACAATATTTCAACCGTATAATTTTTAATTATAAAAACCAATAAATTTCCAATATTTTGCTACGAATTTTAATAAAGACAGCATAAATTTACATTCAAGCCTTTTAAATGCAAGCAAACGTAAATTTACATGGGTAGGAGGTCCGACAACGCTGCACTCTGTCATTTTGTTATGAAATCGAATAATTGGTGATATTTTGTTTGTGGCATTGTTTGTGTTATTTGCGTGTCTTTATAGTTTTATTTTGTTTGTAGTGTTAAAATTTTTAACTTAAAAATGAATTGTTTTGTAAAAACTTGTAAAAATGTGAAAAACCTTTTTGAGATTTTGTTTTTGTTGACAAATTTTGACATTTAAAAGGTAAAAATGGCGGACTAAATTTTACACACCTAATGTGTTTTTGTCTTTATCTAACACCCACTATAACTTCTCTACCTATGTGCCATAGCAACGAAAAACGACGTTAAACAGTATAAAACAAACAAACAAACAACAAATTTTTTTTTATATAGAAAGAAAAAAGATATCATTGTAAAATTTTGTAGATATGTTTATTTATATTTAAAAAATACAAAAAAAAAATTAGAGTTTGAAAACAAAAAGAGATATTATTCAGTATGGAGCTGCTATAGCCAGAACTAGAAGAAAACATTTTGGCCAAAAAATAACGAAATGGCGGACCTTTTTCAAAATATTTTAGAACATTTCAGGTTTTTGAGACACTTTTTTTATAAAAAAATCCTCGAAAAGAAATATAAAAAGTGCAAACTGTTTTGCGTAATTAATAACATAATTAGGTTATAGTATACAACAATAAATAGTTGTATATGCGCCAACCATTATATATTGCATAGAATACAACAAAAAGTAAAGCTGTATCGGTAACGGTGTGCCTTAAAAAAGTGAAATGAAAAGTAAACTACACCAGATTTTTTTTATTTTAGGTTGTTTTTGACAAAAATTGAAATTGCTCACGAATCCGTTTTTAAATAAAGACCTTCTTCTTCTTCAAGTTTTTCCTGACACCACAAAATGAAGTTTATTCTATAAAACACCCTATAGCATAGGTACTACCCATGAGACTCAACATAAGTAAATTTTTTGTGGTAACGCCGGTTAACCAGTATGTTACTCTTTCTCTGTTTAATTGATAAGTTAAAAAGAGAGAGAAATACATATTCCCCTAACTTGGTTAGTAACCGCTGCTCCACAAAAAATCTGAAATAATCACATGGTTTGATTTACAACAACAAACTGTTAAGCGATCAGGTTTTTCTTTGTCGGGCAAAGAGCGAGGTGGCGTGGCTTGCAAATCCGCAGGTTCGGATCGCCCCTCCTTCCTACGTCACGATACTCGCTTCAAAACGCAGGCAATTTACCTTACCCGTCTGTCCGACTGGCTAGCAGAGCCTGGTAGACGTCGGCTCTACTGCGCGCAAACCCATGCGTTTGCAAATTTGTATTTTAAATTCATTTATGTGCACATAGAAACTACATATCACATGTAACTACATGTACATGTACATTTTTATCGTTGGGTATACTTGGGCACATAAAAATTTTAGACCAAAATGTCTACTTCTAATATTTAACATTTATTTGAATCAGCTGATTGTCGCCATCTTTATTAATCATCCTTCCTCAAAAAACTGTTATAGTGACAACAACGTTGTTGTATTATTAAAGAATATGAATCTACAATTTTAATAGTGTATTTAATATAACGTTATAATATTTTAGAATAATTGTAAAAATTGTATTATTTACCTCAAACTTGTTATAAGAACGTTTGGTTGTACTATTTTAGATTTTTCTATCAGTGTAGCAACACTGGGTACGACTATGCGAAGATGAGTTCAAATCAGACCGAGACGAGAAAAAGGTAGGACCTTAAAGGTCCCTTAAACGGGTTAAACGTGTAGAGGACCAGGAAACGGGCATTCAGTGCCCGGAGATAACCGTCTCAACGGCAGACTCCGGGACCTTGTCCCCTTCTTCATCGCAACCACCACGATCACTATAAAAGGTAATTGCCGACCCCCGCCTAGCCTCAGTGCGGTGCCTAACGTCAAACATGTCGCCTTTCAAATACGTGAGTACCAAATTTACAAAAAAAAATAAAAATAATTGTGTGTGTCCATCGGAAGAGGTGCCTGTTTGTCGGTCCAAAAATGTTTTTTGTGCTATTAAATAATTTTGTGATTACAAAATGTTTAGTGTTCATAAAAATTCAAAATTGACATGTCGGATAAATAAAACATTGGTTAAAGGCTCACAGAAAAGCGTTAATTTTAATCCCTGGGAACATATTCTTGACTTTTAGGGAGTAGAACGACTGATAAAACAACGCTTAGAATATGAGGTATAGTGTTGAAACCGATAGAGTACGATCAGACTCATTCTATTAGTCGTTCTACTCCCCAAATATCAAGAATAGGTACCCTGATTAGAACATTTTAGGGAGGTGTTCACAGTTTTTTAGGGATGTGTTCACAGTTTTCAGATGATTACATGCAAGGTTTAGTGTTTGCTGTTATCCACTGTTTCTATTTATCCAATATGCCACTAATGGGTTTTAAAATGACATGCAATGATTACCTGTTTAACCAACAATCTTTCTCCACATATCTAGTACTCCCTTAAATCAAATAATAAACATTAGCCCGTCTTGTCCTTGTTTCTTCTCATAAATACTCGTCAGTACTTCTTTTTTTCAAAATTAAAGGTAATTTTAAAGCTCTAAAGGCTCATACAGGACTTTGCATGCGGGTTGCCGAAAGCTAAGCTAAGCGGCATGTAATTTTTGGATGCGCCCATAGTTTTTCGGCCATCTTCTTAGGGAAGCACAGAATAGTAAAAAAATATTATGTTTATACAAACAGTTAAAAATATTACTTTTGGACAAATATGAAATTAAAAATCAGTGTTAATTAGTGCGTTGTGCGGTTTTTGTTACCTACAAGTGAATGGTGTTATGCAACAAGGATACTAACCTTAATATTCTAGAACCACGTGACAGTTCTTAGTGTAATTGAACATTGAACATTGAATGCATTATGATTTTTATAAATTAAGGTTAGGCCCTATTGCATAATGCTATTGTTTGTTTGTTTGTTTAACCTCGTACTATTCTACTTAATTGAGCATCCCCTAAGTCCAGGACTTGTGTGGGCTAGTAGTAGAGGGAACCACCGGCTTATACTGACTTTCGAACCAGTTAATGTTATTTATACTGAGCGGTCCAAAAGTCACCCCCCCCTCTTAACTTTTGAACCAGTTGAGATATCGACTTCAAATTTGGAACTTTAAAATAAGACAACTTATACTATCTTTTAGCATATATTTAATACTTTCAGCTCTTAAAATGTGGACAGGGAGGCATGGGGGCACATTTTTTTAAATGGAAAAGGGGGTCGTGTAATACATCATTTTAAAGCTTATAAAATTCTCCATTTAACTCCATATTTTTAAATTTAAATAATTTTTTTTTTGGGTTTAAAATGGGGTTGAAAATGGGTATTAATGTCAAAATTCCTCTAAAAAAAACAAATAATTTTTTAATAATGCCTAATTTCATCATAAAAAAATGTTAATTATACTTGACATAAATAAAAATTTATAAAAAAAAACTTAAAAAATCGAATGTTTTAGCATAAAAAATTGAAAAATCAAAACCTTAAAAAACATTTTTAAAAAAAATGTTAGTTTAAATAGAGAATTTTATAAGCTTTAAAATGATGTATCACACGACCCCCCTTTCCATTTAAAAAAATGTCCCCACATGCCCCCCTGCCCACATTTTAAGAGCTGAAAATATCAAATATATGCTAAAAGATAGTTTAAGTTCTTATTTAAGAGTTCTAAATTTGAAGTCGATATCTCAACTCGTTCAAAAGTTAAAAGGGGGGGGGGGTGACTTTTGGACCGCACTGTACAGGGTGTATTTGAAATAGGGTCGGAAATTTTAACAGGTGATTCTACATGATAAAATATGACAAAAAGTTCCTATAAACATATGTCTAAAAATGCGTCATGAGATATATTAACGAGGTTTTGCACGTGAATTAATCCTAATAAGGCCCATCTTTGTATGTCATTTTCACGTACTTATTTAAACCAGGGGTGTGCGAAACGGGGGGGCCTTATCAGTTTTTTGTCCCAAACTTTTTTCTGTGTAACTTTTTTGCAATTTTATTTTTGAAATATGATTCATTAGGTCAAAATACATAAAAAAGGTACTCTTGTTGTAATACTGTAGGATTAACCGTTTTCGAGAAAAGTTCATTTGAAGGTGAAAATTCACGGTTCGAGGACGAAAAATTAAATACTAAAATGTCGAAAACCAAAATTTTAATGATGCAATGTTATTATACATCAAAAACTAAGAAAAAAAGTTTCCATACATGTAGGTCGAAAAAACGCTTTTAAAGCTACCATAGCCCTTTAAAAATGGTGCATATTTAGGAGACCATAGCTCCATTAGGATTCATTTTTGGAAGTACCTGTATATGAGGCTTTTTTCTTAGTTTTTAATGTACATTCGCCCTGCATCAATAAAATTTTGGTTTTCAACATTTTAGTATTTAATTTTTCGTCCTCGAACCGTGGAATTTCACCTTCAAATGAATTTTTCTCGAAAACGGTTAATCCTAAAGTATTACAACAAGAGTACCTTTTTTATGTATTTTGACCTGGGGAATCATATTTCAAAAATAAAATTGCAAAATAGTTACACAAAAAAAAGTTTGGGACAAAAAACTGATAAGCCCCCCCCGTTTCGCACACCCCTGGTTGAAATAAGTACACGAAAATAACGCATAAAAACGGGCCTTGGTAGGATTAGTTGGCGTGCAAAACCTCGTAGATATATCTCAAAGGGTTCCTGAGTTATTAAATAAAAACCGATTTTTTTAGCCACTTTCAAAGGGGCGTAGCTCCCTTATGACGCATTTTTAGACATATGTTTATAGGAACTTTTTGTCATATTTTATGATGTAGAATCATCTGTTAAAATTTCCGACCCTATTTCAAATACACCGTGTATATTATAATATAATGCTGGCATTATAAATATGAACTAACTTATTCAAAAACTTGTTTTTACTGTATTTAAGTGAGTTTTTTAGTTACGGAGCTATAAAAGCATCGATTGAGAATATATTTGTTTAATCAGTTAAATGTAAAGAGTATACAGTAAGCTTTGCTTTGAGCTGTTATATCTGTTATTTATTTTTTTGTTGCCCTATTCTGCTTTATAATGTTTAACAATTAAACTGTGCCACAGAAAATTTAGGCAAGAGATCTGTTAACGTCAGTCGTTAATTTAGGACCACTATAGTCGATTCCCCAAGGGGTTGCACTACTTTAGGTCATTTAAGCGATTTTTTTTTAATTTAAAGTTTCCAATGCACCCGTATATGCAAGACCCATTTTTCAAGTTAGAGTTTCATAACTTTGGGAGATGAATTCCTATTGAAAGACATGAAAAAAAGTTCACATAAACTTATGTCCAAAAATGCTTCGTAAGGGACCTACGGTCCTTCAGTGACAGGCCCGCAAATTAGATTTTCGTTTGATATCTCAGGAACCCTTTGAGCTACAGAAATGAGTTTATGCACGTGTTTTTATATCAACAAGGCCTATTAATATATCTTATTTTCATGTTTTAATTTTAGCCAAGGGCGGGCCAACCTGGAAGGCCCAAGCACTTTTTTGACCAATTCTTTTTTCAGCGTAACTTTTTTACTGTTTTTTAGTTCTAATATGATCCTATACATAAAAATACATAAAAAAGGTCATATGATATAATCATTTTAGACTCACTGTTTACGAGAAAAATGCAATTAAAAGTAATATCTTAGGCTTTAATGATTAAAAATAAAAAACAATCCGTAAAATATATGTAATGCTTCACATGCTATAGTATAATCTTTACTCTCAATCGTATATTGATTTTTTCTCGATATAATTTTTAGTCACAAAAGCCTAAGATATTAATTTTAATTGCATATTTCTCGTAAACAGTAAGTCTTAGATGATAACATCATTGACCTCTTTTATGAATTTTTATGTATAGAATCATATTCAAACTAAAAAACAGCAAAAAAGTTAAGCTCAAAAAATAATTCAGCAAAAAAGTGCTTGGGCCTTCCCGTTTGGCCCGCCCCTGGCTAAAATTACCACATGAAAATAGTATATATTAATAGGCCTTATTGTTATAAAAACACATGCATAAATTCATTTCTGTGGCTCAAAAGGTTCCTGAGACTTTTTAAACCAAAATCTAATTTGCGGGCCTGTCACTGAAGGACCGTAGCTCCCTTGCGAAGCATTTTTGGACTTAAGTATTTATGATCGTTTTTTCATGCCTTTTGATAGGAATTCACCTTCAACAGCTATGAAACCCTAACTTGAAAAATGGGTCTTGTATATTAGCTTGAGCTGAAAACTTTAAATTAAAAAAAATCGCTTAAATGACCTAAAGTAGCGAAACCCCTAGGGGACTGAACTATATTAGACCTATATTTTCGAATGACGCTGACAAATCTCTTGCCTAAAACATCAACCTCGATTTTGTCGCACATTGTTATTTTACCGCACTTTAGAAAATTTATGGCCCCTCTTGTGTCACTTTTGAAAATTACGTCACCTATACAACAATCCTCCCCTCTTACTCAAATAAAAAATATATATATTTAAATCTTTTTTATTGGATATTTTTTAACCGTTTTAAATATGTATTTGTTTGTTAGAAAAACAAACGGGGTTTACAAAATATACATAAAAAAAACGAAATTCTCCTTTAACTATTAAAGAAGTGACTTCACCGTTTACTTGGTACCCTCGCCCCCCGTGTTAATTTTTGTAACTCGATATCTGACGTTCCCAGTACATAATTTTTAAACAGGCCCTTAGGGGTTTAATAAGAATGAGCAGGTAGCTGTAGTTTGAGACTTTTTTTAACCAATGCAAAAAGTATAAATTAAGCTTTCATTTACAGAGATGGACAATCCTATGTTTAATTTTTATTTAATTAATTAGTTTTGAGAAATGGTGGGATTTTTTTTGGATTTAAATTCTATTAGTATTAAAAAGAAATATTAAGAGATTCTTTATGCTTTTGACCTTTATATTTTATTGAAAATTTTCCATAGGAAGTCCTTGAAAATTGCTCCATTTCTAATGCAATTAGGATGTAAAAGATATAGTTTTTTTTTTATTTATATGTATATGACATTTATAGCATTCAAATTTACATAAAGTACAGAGTTTATATTATAAATTCAAATTTATTTGCATAAATACTACTATAACATAGTTTCCTGTTATTTTGTTTTAGGTGTTAAAATATGAAATTATTATGCATCATATTCTTCTTATAAATACTGCTCCTAGTAGAGTGCTAGCCTAGAAGCACTGCTGGGTGTCCTATCCCAAGTCTTTTGAAAGCGTAAAATTTTTATACAAGGACAAGAAAACTAACTGTTTCACTACATGATATTTTCCAAGTACACTGTAAATGCAAATATGGTAATTTTACAGCAAATAAAGTAGGTCATATGTTGCCAGCAAAGAAAGTGGTAAATTTAAATCAGTACTGTAAATTCACAGTTATCTGTAAAAATGTGAATTTTTATTTTGGTAATTTTACTGCTTGTATTATGTTAATTTTCGGGACTGTCTGTAAAAGTGCTGGGTTTTTGGACCACATGCATGAATTTTAATGCAAAATTATTGTACCGACAGGAAAAGGGCTGAACCCAGTAATATTGAGGTCAATTTATTAAATATTGTAAATTCGCATTCTGACATTGTAAATTTTCTTTAATTATTACAGTTAAACTACTGTAAGATTGACGGACAAATTTAGAGTGTATCACTAATTTTTTTGAATGGGAATATTGAGGGATTAGGGATAAGGGCACATTCACAGTTTTCCATAAAAAGCATATACATAAGAATTCGATGCCGTGATTGGCTGGATGTGCCGTCATGTATCTTGTAGGTGTCGTATTCTTATGTATTATGCTTGTTATGCGAGCCTCTGGATGTGCGTTAAGGTAGTGCCAGGGAGTGCCACTAGAAAAAATAACATTAAAGGCTTCTATTTATCATATTGCCATCAATTATACCAATTTTGAAAAAAATACATTAAATAAGAAAAGTTAAAGGGACGCCATTTTCAAAAATCTTTTAAAGAAAACTCAGTAAAAGATATTTATTTTTTAAATTTGTAAATATCAAACAATTTAATTTAGTTTAAAAGATATTTTATTTAATTCCTGTTGTCTAAAAACAAAAAAGATATCTTATATTTAAGTGTTTCATATTTAGTTTCATTCTAGTTTACATCGTCCATAAATTTAATATATTTAATAAGAAAAATATCACTTTTTAATTGCATGTAAGCAAAAGGATCTAAAATCGTGATATCCTATATAAAAATAATAATTTTATAGAGATAAATACAGTAAATTACTAACAATAAGTGAATAGCTATTTATAGACAAGCAAGCCATAAAAATATGCAATGCATCGCATATTCCGTATACTCTTCACAGTGGACTTTTTAAGCTTGTGTGCGCAATTAGTTTTTTTGCTGCATCAAAAAGTTGTGCCCCTATTACTTTTTTTATTTGCGCATTGATTTTTTCAAACCAAAAATATAAATACGTATGGTTTTCTAAATGTTGTACTTAACTGAACATTTTCTTCTATTTTTTAATTTTTTTAAAATTGCAACCCTATACTTTTTTATTTGTGAAGGGATTGAGTTCTTCTTCTAAATGTCTTAACGATATTATAGAACTAGATTTTCCCAAAGTAAAATTTAACATACGATCTTTTTCACTTTAAATGACGAAATATGTTTTAGTGGTTTATTCCTCGGTGTACCGGGGTGTTTTATTTATGCCCACCCCTAAAATTAACATTAATCTTCATTAGATAAAAACGAAACTTTGGTGATTTATATAATTTTACTGGCTATAAAATGGCGGATTTATTTGTTTTTCTTCCACTTCCACTTCCGGTTCCGCCGTTTTTTAAATGGAACACCCTGTAATTTTTTATATTTTTAAATTCAGCCGAAATTTCTATGTATAAAAAACTGATTTTTTATATTTTACTTTACGCCATTTTACCGTATCGTGGGGTGTTAGTAAAAGTGATTTATAATATTTTTTATAAAATATTACATTAACCTTTAAAGTAAATGTCATAAATTTGGCATAAAAAAATAGAGGAAAAATACCGTTTTTTTTAGCTCTGAATCGCCGTCACTGATCAAATTTTTATTATAATATTAGTTTTATATTTTTTTAAGCTTAAGTAAATAAAAAGAAGGCAAATTATATGTATCTTGTTTTTATATGATAAAAACAAAACAAAAAGAAAGTAAAAAAAAAACAAAAATTTTATACATAGAATTATATATAGGTCGAGTTCAAAAATGTCAAAAATTACAGGTGAAATGTTTGATCTAGGCAAGTTTTTGACAGTTTTGTAAAACTATAGATATATCGTATAATGCTCTTCTAGACTTGAGACTGCGAAGATTATAAAAAAGATTGTAAATGCAATAAGAATTTTTAGCGTCAAGTTCATTTGATTCAGTCGCCCTTGATAAAACACGGAATTCTGGTCTCCGCCCTGATTTTAAATTTCATTGTCAATGGTACCGGTACCATACAAAGATCTCGACAAAGATATTATTTAGGACTTTAAATACGTAAAACCTACGTCATTGTCAGATAATGATATGAAATATATATTTTTATCTAAAAGAAGTTATTTTACTATACACTATATACTGGGTGACTTTTTTAAAACACTCCTCCCTGAATAGTTAATTTGGCCGAGAGGAGATATCTTTGGAATTAAAGAAAACGAGCGCTATCTTACCCTTTACTGCAAGGGCGTAGATGGGGGGTGTAATTGGGGTAATTACCCCCCCCCCATAGGTGTGCCTTTTTTAATAATTTGCTTTTTTTGCCCCACCCAAATATTTACCGTTAACTATTCTTGATTAAAAAAGGCTTATGAACCTAATTATGACTAACAAAGAGAAGATTTTATGCAAAAACTACCTTATAAGAAATGTGTGGGTTAGGCCCTTTTAATAATTAAGGGTGTTTAGACCCTTATTTTAAGTTTTTTTTGTTGAAATCTATAAAAAACATTGTAGATAATCAAACACTTTTAAAATATAATTAATATTAAGTATAAATATCATTAAAAAAAAATAATTACATTTTTGCTTCTACTGTAAAATAATAATTTTATATATATATATATATTTTTTTCAAAGGATATCACGTATTTTTCAATTATAATAAAGCAGAACCCAACTCCATATTTATTTAAACATGTTTTTAAAAAGTGTAAACAAAAACAATAAAACTGGCCATATCTCAAAACATATAGTTTGCAGATAGGACAACTTGTCTTAGCAGGGCAGTAAAATGAAGCAATGTAGTGCATTTTCGAACTTAAAAGGACACAGCTCCGCATTTTAAAAGAAAATATTCTGATTTTTTTTGAGGTTATATATTTACTATTCCTTTATACCGTGTCGTGTAAAAAAGATTTAAATAAAAAATCCTTCGGCCTTAAAAAAAAAAATAAAAAAGCTTAAGAAACATATCTTTTAAAAAAATGGCTGTGTATGAGCGACCTCTAGTTTTTTTTAAACCATTAAAACATTCTCTTACACCAATGAACAAATTTAAGGGGTGAGACATCCAAATTTTTCGATTTAAAATTTTGGTGCCCTACTATATAATATATATGGTCCCTAACTGAAAAATTATTATAAGTGTGACCCCTTAACGTCTACTTATTCCTATTTGTGTATTTCACAATAAAATATTTATTTTGCAAGGAATGCATAAAATTAAAATATTGAATGCAATATTGTTTACATAGGAATTTAACATTTTTAATCATTTAATATTAAATAATATTTTATTATTTACAAATATAACCAAAATATTTATATTACTAATTACGTTCCAGGTGAGCTGGTTTCACTTTCTTATGACAGGTTACTCCAGTTTTATGTCTGTGTTAAGTAACCTTTAGTAGGTTATCAAGCCATTGAAAGTAACGATATTCAGTCTACAATATGTATTAAAATTGAAGAACCTTCTACAAAAATCATACATACATGAATAAAATCACTTAAAAGGAAATAGTTTAAAGTTTTTTTTTCAAAATTGGTGAAAGATCAAAATGACTTTACAAAGTTGTTAAACGCAGCACAATTATATAACAAGCAGTTAAGATATGTAATGCTACTCATTCCATTATATACTATTCACAGTAAATGGTATATTGCATTTTCCCAAATACTTTAAAAAAAATCAAAACAAAAAATTAAAAAAAAATCAACAATTTTTATTTTCTTTTTGCAAAAAACGAAAAATTTATATAATTGATATCAATACATATGATTACCTTTTTTCTGTATCTAGTCAATAAGAAGTGAGTTACCGCCAAAAATATAACTTCCTTTGTTGACCTTATTTGACGTGACGCAAACTACAAATTTGTCCTGGTTTTTGGATACAAAAAACGTCAACTAAATCTAACCAAACTTTATAAAACATATTTAATTCGCGTCATTTTTTCAAATTACAGTCAATTTAATTTTGAGGGTATGCCGCTTTTTAATCGAATAAATGTACACATGCATGCTCTATTTTTGGCTAAGACCCTTCAATTAACCGGCTAAATCGAATATATTGGAATTGAAGCAATAATATGACCGCGCCTAACGAAAATCACTGCTTCTACTAGTAAATGTGACTTTCTATAATAGATTTTAACATTTGATATCTTTTTATTTATATTAATTATTTATAAATAAATTCTATTGTTTAAATTAAATGTGTATGGGAAAATATACTTTTGATTTGATTAACATTTAAAATCCAGAGTTAAAAATTGTAAAATATAACGGGAATTTATAATAATTATAATTATTAATTATCAATTAATAATAATTATAATTATTAATTAGTTACTAATTATTAGGATATACTTTAATCTAGTAGAAAATATTGGTATGTTGTAAGGGTTTCGTTTGTATATTTTTTTAGTGTCTATATCTTCAATAGTCGTAGGTCAAAAATGCATATTTAGTAAAGAATTATTTGTGCTTCTGGTTTATTTTTTTCTACAATAATAACACAGGCACACAAAAATTATGTGAAAACCCCGAGACTAGACCCCTCTACTTCTGAATGAAAGTTTTTAAGAAAAACGACTTTAAATATTGCCTAAACTTTTAATTTTTCGGTAACGTATAGTACAACAACAATCCTAACAAGTGTGGAAAGAGGCTCTTTTCCGCATGCGTTAGGAACAATATTTTTTCTACGAGCGCTTTAAAATTAAAATATGCTTTTAGATATAAGTATATATAATTGAATAAATTTTATTTTTATATCTGTTTCCAATAGAAAAACAATTAACAATTAAGAAATTTAAACATTATTATTATTATTATTATTTTGTGAATAAATATAGCAAGAATAACACTACAAAATTAAGATATTAAGTTTTAACAATTATAATTTTTGAAAAGAATCTAATATTAGTTATTACGAATTCTATTTTGGTTGAATATTAATGATAAATTTATTGCAGTTTTCATTTGCATTTGCCATTTCTATTATTCCTTCAGGTAACGTTCATCTACTTCTTTAAGGTTCATCATTTTCTTTTATAAATACTTTACAATTAAAATTGACAACACCACTGACACGAACAAACTGTCTTAGGACGCTATCATGTTGATCATTTACCATGGAAACATGTGTCTTAGCCAATAATGTTACACATTTGTATATTCAACCTATTTGTTTTTATGAAATAAATGTGCGTGCGGAAAACACCTTCTTTCCACACGCACATGCGTAAGGAAAGAGACATATTTTCGCACGCTCGTAGAAAAACAAATATTTAATATTTTACTACTATGAATTTTAGTTAGTTATTATTTAAGTTACTGTATCATCATCATCATCATCAGAAGCGGTGTGGTTATTACCAAGTAATAGCCACGGCACTCAGACCTGAGATCCATTGTGCATGCCGCAGTCATCTAGATGACACATCATTTGATTAGGATGATATTCCATGGGGGCAGGCATCTAAAAAGGCGATGATCTGCCCCAATGAAAGTTCGACTAAATCGCTAGGTTGCACTGATGGTGAACCTAAAAATCGCAGTCTTTTTTGTGAGAAGACAGGACATTGTCCCAAAATGTGGGATGCAGTTTCTTTATCATAGTCGCAGAATCTACAGCCTTCGCTTTGGATAATTTTCATTTTATAAAGAAGATTGTTGAAAGTACCATGACCAGTTAGAAAACTGGTAATAGTTCTGAGTTTTTTCTTATTTAGTTGAATAAGTGTTTTTGTATTGGAAAAAGAGGGCTCTTTGATGAGCAATTTTGCTTGAACCTGTTGGGAAGCCCAGTGTGTAAGTTACTATAACATAATTATAGAAATCAAGAAATCTAAGGTTTTAAGTATCTGAGCTGTTCTGGTATAATTAATTAAATGATAGATTATAATTAATAAAAAGAAATTTTATGCAGAATTATGCGGAATTTTAATTAGAAATGTGATTAATTATACACTTGTAACTCATATGTTAAATTTTCCAGAAAATCATTGTAAAATTTAGTGAGACTTTTTTTATTAATTATAGCATTCTCTATAATTATATTTATCAATAGTTTATTATAATTATTGCAATTAAAATTATTAATTGGGTTTAAGATAATATACCTGGAAAAAATTACTGAAATCACTGATTTAGTTGAAATATCCATTTCACCGCAAATACTGGATATATGCCGCTCTAAAGGCATTGTGCAATCCCAGCACTAGGTCACTCCTAGTCAGGGAGTGTGCAGAAGCCTTGGAAGAGTTAGCAAGGACCAAAAACGTTCAACTGGTATAGGTACCGGGTCATAGTGGAATTCCCGGAAACGAGAAGACAGATGAACTTGCAAGACTCGGATCAGGGATGGCCTGCACGGGGCCGGAACCTATATTGGGTGTTAGAACGAAGCAGGTAAAGATCGCTCTCGATAAGTGGGCTTATACCAAGCTAAAGGAGCAATGGAGAGCGGTCGACGGTTGCCGGCAAGCTAGGGACTTCCTGGCTGGCCCAAGCAAATCAAAGACCGACTGGTTGCTGGAAAAAGGAAGAACTGCACTCAGACAACTTGTAGGGGTCCTCACGAGCCACTGCAAGCTAAGGAAGCACCTGGCAACAATGCGGATTCTAGAGAGTCCACTATGCCCAGAGTGCGAAGAGGATGACACATCCTCTCATTACTTAGCCGAGTGTATCAGATACGACAGGATCAGGTTGCAAGTCTTTGAAACTCAAAGACTCAACCAAGAGGAACTAAGAGATCTCCCCTTGGCCAATATCCTGACCTTTATTGAAGGGACGGGCAGGTTCAAGGAGGACTCAAATTAGTAAATGGCTGGGATTGCCTGGGGTGACAAAAAGGGCCAGAAATGGCCTAGTTGTCCGGCTTTTGCCAACCCAAAAATTTACTACTACTACTATTACTCGATATGCATTACTAGCTATCTATTTCTTCCATTTAGTGAGAACAAGCCCACGAAAATTAGAAATTACGGGAAAAACTCAAAGACGCAGAAGTCGCTAGTATTTATATCTAATAGATATTATCTAACCAACTGGTCTTTCTCTAAGATATGACAGTAAAAGTTAAAAATATTGTTTTAACTTAAAATCGCGCTTGCTCCTCATGCTGTATTGTACCTTTAGAGCCGAAATGGAATAGTAGATTACAGGTCGACTCGGAAAATAGTACTTTTCCGAGACCATTTATAGGTCGAGGAAAAGTACCATTTTCCGGGAGACCTGTATACTATTTTATTCGCAACTGTTTTTATTTAAATACACTGCCCAGTAAAAGAGCTTTCCCATTTTAAACCTCCGCGCGTAAAATTGATTTTTTTATTTTAAGATTCACTTTCAGCAACCATAAAAACCTTAATATACCAATTTTCACGAAAACTACCCTCTGCCCCTTTGGGGGTGAGGTTAGAATTTTGTTATAATTAGATTCCCTTTCAACAACCTCAAAAACCCCAATATACCAATTTTCACGAAAACTACCCCTCACCCCTCAGGGGGTGGATTTAGAATATTTTTATTATCAGATTCACTTTCAGCAACCTCAAAAACCCCAATACTCCAGTTTTCACGAAAACTACTCCCCACCCCTCAGGGGTGAAATTAGGAAAAAAAATGTGATAAGAAAAATCAATTTCACGCGCGGAGGTGAAAAATGGGAAAGCTCTTTAACTGAGCAGTGTTTTATTATCATATTTAGTTTCAGCAACCTTGAAAACCCCTATTTACCAACTTTCACAAAATCACCCCTCACCCCCAGGGGGAAGGGGTAGAGCATTTTTTTATTATCAGATTCACTTCCAGCAACCTCAAAAACGTCAATATACCAATTTTCACAAAAATCACCCCCCATCCCTAAGGGGATCAACCTCAAAAACCCCTATCTACAAATTTTCACGAAAATTTGGAAAACATTTCAAAATATTTACCCCCTCACCCCCTCGGGGGTGGAGTTAGAGAAATTTTATTATCAGATTCAATTTCAGCAACCTTAAAAACCTTTATATAGCAATTTTAATTTTTTTCTAAAAAAAATGTATTTTTCCCCATTTGCCCCCCTTGCCGCACGCCAATGTTCACGAAAAACAATCCCGAGCGAGAACTTTTGGTAACATACCTGTATGCCAAAATTCAAGTCTCTAGCTTAAAGCGTTCTTAAGTTATCGTGCTTACAAGATTTCCCGGACAGACCGATCGACCGATCGACCGAAAAATTTTTTTTTTACTTGAAATTGATTTATATCGACATAAAACGTCATAAAACGCAAAAATTCGCAAAAAAAAAATTTGAAAATTTTTGCACGAAAATAAAGTACTAGTTATTTTGAAACCTAGATGTTTGAAGAAAATGAAGAAACTAATAGTTTTTTAGTTCTTTTCATATTTACCACAAATATTTTTTCCTGGATTTCACAATAAAAGCACAATCATATAAAACCAAAGTTTCACATACGCGTTACCCAAAAAAACAACCACAAAAAACATTTTTTGATAGCTCACAAGGCACCGTTTTTAACATTTATTATCCTTCTCAGTCTCAAAAGTAAAAAACAACCAGAATCTTGGGTGGGCTCAGCCCCCAAGGTAAAAAAAGAAAAAATACCTTCATGAACAAAATTACCTTTACTAAAAAAAGCTTTGTCCCTGACGGTTTTTACCAAACTTGGCGCCCTGCATGCACAAAAAAGAATTGGCGCCTCAAAAATACCTTTACTAAAAAAATCTTTGTCTCTGACTCCCTGACGGTTTCTACCAAACTTGGCGCTCCTACAAAGAATATTGCCCCCCCCCCCCCCAAATACCAGGGAGGGCTCAACAAAACGCCAAGGGGGGCTCAAACCAAGGCCAGGGGGGGCTTAGTCCCCCTGCCCCTCTCTAGTTACAGCCCTGCATTGACCAAAACTGTACATTTGAGTTTTTTAAACGAAATGTTTATCATGACTACAGCAGTTCAGCCATCCTGCTTTAAGCATTAATAATGAAATTTTAATTGATGGCGCCATCTAACGAAAATTAATGATTTAACTTGCAGACCAGTAATAATTAGTTTACTAGTCTCTATTTTTTATTACAGGTCTGTATTTTGTTATTTTTACTTTGTTTTTGCATAAAAGAGTAGTTAAACTATTATAGTTTATAAGTATTTGTAACATATATTAGCATAATTTAAATGAACATTTTTTTGAATATGGTTTTTATCTTTTTTAAATATTCGGTTTCTGACACCGTACCCGAGTTAACTCGAAACTTTCTTCAACCGAGTTCCCGAAGGTTAAAGGTTTCTGTTCTAATCAAGAGTTAAAGTCTCCACACACATTTATTTTTGACTTAAAAGAAACCCTATTTTTGGGCGTTGTATATATTTTTTTGTACAGTAGGATCAAAAATTAAACCATCTAAGATGAAGGCACCTCTTTCTTGATAAGGAATGTATTTAGATTATCACGAGGAAGCATTTAATGAATTCTGTATACACTAATAAAACAAAACTGTAAGATATACTATAATTACAATTTGTAGTTGTGTTATATGCCAACCATTACTTATAGTAAGAAAGACAACTACAAAGGAGTAATTATATTTAAATGTTTAAAACCAAGCGTAATTGTACAATATACAACTACAAAAATGTACCTGATCTGACGTTGAACCTTGAATTTGTATAAAAGCCATCCGCTGGAGTTGAGTATAGAACCTGGGCCTCCAGCATCGCAGATGTATACTTTACCGTCAGACCACTCCACATATATCAATACGTAAACACCACTAACTATAGTTAATAGCTATTAACTAGGTCGTAGAAAACAAGTTATTTAGGTACTTATATTTTATTTTATTTTTGCAGTTGGCTGTGTTCGCCCTAGTGGCTGTAGCTTTTGCTCAAGATTTCGAATACTCATCAGCACCAAGACCGGCTCCACCACGTATCCAGGCTGGATATTCTGGACCTGCTGCTCCAAAACCCACTCCAATTGCTATTCTTAAACAAATTAACAGGTACAGATGCTATAAAACAGAAAATTTTAATGTTAATTAATAGAACAACTTTGTTTTATTAAATAAATACAATTATTTATATTCCGGAAACAAACAAAATTCTACAAATAGTAAACCATTATTTCACTAGATAGATATATTAATCACGCAAATGCGTGCAGGAAGTAATGAGTGCGGAAACGTGCAACTTGTCGCACGCAAATAATTGCAAAAAATTATTTCGGAAATAGTAGGTAAATACTTAATTCCCTCTTGACCAAGACTAAAGCGCCACTTTTAATCCCCAGGGATTAAAAATAGTAACAACTCCCTAGGAATTAAAACGCAGTTAATATTTCGCAAATAAAAAAAAATATATATATATATATATATATATATATAAAATTGGGTCTAGTCAAATATATGTGACTGGACAACATTTTTTTACTAATTTAAGTGTACTTTTTAATATAAAACCAAATTTAAAATCTTCGATGTAGCTGTAAGCCAGATCAACGATTTTCATTTGTTTCAATAAAAAAATACGCTATTAAAAATATTTAAAATAAATTTAACATACCGATTTGTAGACTTATGAAATCATTTAACAGCCTATGTCAAGATGTACTTACTTTTAATATTTCTTAAAATTCTTTTTCTATTTTGCGACTCTTATAAGCACATAATCACACGCATTTTACGTGTTCTTATAGGCCCATAAGAGGTCTGTACTTTTTGTTCTTTTGAATTGGCAACAGATCTGGCCTATCGCTTGACGTTTTCCGTGCAAATGTCAATGTCGCTTTAAAGTTGAATTTTCTACAAAATTTTGTGTTTAGGTTATTTTTACCATGTTAAAATTGTGGCTTGGTTAATTGCAGTAAAAAGAGAAGAGATGACTATAAAATATTTCAAAATATCATTTGTTCTTAGAATTTTAAACATGGTGTAAAATTTAATGCCAATCCTAAACAAAAATCACTAAATCAGTCATCAATTTAAATGTAAGTTTTTTTAAATTTTAGAGCAAAATAGAAAAAATTGTATAAATCACTCGTTTCATAACACGTTTTTAGCGCACTAGTACTTTAGAAAACTCGCCGCTAGCGGCTTGTTTTCTAAACTTGTACTCGTGTGCTAAAAACGTATGTTATGAAACTAGTACTTTAATATACTATTAAAAAATATTCTTAAAAGTTAATTTTTGAATTCTTACGTAAATATTTTCTAATGATGCATTTATTTCCCAATTTTATTTCTTAATTTGTTAAAATATTCTGTGAATATGATGTCTTTTTTCTTTCCTACTAACTTTTTGTAAGTTGTGGGTACTCCTTGTGGACTTGACCCAAAGCTGTACAAATAAAAAATAAAATAAATAAATCTGATTTTACTTCAAAGAGTGAGAACAATGTTTATTTGTGCTAAATTTTGATAAAAAGAATGTTTTTAAAATGGGGTACCTGGAGTTATGTTAACACGCACTCAATGCAGAATTGCCAGATCTAAATTTAAATCTTGTGTAATATTCCCCTAACATTTTCTTCATATTACTTTTTAGGCACAACGAAGATGGTTCCTACACATACGGATATGAAGGTGCCGATGGTTCCTTCAAAATTGAAACTAAACTCCCAACTGGAGAAGTAAAAGGCAAATATGGATATGTTGACGATACTGGCAAAGTACGTGTTGTGGAATATGGAGCGACCAAACATGGATTCCAACCTGCAGGCGAAGGTAAATATATTGAAATATATTTAAAACTTAACGATAAAATTTGTGCATACTGATACCGAATACCTTAAATAGGGTAACAATAGGGTAATATTGTCAATAGGCAATTGAAAAATCTTTAAAAATTGGCCACTAAGGTTTTTTTTTGTTTCTTATTATGAACAGAGCGTAGCGCTAGAATAGTATTATACGCTAGATTCGAATTTCCCAAAATCGCCAAAAAAAAACACCTAGACAAAAAATTCCTGGATACAAATTTGTTTCATCGTCCGTCTGTCTGTCCGATACCACGTTTTTTGTGGACACGAATAATCCGATCAACTCAATTTCCAGGAAGAAACAAGTTCTATGAGGGGAAGATCCCTTTCTTCTTTTTTGAAAGTAATACCCCCAAAAACAAAACAAAATATATGAGGGGATATTAATTAAAAAAAGATGAGGGGTTATTAGTTTAAAAAAAAATGCGGCCTCCGTGTTGGGAATTTTAAATGACAAGGCGGGTTTGGGAGAGATTTCTTATTTTTATTTTTTATTATTAATTTTTTGTTTGCTTTTATTATTAACATTTTATTTATTTCGTATTTATTCTTTTACTTTACTAATAAAATAACTCCATTAAACAAAAATTTTTCGAGAAAAGGAATTTTTTAATTTTTTTTTGTGTTTTTTTTTTCAAAAATTTTCGCCTTTTGATTTTTTTTTATTTGATTTTTTGTTTTAATGAACCTTAGACTACTGTAGGCCTCGGCCTACGGGGGAGGTATTCTTTTTTTGGCACCAATATATATTTTTCTGTTTTAAATAGTTTTAATTTGCGTTATTTGGGAAAATACAATATATCATCCAATGAAAATAGAGAACAGCTACCAGAACTTTCTAGGAAAACATTGCTTTAGGCCTTTTCCTAAATCATTTATCTTTTTAGGTATCACCGTAGCTCCACCAACCTTAGTTGACGAAACCACTAACAAAGACGGTACCATAAACCCAGAATACTCCGGAGCCTATTACGGAGGAGACGACCAACAACAAGAAGCCCCACGTGCCGCCGCCCCCAGACCACAACCCCAACCCAGACCAATCTACGAATCGTACTCTGCTCCACAACAATTCGCTCCAGCACCAGCTCCAGTTCCACAACGCGCTCAAGTTTCTGGAGCTGCTCCTGTTTCCAACTTTGAATTCGATATCCCATCCAGACCAGCTCCTTCAAGAGCTAACTATGCTCCAGTGAGATCATTTGTACCAGCTAGACCTGCTCCTCAATATTCTCAAGAACAAGAGGAATACGAACCCGTACAACCTCAACCCAAAATCACTTACGCTGAACCTGTTCCAAGGTCTCAACCTAACTATGCTCCAGCTCCAATTAGCAGACCAGCACCTCAATATGCTCCTAGACCACAAGCAGCACCACAGTATGCTCCCAGACCCGTACAAGCTCCTCAAGGTCGTGGTGGAATTTTAGATCAACTCTCGAAGGACTATGCTTTGCCACAAGGTGGAGCTGCCCCTCTTCACGATATTAGTTTTGGATATTATTAAATTTTAGGTTAGAAAATTAGTTTTTTGTTTTAAATTATGAAATACTGTGAACTTCTGGCGATGCCACAATGTGGCATATTCAAAATCAAATTAATATTTATTTGAATTTTGCTCTTACTGAGAGAAAATTTTCAAGGCATATCGAATAGAGATATTTAGCAAAAAATTCAAGTCATTAACCACGGTAGGCCGGAACAAACTTCTAGTTTAAGTTCTTGCCAACTTGATTTTTTTTATAAACCTTTTGTCTATGATGAATCTATAAATTAAAAATCAAAAATAAAAAAAATATTCTATTATTGATACATTTATCATAAACAAAAAGATTATGAAAAGAAATTAGAGTTGTAAAAAGATTAACTAAAAGTTTTTTTCGGCCCACCGAGTTAAAACGCTAAGTAGCTTACTGCAGTTAAAGCCATTAAAATAAAAGCTATATAGTAAGCAAAGGTTCTCAAATAACCGGTAAATCTTTTAAAATAAAACAGTATTTTGTAAATTTAAACAAATATTTGTATTTAAATTTATCGGGTCAAACCTAGTCCTGTATGAAAATCCACATTTGCAGGATTATAGTCACACTGTAAAAAAAATGTCCTACAAAATATTGTGCAAAAAATCAAAAATATTCATTATTTTTCTCTAAAAAATGCATACTTACATGGAGAAATGCAAATAGTTAAATTATCAAATTTTTTAGTTACATTAACTAATTGAAAACAACTATTTATTACATGCGAAAAGATAGTTAATGTAACCATTTCTTTTTAGTTAATACAAATAACAAATATTTACATTACCTAAAAAACTAGTTACTACTTAACTATTCTTTGACAGTTAATATGTAGTTGTCCTTAATTAGTTAATGTCAATATTTGCTTCTCTCCGTGTACCTATTTTTTACTTTATTTTTGTATTTATATTGATTTTCATATAAAAAAAAATCCAAAAGTTAAGTAAAAATTACCATTTTTAAAGAAAATATTTAGAATGTTTTCTGGAATAATAAATACCAACAATATTTTGTTAAACCTTTTACGGTGTAAGAGCAACTGACTAATTAACACTTATAGTAATTGTTTAAAAACTGATTTTAATTCAAAATAGCTAAGAATTTTGAATTAAAATTATGATTTTGAGAAGATTCTTTTGATTCCTAGATAATACATCAGACTGTACATAATTTTATAAAATAGCCTTATTTAAACCTTTTTATAACGTAATTCTAGTAAGTTAAGCCCTGCAAAATGGAGTATGCTTATCAAAATGGAAGCAAGTGTTAAAATTATCCAAAAAGGATGGATTTTTTTTAATATTTAATATGGTTTGTATTTTCAAGCAAGATAGTAAATTAAAAATCGCACAGTAATTATTTTTACAACAGGTTTAAATAGTATATGTTTTTGTATAGAATATAGTTGTTTTATAAAATAAACTACGTAGTACATTCGCACATCCAATATTCGCATCTGTTTTGAAAATATTCACTGTGAAATTTTTAATTTACTATTTTGCTTGATGAAACAGACCATAGTAACTATAGTTTCTTCCTCCTTTATTTATTTATGTAGTACTTGTTCCTTTTTTTAAAGCATGTTCTAAATATTTGTTATGTTTTAATTTATGTATTTTGTACTTTTATCCTTACTAGGACTATTATTTTTACTTGTAATATATATTACAAGTATTATATAAAAATTATTAAATTATGCTTTTGTTTTATTGAATTCCTAATGATTCCAGAGGTGATAGAACAGTTTTTAAAATTTCTTTATTTTTACGTTGGCTGCAAACAACCTACTGATGACGATGGTGATACGTTGGCTGCAGGGCGTGCTGATTTTTTTTATTCACTCTCAATTGCGGCCTTGTACAAACTACAAAAGTTCATGAAGTACTGAGTACTCAGTTAGCTTTTTGCGCCAAGGTAAAATATCTTTGACCAGGATCTACCAATTGTACACTGTAAATGCAAATATGGTAATTTTACAGCAAATAAAGTAGGTCATATGTTACCAGCAAAGAAAGTGGTAAATTTAAATCAGTACTGTAAATTCACAGTTATCCGTAAAAATGTGAATTTTTATTTTGGTAATTTTACTGCTATCTTTTGTAGAATGTAAGCTATTATTATGGTAATTTTCGGGACTGTCTGTAAAAGTGCCGGGTTTTTGGACCACATGCATGAATTTTAATGCAAAATTATTGTACCGACGGGAAAAGAGCTGAGATTTTACTAAACCCAGTAATATTGGTATTAATTTAATAAATATTGTAAATTCACATTCTGACATTGTAAATTTGCTTTATTTATTACAGTTAAAACTACTGTAAGATTGACGGACAAATTTAGAGTGTAGGCCAGTAGCATCTGATGTATCATGCTCAATCGCAAAAATTGTAGCGAAAACGAAGGTAAGACTTAAAAATTTTTAGCAGGGAGATTTTGTTTTTCAGTCCGCAAATTTTGCCTGACACCCCCACGACAAAAACCTCGGATCTTCCCTGACTACGTTATTATTATTTATTATTCAAATTATTAATTTATTATTATTAGTATTTAATTTTTTATTTATTATTATTTGGGGTGTTTTATATACTATAAAAATTTGAGGAGATATTTAATAAAATCCCCATTTTAGATATACCCTTAGAAGGGGAGTAGGCTACGCCGTGCAGCTCCGTTTGGGCGCCTTTCCTGACCAACCTTTAAAGGACCTTTTTTACATCTTTCATTCTAGGATCACCCCTTAAATTTAGAACCTCTATTTACAAAACATCCTGTATTTTCTATAGATTGAATTAGTATTCACTTATTAGACTACCATTAATACAGCAGTGTTAAATATGTAGGCTGCCTGTAGGTGTATGTAGGCTAAATTTTATTTGTTTGATATGGGTACCTACTGCAACTCAGCCCAACCATAAGATCAATAAAGAGTAGGTATAACCAGGGTTCGCTCCAGCTTTCTTGGGAACCTAATCAAACTGATCAACTTGGAACCCCTAGGTATATATTTACACATTGGACAACAATCAGTGATTGATAATCACTCTTAATATTTTTTTAGAAAGCGATTTGGGAACATCCGTGGATTATTTTAGGGCCAAAACAAAAAAAAATCATCGGGGCGCTTTTTAGAAAACTCGATTTTCATTTGTTTTTATATTTTTTTTAGTGTATGTTCAATTTTAATTACCAATATCGAAAGATTTATTTTTTTTAAGCAATTTTGTTGAATATCTTTGTTTTTATTTTCATTTGTTAACAAATAAAATTTATGAGATATTTAAAATAAAAATTAACAAAACTCATTTTTTAATCAAGTCTGCAAATTAGGCTACCAATTTTATGTTAGAAAATTATCAAAAAATGGATCTAACTAATACCAATTCCAACTTAATTTTATTGAATAGATATTGTGTTCTGGCGCTTAGGCCATTTTGTGGTAATTTTCTAACATGAAATTTGTAGACGGTGCGCCGCGGTGTAGAACTAATTTTAAATTATTTTAAATTTTTTAAATATCTCAACAGCTTACAATGGCAATTATTAAAAAAAAAAAATAAGTATTGTCAGTTTTGATTTTAAATATCTTAGAAAAAAATGAAAATAAAAACAAAGATATTCTTATTCTACAAAATTGCTTAAAAAAATAAACTGCAATAAAAATTAAACGTACACTGAAAAAAATATAAAAACAAATAATAATCGAAATTTCTCAAAAAGTGCCCCGAGGATTTTTTACGTTTTGCTCCTTAAATAATCAGAGGATGTACCAAATAAATTTCTAAAAAAACTAAGGGTAATTACCTTTCTAATTAAAAGTTGGTCCAAGCTAGCCATGCACTATCATGATATTATTTTAGTAAAAAGCAATTTTTTTTTTTGACTCACAATTTTTTTTTTTGACGCTTATCAAGACGTCCTTCACTTCCAGGCCGCGCTACTGGACAATCTAGTTGGCTTTGATATGGCCCAGTAGGGTCCGATAACGCTAATACGCCAACAAAGAAAAAATTACTAAAAATAATAGGTACTAAGAATCTGTTATTGTCAGTTTGACAGTTTTATATTTTGAGGGTTAATATTTGATTATAAAGTGGTGAAATGTTTAAAAAATGTGGATACAATGGAGCTCTTTACAACTAGAATTATGAAACAAAAGACGTCTACCCTATCTCTATCTCATTTGTGCTACACTTTCCAGCCAACCAAATAAATACTGTATTTGTTTTTCATACAACAAATACAGTATTTATTTGGTTGGCCGAAAAGTGTAGCAGTGAGCGGCACGAACGAACATAGCTAATGTGAATCTGTAGAATAAGATAATTCTACTAAAATTTAGATGGCGCCAGTAATTTCTTTAATAAAAATATTATATTTACACTTTTCGCCCGGCCAAGTAAATATTGTATTTGTTCAACAAAGAACAAATACAGAATTTGTTTGGTTGGGTGGAAGTGGGAGTGTATGTATGTCTTCTATCCTTTTTGGGTAGAACTTTTGTCCCTGTCTAATCTAACGGGAGAAATCGCCATTATAATAGTATATTGTTCAATAAGCGTATAATATTTGCTATTAATCAATGAGGTGAATTTTGGGACACGAGCCGAAAGGTGAGTGACCTAATCACCCGAATGATTAATAGCTATTATACTTTATCCATGTTCGTTTTAAATTTTAAACGATTTATTTTTACAGACCCGTGATTAATAGGCCTATAAATCACGGCCGCGGAGAAAAATGTTATTGTTTCAGTTTTGCCTTTAAATATCCTAGCACTAGGAAGTCTGGCACCTAAGCCTGGAAGTGAAGGACACCTTGCTCTTATTGGTTTTGTGTTGTTTCTGTCTGTCTACAACAATAAAGACAGTGGCACATACAATATTTGTTCTAAAGCTAATCAGGTCTATTCAAGTGCGTAAAAAATATTGCTATTTTGGCAATATCGGCAAAAATCGCATGCGATTTTGGCCCATATTGTAATTGGCAATACTGGCCAAAATCAAATGCGATATTTGCCAATATTGCCAAAATAGCAATATTGTTTACGCACATGAATATACCTGAATATCAGCTAAAAATATATTTTAAAAGTTATTTTGACATAACTGTCAGTTTGACAAATAAGCCGGAAAAAGTTAGAAGTTGTCACAATTTTTTTTATTATTGATCGTCGTCAATAGACAATGCTTAAATCGGTAAATAATAAATCACCTACCCACAAGTCATGGTTCAAGCTAATAAGTCCAATTATCAGCTAAAAATATATTTAAAAAATTATTTTGACATAACTGTCAGTTTGACAAATAAGCCGGAAAAAGTTAGAAATTGTCACAATTTTTTTTATTATTGACAGTTATTAATAGACAATGCTTCAAACGGTAAATAATAAATCACCTACCCACAAGTCACGGTTCAAACTAGACGCTAGCAAGCTTTTTAGCAAAAAAGATCATTTTTACGCGAAAAAGTACATAAATAATCTTAGCAAGATAATTTTGTTTTCTAAAAAAAAATCATTTGTGTAGGTAAACTACTGAAAACGTTTAAAACTTATTAGAACATGTAAAAGAAAGTAAAAATAGAGAATTAAAATACTGAAAATTTATTCTAGGTTAGACCATACTTTAGTATAAATGTAGATTATAATAGTATCTTAATTAAAATTTTAATTTTATTCTTCTACTTTCAATCATCTGAGAATAAATTTAAAACTTGTGCGAAAAAAGTTTACCGACACATTTAAATACAATGAGCCATAAATGCAAGTACGAATTATTGCAAAAAAGTTACGCGGATTATCGCACAGATAGTCATAAGGTTAACACGCATAAAAAATTAGATATGCAAATCAGTGATGTTACCTCACTAAATGTATCAACAAAAAAATACTGCTGCCAACAAAATAATATTTCCCATATAGCCCTAGCTTTATTAAAATCAAAAAAAAAATTAAAAAAAAAATTTCAAAAAAAAAAAAAAAAAAAATAAGTATTTAAGTATTTCAAAAAAACTTTTTCAAATTTTTTTTTTCCAAAAAAAGTTTATTTTTAGGTTAAAGGAAAAATAAATTGAAAAAAATATGTTTAAAAAAAAATCGTTTTTACCCCATTTTACCCTTTTACCTCAATCCGATTTTTAACAAAAACAATCCCTTTGGATAATCATCCTGTGGTTCAAATGTGAAGTCTTTAGCCCGAAGCGTTTTTGAGTTATCGTGGTCACAAATTTCCCAGACACACAGACCGACAGATACAATTTTTTTATATATAAAACGTTCAGAAACGTAAAAAAAGCAATAACAATTTTTTGAATTTTTTTTAAGCAAGACTTTCATTGGGGAATGTAAAATATATATTAACAAAAAAAAAAACGAGAAAAAAATTAAAAATAAAATACTGATACCAAAATTACAATATCTTTTTTAGAATTTTTTTTGTCAAAAAATAAAAAAATAAATAAAAAAAAATAAAATAAAAAAATATTTGGAGTAAAAATCTAAACTAAATTTTATCAGAATTTTGCCACCTGCCACAAATATTTTCACCTTCCAATAAAACTGATGACTAAAAAAGGGAATTTATTAAATGTTTCAAATTTTGACAACTAGGACCTAAAGACGTCTCGGCTGCCACCCTTGTGTCCATCCTTGATTTTACAGTTTACTTCATTTTATCGTGCCCCCTAGTCAGTGTTGTGGGGTATGACATACCCCAACCCAGATAACATCAAAAATAAAATCGAAATTAGTGAAGTATGCGAGCTCTTGCTCCCAGTAGCTGAAGATCATAGACGAGTTTCGTATAGCTCTCTATTTAGCTTAAATCACTTGTCAGCTCCTGCCAAAAGCGGTTGGGTAGGACATACCCCAAAACACTGATTACGTAACTTTTTTTTAAGGTAAAATATTAAACTATCGTTACTCTTTGGATTATATTTTGTCCTAGGACAAAGCTTTTTTGGTAAAATGTATTATGAGAAAGAACAGAAACGTCTCCAAGTGTTTCTGATGATTTTAGTGGACTTTCTGAGTAATCAGCATGCATGGAACACGCAATTTTACATGCAAAAACTGGCAAAAGTTCAAAATTTTTCTAAATATAGGACTTTTCTTGTTGGGGTATGTCATACCCCACAACACTTACCGTGTGATTTTTTTCCACCACACTGACAGCGGGTTAATACCAATATTTCACAAAAAGTAGTTTGGGTTTTACAAAAAAAAATCCCAGCAGCAGACGAAAAAAAAACGTGTTACAATTTTGAATTCCACAATCATGCAATAAAACTCTAGGGCACCAAGCGATTTATTTTACCAATGTTAAGACTTTTTTACAGTCTTAAATTAAAAAAAAGTAGGTAAGTCCAGGCGATCATTTATAAATTTAATGATCTTTTTTAATTTTAATAATATATTTTTTTATGCAAAAGTAGTACATGAAAAGGAGTTTACATGTATAATCTTATCTCCAGAAAGTCTGATCTTCCTCTTTTAAAACTACAATTTTAATTCTCAGAAAAAGCTCTACGAATTTCAGAATTATAATCTCAAATTAAAAAAAAAAAAACAGTTTTACAGTTTAAAATGTCACAAAAATGCAGATATGCTCTAGCGCCCCGGCGCGCCGCAGTTATTAAGAATTTAAAGGTCTATGGTTTACTTGGATTTGCAATATATACTTTAAGCCCTACATATTTTTCTGTTTTCGCGTTCGTTATAGGTAGATTGTATAAATAAATAAAGTATAAGCGATTAATTATAAAGTAAAAGAAACTGTCACGCCGGGGCCCCCCTGATTCCGGTCCTGAGT